>KK114163.1:303870-347797 GCA_000611955.2 Stegodyphus mimosarum | reverse complement strand
TTCAACAAATAAATAGCAAATATATATATATACTTATATATAATGTAAATAAGTAAACAATATAGTGATCAGCCAAAACATTAAAACCAGGCCGTCAGCTTAGAAATGAAAGTAACCAGGTTAGAAAACTTCCATCAGTTATTATATTGCACACAAACTTTCATCCACATGATGTAATAAAAAATAAAATTCATTTACTTGGTGACTTTTTCATACTTCTCAGTAATCCTGTGGTATGTCTATGTGTCCACAGCATGCATTTAATAAACAGAAGTGATCACAGGCGTGTGAATGGGGTGATGGCCCCATAGTCTCACAAAAAATACTGCATGATGAACTATATGTTCTGGTACATTCCTTGCAACATTCATTAAATTTTTTGCAAATGGCAATCACTATAGCTTGTTATGTGTACAAACAAGCAAACAAATCTTCTATTCCTCTATGGTATCAGTACCTTTTGATTGTTTTCAGTTAAACCAGTGATTCTCAACCATTTTTACCCCATGCACCCCTTTCACCAACACTAGATCATTTCCCCCCTTTCTTTCCCCAAACCTAAAAAATGCATATACACATTTATTCCGATTTAGATTATTTTTTAACATCTTTCAGAAAGTATGGAAAATGTTGGCAAATACCAAGCTTTGAATAAAAGTACCATATATTTCCAAATATAAGTGAATCTAAGTGTAAGCAGAGAGTGTCTTTTTGCCTTCAAAAATTAACTCAAAGTTCAAAATCCATATATAAGCCAAAATGGGGGGGGGAAAAATCCTGCAGCATTCAAACATGTCACTACAAGGGTGAACATTTTGCCAAACAAGCAAAATGGGTGGAATATTTTCCAATCAAATTGCTGTAAAGTTAAACACCAAATGTCAATGATAATAGCTTTAATTCTGGTAACTTTAACTGAAGTTAGCCCATTTATTCCATTCATTTGTTGTCTCGTATACGATCTACTGTATATGTGCTAATCTTATTTTCTGTGTCATTTTATTTTTTGTCTGAAAGATAAGCAGGAAGAAAAACTCTTATACAGCAGATGATTACATTACTCGCAAATGAAAAACAAGTTTGAGAGTGGAGAAAGGCGAATGGAAATTTTAACAACATCTGACCTTTCGTAAACCAGCATTAAAAACAATTTCGAAAATAAAATGATGTATTTTCATAAAACAACTCATTTCTTTTAAAATAAATCTTTTTCATAAGTTTAAGAAATAAAAAGGGCAATATTTTGGGATTTATCACTTACACCTTACAAGTGGAAAAGCAAGTATGTTTTTTGCAAGATCAGAGGCTCTCTATATAAGCTGATCTCTGTAATTTAATTTTAGAAAAAGTTGAAAAATTTCTCGGCTTATATATGGAAATGTAAGTAGCTTATAAGCATTAACTCCTCCATATCAGGAACAGTTGATAAGGTTTATAACTTTCAAATATTTTTATTTTACTACCTAGCCAACATGAGCTGTGCTTTGTACAAACTCAGATAAATCCTTACCTTTGCCCATGTTGTAACAATATGAGCTACTGCTTGACACAGCATGGTCTCAAAAATTTATATATATCATTCTAATCCTCCCTTTCATTTGATTGGCTATGCAGAAACTTCATCTGCATAATGCACAGCTGGTTTGAATGTTTTGACTGATCAGCATACATTTCATCGCTAAATTAAGAGACTTGAGCCTACATAATTCTACTTCAAATTTTCCATTTGTTCTACATAAAAATAAAAAAGACTCTACCTTATTTCTTGCTTTATTTCTGAAAGTCCAATTACGAAGTATGTATCTGACCTCCCTTTTAACTAAAAACCATAAAATATAAATAATTAAAAATCATAATAAAATCGAAAAAAAATATCCATGCAAAATTTTTTCTTTTCCAAACATGGCAATGATTTTAAAGTGATATATAATCATAATTTTGATATGTTTGAAAATTCTTTGAAACATTTTTATGACTTGTTTTATATATATCTTTCATCATGAAGTGTTAAGAAAAAGGTAAAACTGAATTTTTTTCCTTAATTTAATGAAATTTAATTATTTTCATTAAATGGGAAAAGACATGAACTAGAGTTAAGTAGAAAATTATAATTTGAACTACAGTATTAATACTGGCTTAAATATTTTGTTTTTAAGTTATTTCAAAAATATTTTAAGAACAAAATCAAAAATGTCTAATATTAAAAAGGATATTTACTAGAGCTGATAGTTCACAAACATTTTTAAAATAAAGTGAAAAATGTCTAATAATAAAGTTCAAATTTACTTTTTTCCCCAAAAAACTCAGTTTAATTTCATTAATTTCAATTTTAGTTTAGTTACATGAATTTCTAAAATGTAAATTAAAATTTTAAGCAGTTCACACATTTTTAAGGATGAATGAATTGTACAATTTATAAAAAATTACAGCTCTATATTCAGAACCTGCAGTTAAGTGTAGTTCAAAGAAAAAATTTTTTTTAAAAGAAACTTAACAGAAAGAAATAGTTTATAAGTCATGAAACTCAATCCAAGAAAAATTTAGATATAATAAGTAGCATTTGCACGTGTCTTTCCTATGGTACTTGTCATAATGAGCACCAATAAATACACAGACTCACATTTCATTATAATGCAGTATTTTGGAAGAAAGAGCAATTTTTATTGATCTGTTATTTTATGAAACTGCATAATATAGTATTGTACAAATATACTTATTTTTTCATTGCTATTTTATTTCTTGAATTTAAATTGACAGAATCCCTCAATTCCTTTTCTATGAGAAAGAAAAAAGTACAGTGAAAATATGCGATGAAGTCTTCAAAACACTTTATTGTCCCTCTGATTTAAGATTAGTGATAGCTTTTATATAATTTATTGACTAATTTTGCTATATCCATGCATATTATACAAATATAAATATGATATTAATAGTGTTTAGTATTATTTATAATTTTCAATTAATTATAGTCTTAGACTGCATTAGTTGCAAAAGATCTTGGTGCTATCATCTATACATAAAAGTCCATTATTGCATGTTCTTTTAGAGTTCATTTCTTAAAATTAAATAATAATTTTGAATAGTCCAATAATTTTTTAGACTATATTCTATAATTTGCAAAATTGCATTCTTAGAAGTTCTTTATATACAGTTCATATAAACAGCTTAAAAAGTAAAATAATTAGAATATTTGAATCATTAAAGAGCATTTTCTTTTCTTTGTAAAATTAAACTGAAATGCACATGAACAGAAATATGCATGGTAATAAATGGCAAAATAAATTTATAACCCAATTCAGTATATACACTACCCAACATTGAAAATGCAATACCAAGAAGGAGTGGTCAGAAAGTGATGAAACTTGGCAAACAGAGACAGACAGCAATGAAAAATCGAAATGATATGGATGCAGAGCAAGATGGGTGTCGGATCTTTAGGTTTTAGGACCAACACGTGTAGGTACAATGAGACTACGGATGGTGTCCTGAAGAATGGCTTTTTATTCCCTGTCAACCATTTGACACAGTTCGTCTTCTGAACATGGCAATGGCAAAGTCTGCAAATGGCGCTCCAATCACAATAAAGAGCTCTAGGCAGTCCCTGAAGCTAGGGGAGTGTCACTGGCCGCAGCACATTAACCACATATTGTTGGGCCGTCATAGTTCCCTGAATACAAACTAGAGGTGATCTGGAATCATATGCAATTGTGCCTCAAACCATGATGCCGCATTGTCACACAGTGGGGCGTTCCACAATTGCTGCCGGATTGGGCCTGTTTCCACATCAAAGGCACACTCGTACGTGGTGACTATCATTGGAGAGACAGAAGCATGACTCACCTGAGAACATGACCCTGTGCCATTCTGCCATCCACATCCCTCGAGCCTGGCGCCATTGCAGACGTTGGAGTCTATAATGTGGGGTCAATGGCAATCTTCTTAATGGATGCCACAAGTGAGGCCACTAGCTACCAATCAATGGCAAATGGTTCTGCTCAATAAGGGGACATCCAGCGTGTCTTGAACATGCTGCAGAATGGACGTAGAAGTGGCTTGCAGGTACGCCACTGCTTGTTGGTAGATGCATCAATCTACACATGCTGATGTCACTCTGGCTGCACCAGCACTCCTCGAACTTGCCACATTTTCTTCTTCCAGCCATCATTGCCCCAGCTGGTGCACTGTGACATGTCCTGGTGTGTGTCAGCTGAGATCTGCCATATGGACCAACCTGCCCTTCTCAGTCCCATCACTATGTTCCTTGTAAAATCACCTGTCTGCTGGAACTGCCTCCGTTGATGACAGCCTGGTATTCTCTGCTATTAAAGGCATCCTCTGAGACAAGAAGAAATATTCTACAATGATTTCTCTAGCAGAAATAACGACACAAAAATTGAACATTCTGCAGGTTCCTTTCCTTAGATCTTCTTCAGTGTGCACTGGAGAGCTGTGCATTTCACATCATTTGCATAACTTGGTGATGCAAGTCTACCCTGAAATTTGCCCAATTTCTGGTTCATACTTTCTAGGTGTTGCATTTTCAATGTCATATACTGTATTTCAATAATATTTGTAATTAATAATCAAGCATATGATATAAAATTAATTAAATATAGCGAATTAAATACCTCACCATACCATGTATATGTTAAACAAATGTGAAATTTTAATAATTATGTGCATATTTCAAATTTTTGTATAATCATTATAATATTTTATAGATATGTTGCAGTACATAATCTTACTGTAACAAAACTATGAAACATTATACTGATTACTCATAAAATTTAAAGCATTATAAATATTTTATTGATGTGTTACACTAAATTTCTTTTCAATCAAATAATTATTTAAAGCTATTAAAAACGGAAATGAATGCAACTGCTTCAATTTCTGTAAATGATGTTGCACTTTATTCAAAATTATATCCAGAGAATCCTTATGATAACAAATTCTCACCATTATAAAAATATATTCTAATGTTTATTAAATCCAGCTTAAATAAAACTGTTATAAAAACTCTTCATGAAAATAAAGCATACGTTTTGAGCAGTATTTGCAACAGGTATCCATTTAGATCCACAATTTGGACTTAAAAGACTAATTATTCCTGCAGTGTCAACTATGCATGGATGACCTTCATCTGTATAGCTAAATAAGGGAACAAAAAGCAGTTATTCACAATACTGTTGAAATATTTTAATGTAGAAATCTCTCAGTAATTATCATGCTATTCTATTTTAATTGGAATTCATTCATAATATGATATATTTTATGAACCTTAAAAAAAAAAAAATCAGACTATAGCATCATTTTTATTTTAATTTTAAACTTTATAATCCAAAAAACATGGGAGAGGACCCCTTTTTATTAATCAAATGAATTTTATTTAATTTGAGTTAACAGCATGAATAGCCTCTTTTAAATAAATAAATAAATATGTAAAAAGTATCTAATTATTTTATAATTTTTAAACAAAACAAAATATTTTAATAACATGTTAACAGAATATCAAATTTTCCAGACATCTCAAGAAGACAAACTTTATCTTGATAATATGGAAAAACAAATATTTCATACTTATAAAATTTAAAAAGTCAATTATAATTTTTAAATGTTTTGACCTTAAAATAGAAATACGTGAAAGAAATATTAACAATCTCATTAATAACAGTCTACAGAAAATTCTATTTAATGAATTACAGCTAGAAATCTTCCTTTATTTTCTAAAGCACTTCTATATTTTTGTTACATTTTTTACTTTGAATAAATATGAAATGGTTTTAACACCTAAAATTAAATGAAGCAGAAATAACTTATTGTGATCATGGTTAGTATTGTTCATTAGGATATTGTTGTCGAATTGTCAAAGTTGTGCCCATTTATGTACAAAACCATGGAAGACAAATTAATTATTGTGATCAATAATTTGGTTAATATGACCAAATTATTACAGAATGAATTTTTTAAAATAAAATAAAATCATCAATTAAGACCAAAACAGAATATAAGAATTTGCCAAGTAAGGGATTAAGTGAACTAAGAAGTTGACTTCAATTTTAATCTACCACCTAAAAAAAAAAATTTTTTTTTAATAAAAAGAACATTAATCTGGCATAGATTTTGAGGGAGATCAGATAAAAGTCTCACTTAGCAGCAAAAAAATTTTGCGAAATTTGTTCCTCCTCCTTATTCCTGACAAACATTATCCATGAAAACCTCTATTAAGACTGCATTTTTTGTCTAATTTTTATTTTTTTACATTGGCATGTTCTCTTTCAACGAGGAACACCCTCCAAGTATATGCTTCTTATACTTTGACCAATTTATTATATTAAATTAGTTAATTTACATTGAAATATTGAAGGATTTTTTTCCCTCCTCATTATTTAATATTATCCTAAAATAGTTCTGGATTAATGTGATGATATTAAATGGCACCTCCTGTAATGATATTCATATTAATATTTATTTTAAGTCTATGTACACTGCACAAAAAAATTCAGTTCTATATCTCTCATTCTACTGGGCTGATTGACGTAATTCAGCTTGTGTTTTCCATGTCTCGAAAGCACGACTTAGGATTAGATTTATATACAGTATTGCTCTAACATAGGTATTGCGCACAAAACTGGACTTTTTCTGAATGACATGCCAGTTTTGTCCATATTTCAATTCTATGCCTCAGATTATGCCAAACTACCAAGTTTTGTAAACATTGAACGAGTAGTTTTAAAAAATTAGCAAGTCAATGTTAATTGAATTTGATATATATTTATTAATATTTTTTTATTATTAAAGTTATTTGATTATTCCTTTCACATTTCGAAATTTAGGTTCATTCCACATAAAATTCGCATATTTTTTATGATTTATTTAAAAATAACTTTTATAAATTTTTTAAAAAAAATTTTGGATTATAATCTATAAAATTTTTACCATCATCTTCCAGTAGATGTATTTCTAAGCATACCTGCAAAAAATTAAATTAAAATTTTTTATTCAAATTTCCTACAATATATGTGAATTTACATTCTGCATGTTTTGAAATTTGGCGTATTTATTATAAGCGATAATGAAAATGTGATTTATGCACTTTGTTAAAATTATTTGAAAGAATGAACAATGGACCTTTTTTCAGCTTGTGCTTCAATGAAAAAAAAAAAGGAAGTAAGTAGGTTACTATAAATTAAAAATTTCGCCAAGTAAATTATTCTTGGCACAAACTGAAAAAAATGCACCATGATAAATTTTTGAATTTCTCTATAAATTTCACACCAAACTTTACAAAATTTAATATTTATGCATAATATGAGTCAGACAATTGAAATATGGAGAAAAATTGTCATGTCACGTCAGAAAAAGTCCGATTTTGTGTCAAAATACCTATCTTAGAACAATGGTATATATAAATCTAACATATAAGAAGTCACACTTTCGAGACATGGAAAACACAATTTTAATTTTGTTAATCGGCCCAATAGAATGAGAGATGTAGAATTGCCTGACCTTTTTCTTTTCACAGTGTACGTGTAAGGAAATTCTTAAGTTAATAACTTACTACTTCATTTAAAAAATAGCTTATGACCAAGTTAGTAATTTTACTGCAGTATGAATGTCTGATTATTTGTGTGTCTTTTAGCAGATTTTTAAAAAAAATTTATTAATATCAAATTTTTATATTAAATAAAAGGTAAAAATTTGACAAATTTTTACATGATCCAAAACCTGATTGTAACTTGGAAGTGCAAAATGAATCAACATTTATTTCTATGCATTACTATGCATTTTAAAAACATTCCTGAGTTAATAAAAGTACTCGAAAAAAAGGGCTGCCCTTCTTTTAGAATAACTGCAAAATTGTAGAAAATGCTTACAGGCATATGAACATGGTGGGGAACTGAAAGTTTTCAGATTTTAAATTATGGTCAAAGGGGCGTCTTTTTAACGTTTTGTGTGTTACCTCTATTTATTTAATATCATGTTCTACATACCTTAAAATTCAGTTCAACAGCAATATCGCAAAATAATTTTAAAAGCAGCATATCCTTAGATTTTCTGATATGCGTGCTGGAAATAAAAATGTTTTTTTTTCATACAGTGTTGCCATTGCTCGTTTTGAAATTTTTTAGTTTTTTAAACAAAAATTTGGTGAAGTGTTACAAAATATGAAATCGATAATAAAACAAATTTCAAATTTAAATTAGGGCTTTCACATGACCATATTCTACAGAAGATTATGTTATTCAAATTTTGATGGCTCTAGGTATCGTTTTATAACAACACAAGAAACATACATACATTCATGCAGATTCTTCATTATTAATTTCTTTAAATATGATACAGAGCGATAATATTTGGTGGCAACAATTAGAAAAGTGAATGAATGCAGAAAGTGATTCACTATTTATAGTTTTCAATGCAAAATGCTAAAATGAAATTAATAGTCCTTTAGGGCAAATTGACCCTTTCGACCTATTAAAAAAAAGTATATATATATATATGAAAAAGCTATCCTAACGAAACATAAGATTTTGAACTTTGAACATATTAAAGACATCTGAAAACAATTTAAGTGAAGATTCTTCTATAACATTTTCCCTTTCTCCATTTGAAATAAGTTGCCTTTTAATTTAATATAAAATTACACAAAAAGTGTGCCAGTAATATGTCAGTTGATGCAGAAAAATTGTTTTTACAATTAAAACATATCTTACCTCATAAGCCACATTCGAAGTTTGGTTTAAAAAACCTATATATAAAATTAAAAATTTTGACTAGCTATTTTAATATGTACAATGTAGACCTATTGAATTTCCTTCATTGAAATTTTTATTTTTTTTATGTGATTTCATTAATTTTATTATATTTATGACCTCATTTCAAGTCTTTCAATTATGTTACAATTCCTCCTGCACTTCTGTCATAATGGCTTCTTTTCTCTTCCTTCATTTGTATATTCTTCTTTTGTTCTCCCGTTCTTGATCACACTTTTGCAATTTTTTACATCTTTATAACAATTAATTTGATCGAAGAAATGTAAGTCACAGTACAATAGCAGACAGACAAGTGGGAAAATAATGTACAGATTTCCATTTAAGTTAAGAATGATACAATTTTAGTTTCATTTCATTTTGATTAGCTGGAAAAGGTTACAGTTTTCAAATGTTTTGGCTGAAGCATTTACCAACATTACTAATATTACATGAAAATGATATGATAAGAATTAGTTTTAAAATGATGCAGTTTTATAGATAAAACATATTTTATATTTAACTACACATATGTCCATAATTCTAAAATATGTAAAGATAAATTTTCGAATTATTAATAATGAATAAAACTTGAGAATAAATAGAGGTAAAAAGTTTACCCAAGCCAACTTAGAAATGCTTTTGAAGTTAGAGGGACAGCATAATCTTTAATTCTAGAATTTCCACCAAGTTCCACGTCAACAAGTAACAAATTGAAACACTGATTATCTTCAACACCTAGGGTAATTAAGGCATAGAAATTTTCATGTAGCATAACATAAAATAAATAATAGAGAGAAAAAAAAAAGAGCACAACATTGAACTGAATGTTTAATCTAATATTCACACCATTTGAACACATCATATTAAACCTATATAAAAATGCATGAAATCTCTTAATTGATGTAAAAATTTTTAATAAAAAGTGTGGAATTTATTATTATTATTATTGCTCCAATTAATTAATCAGAGCTCTAAAATGTCGCAAACTCTTGCCAAATGGCTAGCAGATAACCATGGTCACCTATAATCTACCCACCATAAGAATTCTCATCACAGTTGCCTCATCTGTGATCTGCATAAATAAGAGGGATATAGGTTTAGAGGTTGCATGGCAGAAACATTTGGAATGAGAAAACCTTTTATGCTACTTAAAACTAATCACAGAAATGTGACAACCATAAACTATATGTGAAATGTAAACACGCTTATTGTAGGAGTTCCTCATGAAAACTTAGTGATAATCTTGGTACCACGAAAATAACAGATGTAATAAGAAGAAAGTCTCCAAAATATTTCTTCCAGAAATATTTTATGGTCAAGGTATTAGAGAATACAAATCCCTCCTTCCTTAATCTTAATAAAAAAATAATTAATCTTAATAAAAAAAAGGGGGAAGAAAGAAAGAGAGATAGCACAATTTAATCAGACAGAATTGAGCCATGGCTGCAAAATATTAAAAGCTTATAACCAAAATGCATTAATTTGGCAATACATCCCCCCCCCTTCTGAAGAATCTACCTCAGCTACCAAAATGCTAACAATTTTATATAAAATCTACATTTATTATTTATCTATTTTGTGGTAGGGCTAATTTTGAATATTTCATTTTTGTGTTTCTTGAATTGGATACTTTCACAAAATTTTATGAGATTCAACAAGATAATAAAAAACTATAAATAATTAAAGCATTTTATATCAAGATGTAGGAAAAGCAAAAATGAATATGCAAATTAAAAATCTAGAAATCAACTACTTTTCCAAAAATAGTACTAAACGACTGGTGGCCATATAAAATTACATATTAGTATGTGCATTTGCTTTAATTATTGGATGACTATAAAATTTCTTGCTTGATTTCCATAGGTGGCAGAAACCTAACTATAAAACAGTAACAGGTGCTTATTTCATGACTATGTGATGCACCTATAAATAGATAAGAACATGATGATTTACTTCAGAGGCAGTCATTACTGACAGCATGGAAGAAATGGAAAAAGAAAAGCTAAATTTGGGCCTTGTTATGTCAAAACACAATTTTTTTGGGGGGGGATTAGTAAGGAATGAGAACAATATAACGAAATATGAGGCTTATTCAGAAACTAAGATCTGAATCAGAGTAGCTAATCAAATCTAGCGGGAACACTGAAATGCATATGCGTACCAACTTCCAGCACACCTTGCTCATCAAACTATGCCATTTCCATTAATATTGTTGCAGTGTGCTATGTACAGTGTCAGTTTAAAATGTTTAAAAAAATTGATCAGCCTGTCAACTATGAAATACGGTCAGTAATTCAGTTTTTGACAGCAAAGAATATTTCAGCAGCCAAAATTCATCAACAGATAAGCGCCGTTGCTTTAGATTTTCATCTATTACAATTTCTGCAAAACAGTAACAACAAACAGGTGAAGTTGCAAAAACACTATAGAAGCCATCAAAAACTACTTCATAATATTCTTTTCAGAAAAATTCTGAAGTTTCTGAAAAGAAGGAATCCACAAGCTTGTCAGGCATCAAAAGAATAATTGGAGAAAATTATAGTTAAACCTAACCAATCTAGGAATGGAAAATATAACACTCAACAAAAAGCAAGTGTGCCGTAAATGTGATCTTTTTTTTTTTTCTTCTTCTTCTTCTTTTCATGACTAAGTGAGAAAACTGCATGTCACTTCTAAACACATGCTGGCTAGAGAATTGCACAGTGGCCGATGACAATACATTGATTGATGTTGTATTGATGCTGGCAATGACTGTATTTTCAGCCCTTGTGGGGTTAAGCATTTTTCTATCTAACACAATAAATAAAACCCCAAGGCATATTTGTTTGGAATGGGATGCTGCTCACATTGATTTTCTTTTGTTGACATAACATCAGGGAAAAGATAAAGAGTCTTAGGAATTTAAGTACAATTAATATAGTTAACTGGCCTCTTCCTTAACTTTCTGATTTGATCCAGCTTATTATTTTATAGCAGTCTTATGAAAATTTTAATACTTGAATTTTGATTATGAACTTTCTAATTCTGGAGCTATTGTAAGATTTGCAAAGCATGTTTCAACATCAATAAAATAAATAAATAAATAAAAAACTGTAAAGTTTCAGATTTTAAATTACGTCCAAAGGGGTATTTTTAACGTTTTGTGTGTTACCTTTATTTATTAAATATCATGTTCTTTGCACTTAAACCATAAAATTCAGTTCAACAGCAATATCACAAAATAATTTTAAAATGAGTATACCTTTAGAATTTCTGGTACACAGTTCCACGCGCTTTAGATAAAAAAAGTTTTTTTCCCCCCTGTAGTGTGTTGCCATTGCTTGCTTTTAAATCGTTTGAGATTGTTCATCAAAAACTCGCTAAAATTTTACAAAATATGAAATAAGTAATAAAACAAATTCCAAATTCGGGCTTCCAGATGTGCATATTCAGGTGGACACGTATATTATTCAAAATTGGATGGCTCTAGGTACCGTTGTTTTATCACATTTGGAGAAATATACATACATTTATGGAGATTCTTCATTATTTAATTTCTTTAAATATAATACAGGGCTGCAATATTTTGTGGCAACAGTTTGAAAAGTGATTCAGACTTTGAATGTTTCCAATGCAAAATCACAAAACAAAAACAACAGTCTTTCAGGGACAAAGCCCCTTTGGTCTAATAAGATTAAAAAAAAAATGAGAGAGACACCTGCTGCAAAAAATGGATATCCATTTCAAAATTACGTGAAGAATATAATAAAAAACATATAAAGTATTTTCTCCCTTCTTTCCACATGACTTTGTGGTGTAGTTGGAAGCATGCTGAATGCATATTCGGGAGCTCCAGAATTCGAACCCCAGCAAGGGCAATGTGAATTTCTTCAGTTTTCTCATATTGAAAAAATGTTAATGACTCTTAGGTGGTGCCCAAACTAAAACGGGGTGGACAATAATTCATTACCACCAGGATTTGATGACTGGGTTCTCTAATCCCCAGTTGCTCTTTAAAAGGGGAGTATATAGGTACTTTCTTTCTCCTATCTGCATGCCTTCATGATGTAAATGGATGATCACCATGCATTCGGGAGGTTTGGAGTTCGAATCCTGGAGAAAGAATTGAGATTTTCTTTAGTTTTCTGATATAAAAAAAAAATTCTAATCACTCTACAAACGGAAAAAGAATTTTTTGTGGTTTCTGACACCCCCACTCACATTGAATAACATAAAAATCATACATTATGCTGAAAGAGAAAATCATGACAAAGTGATAATTGAATGGGTGAGACAGCATCACAGTGAGAGCATGCCACTGACAGTTCCAATGCTAATGTTTCAAGGCTAAATATTTCATGGGCAAATGATTTCAAAAATTCAAGTCAACATATCTGATAGATTAACTTTTAACCAAAGTTAAAAATTGCTATTATATTAGGCAGCTCAAAATTTCAGGCAAAATACCTTATAATGATATAGAAGCACATGACCAAATTTTAGATGAATTTCCAGAACAAATATAGAACACTGATGAAATTGGTCTCTTCTGTCAATATGTACTCTAAAAAAACCTTGATAACCCTAGAGAAAGTTCCAATTGATGTTAAGGATTCCAGTGTTAAATTAACAATATTGTCACATACGAATGCTGCAGAAATTTAAATAAATCAGCATGGACAACACACACATTATTGAATGGTTTCAAAATAATTTCATGTCCAAGGCTGAGAAATATTTGAAAACCCGTTTATTTATTGGATGATGCAAAAACTGTCCTGATTACACACAACTTTTTGCCTCATACTTCCCTCAAAGTTTCAGGAACAGATAACATCCCTGTCTGATTTCTCCAAATTGTATATCTATCATTCTGCCAATGGAGTGCTGCGCATGCTGAAATGCAGATATAAAGTAGGCTTTTTAAAATCTATGCTAAATTTTCTGAACACCGGGAAGACCATTCAAGAATTTTTGAAATATTTCAGCATAAAATCTGCTTTATTGAGTAGTGCAAGGTGATGGGAGAACATGTCTGCAGATATTTTTTTTATATGCTTAAGCATGATTTATGATCTGCTACCATATTTCATGGTGATGAAGATGATAATGGTAGCTAGTGATTTAAAGCTTTTGCTCATTGCAAATAAAAAGATGATAATGGTAGCTAGTGATTTAAAACTTTTGCTCATTGCAAATAAAAGGCAAAATTTTCCAATTAGAATTTGTGAAAAAGTGTACAGAATTATACATGGAGATGATGTATCAGAAACTTTTCAGAACAAGAAATTAGCATAATTTCAAGAAACAAGAAATTAGGTCTGTCTATAAAATTAAAGAGAAAGTACTAACACAAAAAAGGAAACAGCTTTAATAACTTAATTTTTTTTTTTCAAATTTTGATTCCTTTAAGGCAAGGGTCCCCAACTTTTTCATCCCTAAGAGCACACTCTAGAATATCTGTTGGATGACAGGCATCATTTACTTTTTCAAGGTGAATTTATAGTTGGATAGAGTAATTTATAGTTAGATACATGCACGTAAAAAAGGGGATTGGTCACATTTTAGTTTGTGCTGGTATCCGTGTTGGACACAATTCCTATTTCACTAAAAATGAGAAAACTTTCATATAGAATTTTATTGAAACCTAAAAGATTTTTATTTTGATTGCACAGAGGCAGGCACATGTGCAGGCATAGGTTGGGAACCCCTGCTTTAAGGCCATGCATGGTTCATTATTTCATATTTTTAATTTTACAATTTCTACATATCATCTTATCAGATTTAAACTGATGATCTAAAATCTGGAATCGCCAAAGACCCAACAATTCTGGATCTCACTCTTTACTGTAATTATTGGCCTAATGTGCAAACATTTTAAGATTTTTATTCCTTGTTTCAGTGTTATTAGTAATGAATGATACAAGAAATTAATACACGTTTTGTTTCTTTTATTTCCAACCAAGTTACACTTAATTTTCAAAATTATTTTTCCTTTCACTAATTTGGAACCATCAGCCACTTACAGGGAAATAAAAATATATTTTTAAAAGTTAGTATTAAATTTTGATACTTTTTTTAAATACTACTTTTGAACACATTTTCGGCAAGTAGATAATTTTTTTTTTTTTTTTTTTTGAAGAATGGGAAGAACAAAATCTGAGTACCTGAGCCTTTGTGGTAAACAATAGAGAGTTGTTTGTTTCGGGCAGAGCAACATACAACAGCTCCAGGAATTGAGAAAACTTCACACTGAATGCCACTAATAGTGAACAAATGTACTAGCCTTTTATCTGTGACACAAGCAGCCCAATCATCACTCACAGCAATAGCCTAAATATGAAATTTAATTCTGATGAACTAAATACACAATAATTATGTTCAATATGTAAAGGTAAAAAGCTAGACCTGCAAATTTTTAGCAGGTGCAATAAAATTTTAACCTTACATTAAATTTTATCACTAAGACATAAAATTTATAAACACAAAACAGTTAACTGAAAGGGTTATGATGAATGTCTAATTAGCAATAGCAAAATATGTAATACTTAAAGAATGAGTACAATATAAAAGAAATTAAAAATTTTCAAAAATGTAAGAACAATCTTAATTTTTTAATTAAATAATAATAAAATAAGTGATTACTACTTCAATAACAATAATCAAGGGCTTTCCCATAGAAACACTATATCTGCCAATCTTGAAATATGAAAAATCAGGAAGTTCACCAACCAAAAAGCAGGGGTTTCCAAGAGATTTTCCTGCTGTGGAGCAGCACCATTTTAAAAGAACTCAATTGAGATATAAGAGAAACACGACGTAGAAAATAACCCTACACCTAATGTATAAATATGATCGACACTCGTTTTCTTGCTTTTGCAGAATTTTTTGCTCGGGACCTGTTTTGCCTTCGAAATCAATTGGGATTTTACAAAATCTACACTGAATACAAGGTTGTTGATTTGCCTGTTAGAACTCAATTGATTTGAATTTTCTATAGTCAGTTTATTCAACTACTTATATAATGATTCCAATGCAGAATATATTAATTACATATTCCAACTATTGTGATTTTTTTGGTTAATTTCATTTTATAATTTTCTTGTACTTTCATAATGAGAAAATTACAAGTAGGGAAGGAAAGCTTTAGTTTACCAAAGTACTTTTAAACGATGGTAAAAATAAAATAAATTATTAATGTGCATACTACTGTGTGGATAAATTTAGTAATTTGAAAGAGACTTTTTCTGCTTACTGCTCCCCTTCATACAGAAATTGCAAGCACATCTCATTAGCAATCAGAAGCTCCTGAGTTTGAATCCTGGCTATCCACATTTTTTATTTTTGCCTCTAAAAAATATAAAAATTCACTCTAGGTGGACATTAACTTGTCATGACAAGGCTCTGGTCACTAGATCCAAAGCCCCAATGTTTTCATGGTGTAATTAGACGCGCATTTGGCTAGAAATTGGATGGTCTGGAATTCGAATATTGGTGAAGGCACTGAATATTTTTCATGTTTCCTGTTTTGAAATGGACCTAAGGACTCTATATATTGATTAAAATAAAATTAAATACTAATAATTACTGATTAAATAATTGGTTTAATCTTTATATAAAGTTCTACAAATGTCTACAGTAGATTAAGACAATTGAGATCAAATAAAATTTAGTAAGAAAACTTATGCTTAATATCACTAGGGATCCAGGAATGATATTTACACAATTTAAGTTTATTAATTCAATAATGAAACACACTTTACAAGTTTTATTTGCAGAAATTAATTTTATTGCTAAAAAATTCTAAAATTTTTCTGGTGAAAAGGCTAAAAATTAAAAACTGGGAGATTGGACAATGAGTTGAAAAAATCAGAAGAGCTGGCAGCTATGAAACATTCATGCAGCAGAAATAAACACCAGGCTATTTCCCTCAGAAAGTCTGCTAGAAAGCGTTTCTTCCTTTAGACAGACAGCCCTAATATGTTTTGCCATAATCAAATAACCCAGCCCAGTCTAACCCATGGGAGCAAAGCTTTTATCTATTACTAAGGAGTGTCCGCTGAAAAAGAATGCTATGTCTGAAACAGAATTTGCTTTATGAATAAGATATTTATAACTTGAGTAATATAAAAAATAATTATATATAATTAGTTAACAGTGAATAAATAAACTTGAAAATGAATAACTATGATACAAAAATATAAAAAACAAATGAAAAAGCTTATTACATTTAATAAAGGAAATATAGCAAGACATATGCATCTAAATATTCCATTTTTTTAAGTGCTTCAGGATATTTCCTGGTATTTTTGCAATTTTGCTTATTATTCACCTGCCAGTTTTTATGTCTGGACTTTTTTTATATATTTGCTTCTTCACTTGATTTTATTGTATGTAAATTTTCATATTCTGTGATGTGCTCCTCAACTTTAATTCCATCATTAAAATATTATACTAAAGAAGAGATCACTTTATTAACTTGTCACTGTTTATTTACATCATCATCATTGATGACCTATGTCTCATACTAATTTTGAAAAATCCAGCCTTCTGCAAACTGTACTATTTTTCAAATAGTAAGTAAAGTAGGGAAAAATTAACATTTTTTGCTTTCCATCTGCATTGGAAGGAGCATTATCTATAACGAGCAAAACTTTTGGCAATTTTGTGTCAAATTCAATCCATCATTATTTCAGACGTCATCCAGACTGACTTGTTTTCTCATTTTACCTATTTACAAGGATTTTGCAGTATAATATTACTGTCAATCATTTTTGTAGCCTTACTGCCAATGCATTTTTAATTCTTTAGGCACACTTTTTGGACAATAGTCTAAAGAGCAGACAGGTTTCATCCAAACTGTAAAGGTCTTTGGGATGGAAATTTGAACATAAGCTTTCAAATTATACAATCCATTGTGTCACCAACTCAGGATTCATTGCTTCACTGCAAATTAATTTATATGATGAGTTATGCCAACCTTGAAATTTTTTCAAGGCCAGCTATTCAAACCTCTAAAGTTCAATTTTTCTAATAAAAGTAGGGAACTGAGTCAGATTTTCCTACTTCTCTAGCTTTTTACTACAGAAAAAGTCAACTTAGAGGAATACATTCTGTACATATAGAACAAAACCAATTAAAGACAACCAAATCAATCTTATTATCTTTTATAAGTTTTGCATTTTCTTTGCTTCTGCAAATCCAGTTTTTATCACCTTTTTTTAAAAATTTTTTGAGTGTTTCGGATGTGTATTTCCTAATTAAAATGCCATTTGGAAGGTTTCATAAATCTGCTTATCTTTTTTAATTACTAATTTTAACATTACTCTTTTGAGTTTAGATTGCTTTGCTAATTAATTAAGCTATAAAAAATTAATTAGATATGCATTTATTCACATACATGTCAGCAAATCCATGGAATGAGAGAAATAGGTGATTCATTTGACTTATTTTAAAGATAGACTGGGACATCAATATTAATTATTCAAAACTATATGAAGAATGCAGAAAACTTGTAGAAGCATCTTTTCACAAAATTCAGAGAAAAAGGTTGAAAATTCATGAGATGTTTTTTCCATTACTTGGAACACTCTCATTTTGCAAATGCCTTTATTCAAACGCCAAATTCTTTCTTAAATTCATCCTCTTGAGTTTCAGAGGTCATCTTCTGAAACAATGCATTATACAAAGAAATGCTTAGCCACCCAATGGGGATAAAGGTTCGTGACGCTGACTGCAATACCAAAGGGCCCTGGTTCGAATCCTGGAAAAGGCATGGATGCTTGTAAATGTATAGTGTCTGCACGGCATGGGGGCACTCTAAATATGCGACTGAGCCAAAAGTCCTCTGGAGGGGTTAGTGGTAGAGTAAGAAGGGTGAGAGATCCTCTGACATGTCCCTCCCCTCCGGTATGCTGTCCATCAAAACTGGGGTGGAACTGAGCAGTCATACTGTCGCAGTATGGTGCTCAAGGCTCTTGCCAATGACAGGTGCAATCTTGCACTCCTTGCCACTATGAATTTTGTGGCTTGTTCTGATGTGAATGTGAGATGAGTGAGATAAGTCACGACAACAACAACAACAAAAAAATGCTGCTTTCAGGTCGTTTGCCTAAAACAGCCAATTCAAAAGAAAGTTTTTAAGTCAGAACTTTCCTGTCCAATATCAGGAGTTTCAGTTATTAAGAGAGTGAAGCAAACTGATATCCCCCTTTTTTAGGAGGGGGAGTCTATGGATTCTTTCCAGAACTTATCCTTTCATTACCACTTTTTGCAATCCCCTCAGTATTTCAAATTTTGTGAATTCCATATTTTCTGTTCAGAACAAATGTACCACAGAAGAATCAGGATTCAGGGATCAACCACAGAGTGCCCACTAAAGTGGGTTGTCTGATAATCGAGGTTCAATTATGTATATTTTTTATGGGTGGATTTACATCTGTTTAGAGAAAGTATCAAAATATTTTTCCTGACTCTAATAAATATTAATAATGTTATTTCATGCTTATTACACTTTTAAAATGCTATATTTTCAGAACTTTGCTGTTTTCAAGAGGAAATTTTACCTCTGAAACAATGTCTGATAAATGAACCCCTTCCACCATATTTGAATACAAATTTTTGAATTCTAAGCATTATAAACATCTCTATATAGTAGCAAATGTTAGATTTATGAAATAAAATTTTTAAAAAATATCCCTGATTAAATAACATTATTTATTCATACTCAGTCTGATTTTGTCTCATTCTTTCCCATCACTGATTACTATTTCTGTCTTTTATAAAGCAATTTTTCATAAGTACATTCAAATAAACTATAAAATATGATGAATATATTTAATAAAAAGATGTAATATAAATTTGTATCTCCTAAAATTATATTACCTCTATTTCTTCATTCTTAGGCATTTCTAAAGTCCAGTCTTTATTTGAATCCCACGATCCAAAATGCATACATTCTAATTTGCTGTAAATTTAATTATATTTGATAATATAATACAGTTATAAAAAAAAGTTCCCTTCCCCCCAAAGATGCAAGACATAAACTGTATTTTAAGGTGCTCATAATGAATTTTAAAATTCTACATACATTTTTTGCATTATGATCATACTTATGCGAGATCTGCATATATTTTAATTTAAGCAAATAACTGAAAAATAAAAATTCAAATGGAATATTAGTTCCAAAGCAAGCAAAAGAAATAAAGTAAGAGTTTAACTCTGAAGGAAATGAATATACGCTAATTTAACTCAAGGGATAAACACTGAACAAATAATATAAACACTATACTTACAGAAGTTTATTTTTACTGAATACATAACATAAAAGTTACTGCCATGTTTCTTATAAGATCTTGAGTTTTTTTCAGAAGGACCTTGAGATTATAAATAAAGCATTATCTCGCTTATGGCCTCAAGATCCTCTTTTCAAAGGATTTTCTTTTCTTTATAAAATTTAGTTCAAAAGCATAACAAAATAAACATCATAATGTATTTGAAAGAAGACAAATTATGTATGCCCTATCACTTACCTCATTCACAACAATAAAGTTTAAATTAAGCACAAAAGCAACTTTCAATTGGTATAGACTACATGAATAATAGGCAACTCATCCCAAATTGAGTTTTATTCAAAATCTACACCAATCTAAAATTGCTTTTTTGCATAATTTAAAATTTTACATTGGCCTACTTTTCTTCCAGTTAGATTTATAAAATCTTTGGGAACATTAAAAATTGTATATCTAAAATCATGACAGAAAACCTCAACATTAATTTAGAAATATGTTTTGTTAATATGCTTAAGCATTTGAAGACTATGGAAGTAACCAAAGAGTTCAATCTTCATCATTTAACTTCAGAATCTAGTTTCCACACAAATAATAGGCAAGTGCATAAAAATATTGATGAAATCCACATTACAAATTCTTTCGCATATCAGGTGCATCAGGGTGAAAAAATACTGTGCCCAAAACACAAAATTGGGATTACTGTTTAATTCAAAAATACAATTTGGTCAGATGAATCAAATTTCAGATCATTCTGTATTACAGGTATGTTTATACGCTCAGCACACTTTCAAAATCATATAAAAAAAAGTCTCCTTCCATCACTGAAGTACAATGAAGAGTCTGCCACCCTGCAGTTTTTATCAGATAGTTTTCTTTACTACTTTGTGGGAGATTGAAGAAGACTGGTTGCGGCTAAATTAGTTTGGCCAATCATCGAATTCAGTTAAGACAGGTATCCTACTTTTCAGTAAAATCAGCTTTCAGACAATAATGCAGTCAGTTCTTTGAGCTAAAAATTATCTAATCATGGTTTGGCAACATTAAGATGAACTTTCCCTTATTTGGTTAATCACAAGATTTAAACAACATTGATTCACTGATATTTGTGATGGAAAACATAGCATCCCATTACATTCCACGAGCCTATTTGAAGGAATTGAAGAGATTTTTTAAAATAGTGTAACATTTTGCTACATACATGGAGGTTTGTTAAGTAATTCAGAAGAGGATTTAAGCATTCTAAATAGCAAAGATGGTTTCACAGTCTATTAGATACCTAATATCTTCTAAACTAGACATTTACATGATTTTATCTCATCCATAAATTTTTTATGCTGCAAAATATGAGATGAAGTAAAAATTAAAGCTTTCATAACTGCTCAAACATCATAATTGCAACAAAATTTTCCCGTTCATCTAATCCATCAGTTTATCATCCAAATAAATTAGATTTAATTCTATTATATTCATTATTTTTCTAATAAAATTCCACTGAATGAAACCAGTTTTACCAGTTCTCAACAACAATTAGTTTCAAGAGACTTAATAAATAAAAATTTCAAACTAATAATATACTTAATTTGTAAATAAAATTAAAGATGCAATAAGAAAAATTATTCTAAACCCAGAAACAATATCCAAATTCAATATATTTAAAAAAGCATTAAAATAAAGTCATGGCAAAAGCTTACCTTGAGTTATCATCTACCTTCGGGGAAGCAAGTAACAAGCCTTCATTAGATAATGCAGCCATTGTATGATTTTTTACATTATTTAAATGCAAAGGATGGTGGATGTTACTATCATGAAATTCCACATCAATTGAATTCTCTTCATCTGTATTATAACAACGAACAACTCCGACAGAGTTCCAAAGCTGTCAAAAAGAAAATGGATGATATTTTAGTTTCAGTACTGAAATGTTTACTAGAGAAAATCCAACATAACAAGGAGTATAACACAAAAATTTTAATTTGCAGACTAACCTACACAGGTGAGAGAGGAAAAGGTTAATTCATAAAACGGATGACTTAATTTAGGAAACAGCAGCACCTCAATAACTAGGATTGTAGCATCTCTTCTTATAAAAAAAATCTTAATTTTTCAAATACATTAATGTTAGAACACCATGCAGATTGGATCTCTATTCCGAGAAATATCACAAACAAATAGCAACACAAGGACCAGCTGTCTCAACATAAATCAGCAGAAAAGGAGTACAAAAAGAATATATGTCACAAACATATAGTATCTTTTCCTGAGATTATATAGTAAGAGATCAAACATCATATGAGAGCAATATTCCAGAAAATTACTGACACATAAGCACTGCATAAGATGCATAAAGATTTACTAATAATAGCATTATAGAAGAAATTAATTTATCTTTTGTCAAGTGTATCATACAATTCACATTAATAAAAACAATTAGGATAAGATTAAATATATAAGCAAATTAATTTATTTGTAAAAATATCCAAATGTGAAGTTGAATTGAAATTAAATTTGAGCATGTTATAACTGATTACAGTTACCCTGCCATTTCTATGGCAATTCTGAAATAAAATAACCATCACACCTCTTTTTTTTTATGAAACTATTTTGATTCTATTTACCATGGAGAATATCATGGGATATTGAAAATGGTGATGAGAATCAAAATAACAAGGAGGAGAGAAAATGAAACCACGAGGGGGGGGGAGAATACATCAGAGAAATTTCAACAAAGTGGATAAGTTGTTCTCAAAATCTCCAACAGAAACATTTTCTGTTTCTAGTTTGAGCTTTTATTTATTTATTCATTTATATGCGAACTCCCAAGAGTTTGAAAGTTTTATGTAACCTAAGAATATAAGTCTTCTACTGTGATTAGAGCAAAATTTTATTTTTCTCAGAGTTACTCTGAACCATGGATACTGAATCAATAGATATGGAAACATGGTTGTATTTTGCAATTGCAAATATTAATTTTGAACAAACTTATAAAGTGTTGCTGTTAGCAAATAAAGGCAATATATATTCAATACACATAAATCCAAAATTAAAAAAATATCCAAATCAATGAGCTTACCATAAAGCGTCGTTCTAAACTGACTGGAGTCGAACTTGGTTGAAAAGCAGTTTGAACAGGTGCTTTAGGAGCTTCTATAATTTTTATTTTTGGCTCAACAACTTCACTTTTGACAGATTCACTGTCAGCAATATTATCTGTACCAAATATTTTTGGTTCTAAAGTAGCTTTGATTGCACCAATATCAAATTCTAAATTTTGAAAAAGAAGAGATTTTTAATGGACTTATTTTATCAGCACAAAATGAAAAGATATAACCAAATAGAGTAACAAAATATAAGAACTACTTATTACTATATTTAAGACAGAGATTTTGTCCAACAGAGAGCATTTTAAATGTAAGTTATTGCTTAATTCGCAAAATAGTTCTACTGCTACAAGAAGAATTTATACAATTCCAATAATTATACATGCTATACATACACTGATCATTATGATTTAATAAAATAAATATTGTTCTTTCATTTATATCAATGAATACATATATGTAAATAAACAACACTGATTTTAGATACTTCTAACCAAAAATTTTCCAAAATAAAGTAAAGAATTTTTTCCACTATTAGGTTGGTAAGATTCTGTAAATACCAGCTAAACTTTCCACATTAACTTTTGAAAAGTATCCATACAGAAAAATATTTAAAATAAATAAAAAAAGAAAAATCTGAAGGGTTTCAGATTTTAAATTACGTCTAAAGGGGTGTTTTTTTAACATTTTATGTGTTACCTGTATTTAATAAATATCATATTCTTTGCATTTATACCACAAAATTCAGTTCAAGAGCAATATTGCCAAATAATTTTAATAAAAATGGCGATAAAAATGTTTCTTCTGTACGATGTTGCCATTGCTCGCTTTGAAATCCTTGAGTTTGTTAATCAAAAATTTGTTAAAGGTTTACAAAATATGAAATCAATAATAAAAACAATTTCAAATTTGGGCTTCCAAATGCCCATATTCAGGTGTAAACATTCAATATTCAAAATTTGATGGCTTTCGGTACTGTTGTTTCATCACTATGAGAGAAACATATATATATTTACGCAGATTCTTCATTATTAATTTCTTTAAATATAATACACGGTAACCTTCTGGGCAAATTGCCCCTTTGGACTAAAAAAAAATTCATTAGGCTTTAATAAATTAAATATAATAAACCTCATAGTACCATACTTTTAAATCTAAATTTCGAGAAGATTTTTAAGAAAGGATTTACTGACTCACATCACCTTTTTCCATGCCTATTATTAAGCAATTTTCATAAGATTTTGAATAAATTTATGAAAAATTGAGGAGGCAGAGTAATTATTTTGTAGCTGGTCCCATTAAACTATCCCTGAAAACTTTATATGTAAAATGCATGGAATGTATTGTTTTTAACTTAAAGTACTATGAATATTTTACTAGTCACACTTCTTCTCTACAGTAGACATTAAAAAAAAAAATGAAAACTTCGTTTTGACAGAAATTTCTTATTCCCAATATTAGAATTTTTTATATTTTCAACTTTATTTTGAAAATTTCTATAAATGGAAGTACATGTTTAAAATCAACATTTAAGGGAGCAAAAGATGTAGCCATCTTTTTCAAAATACCCTGTTTATATATGTAATGATACTTTGTGATGATGTAGGATATGATGGAGCTGATGTGTAAATATGAGCTGAACATTTCTTCATTCATGAACATTTTTTTTTTCTTTTCTTTCTTTTTTTTTTTTTTTAAGTACAAACTCAGTTGGCACAAACCTATGCCCATTACTCAATAATTACATTCATAATTTTCACATATTTACATCTGAAGCAAGAAAATGAAGCAGCAGACTACATTTTAGCAAAACGAATGCACAAATCATGATACTGATATTAGCCAAATGATAGCAAATACTTCAAATGAGTTTGAAGTATTTGCAAGGTTAAATGAGGTTTGGGTTTGTAGAATTTAACATTACTGGGTGAAAGACTTTTCGCATTATGCCAATACATGCATCATAAGCATTATACAAAAATCCTATGATAGAGATTAATTTTGAAATGATGCATTGTAATATATATTATATAATAATTATTCACTCTGTGTTACACATGTTAGTAATAACCATCCACATAAAAAACTGCTTTATTATACAGTCATAATTTATAATTTGCTTTTCTTAAGAAAAAGCAAATAAAGAATTATGCTGACACCTTTAGTGTAAAAGAATCAAAATAAATGTAAATAGTAATAAAAAAATTCATACAATTAATATTTAAAATAACAATAAAAAAGCTAGGAAAGAAATTATAAAAAATAAAAGAAAATTAATCTCCTTCTTTTCTCTGAAAGGAAAACAAAAAGAAAATCTGGTGAGTATTCATCCTAATTTATTACAACATGAAAATAAATCAACTAACCATTTTCGTCATCACCCCCATCATCATCATCACCAAAATTAATCTCATCTGCAGCAGAATCAATAAAATCTTGCCCTTGCGTTTCCTATATTGGAAAAAAGGCCATATAAATAAACACATTTCTCTTTTGAATAACAGTGTGGAAGAGAACTTTTTTTTAAACAAAAGAAAATTCAAAATACCAAATTGCAAAAATATATTGCTTAAGTTTTTTAAGGAAGAAAATAATAAATATAAAGATAATTATGAAAGAAAAAAGTTAAATCGTTCTCACATTTTTCTCCCTTATAAATGATGCATTTTTCTTACACATATCAGAAACAGTAAAAAATGTATATCAAAATAAATTATAAACAATTAAAACTAATTTTAATATTTTTCAGTTTAGATAAAAAATTATTATTATTATTATTATTTTTTTACATAGTTATAGGTCACCACAATAACAATTATATGCATTTGCTTTAAGATACTGAAAAAAACTTTCATCAAGACAATAAATAAATAAATGGTGCTGTGTATATTCATTAAATGCCTTAAGGATTAAATAAATCACAGATTATACAAATATGAAAAGTAAATGTTAGGAAGAAACAATAAATGACATTATAATCTTTAAAAAATAGGATAAATAAAAAATGGTTTAACAACTTGTGATACAATATAATTGAAAAAAAAATTATTTAAATATGTAAGTCACATTAAAGCTGACTGCAATTTACCACATCTCAAATGTAAATGAATTGCTCTAAATCAGAATTTTTGGAACAGGAAATAATTTAGATCACTAAAATTATCATGAAACATATCTAATTTTAGCTGAAATTAAAAATAACTAGGTGTTGTTTCTCATACATTATTAATATATAGTCTCTTTCTTTACTTAAGACATTTAATTAATTAGTTACATTCAGTAACATTAAAATATAATTTCAATCTATGTCCAGCACACACACAGCATCCAAAATCTGCATTTTCAGCTTTTGCATGAAAAACAAATTATCTAATTTTGACTAATGCTAGATTCTTTGTTCACAAAAAGCTATCATTTGACACAGTGTTCTCCTATCTTCTGAAATTACAATTAAGACTGAAAAGGAAGGGCAGACTATAAAATCACTAAATTTCAAGTTCTCACATCAAAAGTGCCATTCTCCCTATATAAACTTTTGAACTGGAACAATAAATAAGGGAGGAAAAGAATATTAATAACTGCAACTTTTGATTGATTAACTATTCCCTCATAATAATACTGACACTATAAAATTATAAATCTATTGTTATGATCTATCTACCTTTAATAATTAGTATAAATTTAGTCAAGATTCTTTTTCTGTTGTTAAGGATAGCTTTTTAAAATGTTCACTTTTGAAAAAAGTAAGTTTCTAGATAAATTTATAAAAAACAGGTAAAATTCTACATTTATACAGAATTACAACTTAAATATTCATGATGCTGAAATTAGATCATAAAAGAAAATTATAATTTCCAGAGCTTTACATTCTATCAAGCTGCATTATTCTACTTAGTTTAGTAATCCACATCAAAACTATGCGTGTCTCTAAAAATATTGACACTATTAACTTGACTGCTTGCTTTAAATGTAATTAAATTCATAATTTAAAAATAGAAATTTGGATCAGTTGATACATGAGATGATATTTGAAAGATTTTCAAAAGCAGAGGAAAGGGGCATAGTTTCTTTAAAACATGCTGCGTAGACAGTATAGTGGTTATGGGAACTGACTGTAATATCGAAGGGCCCACGTTTGAATCCCATAGAAGGCATGGATGTAAATTGTCTGTTCCCTCATAGGAAATAACAAAGGCCACCTATTAGATGCCTCCATAATAAACTGACCACCACTTCTGGCCTTAGTAGTAGTGAAAGCCTAAAAATGCTTAATGCCTGCCTTAAAAACATCAAAGAAAGAAAAATTTTTAAACACACCTTATCAGAGGATGATGATGAGAGAGGTGCTTCATAAAGACCAAGATGTCCCTATAAAATTCAATGAAAATTAAAATTATTCACACAAAACGTAATAAAAATTTTTAAATAAAATCAATTTTTTTACTAACTGCCTCTCTCTGTATATGCATATATCAGTAAAAAAAAAAAGAATGTTACTACAGACAGAAAGTAGAAATTTTAAATGTCTAAATAAACTTGAAGTGTAAAAATAATAATAATAACAAAAGAGTAGTAATAGTAGAAGTAATGTCTTTTTATTTATTTATATAACACACACTCACACACATATATATATTTACATATATTGTACAAAAGAGTAATTTTAGGTTTTAAAATAATTTCACAGCTTTCATTTTCAGTTTTTTTTTTTTTTTAATGATTTTCATTTTTAGACAACACTGCTCAGCATATTTCATGCAAAAAGATATAATCCAGAGCAAATTAAAAAAATAAATTTAAAATAGCTGTATAAAATGTTTTAAACATGAAAATGATATGCAGTATCTTTTATGTATTTTTCTTACAAGCATACAAATATTAATACTGGACTTCTACAAGAAATATTTGTCACCAAACAAATAGCTACTTATACATATATATTAACAAAACAATTTAAAAAAAAAATAAACATTCCTAGTATTTTCGCACATTAAGCTGCTATAAATTAGAAATTTAGAACCAATTTTTCACAAAGACCAAAAATTGAAATTCATAAGTAATAAATTTCAAATAACCCTATAAATGCAATAAAGAATTTAATAAATGTTAAAACCAAAATTCTTCAAACAAGCAACCCCAATTTAAAAAATCAATAAACTTTAACGAACAGTAAACATAATAGAAGAAGAATTCAATCAACTTAAATGCCACTTCGTCAGGAGAAAGAACATTGAAATCAAATGAAATCTTTCTTTCATAAAAATCCTTGCTTTTTAATATTCAGAATTAGCTAATGAACCATTTCAATGTATTTTAATTACAGTTGTTCACCCCAAAATTCTGACCCCTCCCCAAAGTAAAGAAAAAACAAAGTAAATTCTAATTAGAACCTTACACCTAATTAAAAAAGAATTCTATTTAAAGAACTGAAAACATACGTGAAATAATAAAAGACTTCAGTGAAAAATTCAAATCAAAATTTTACCTTTAAACAAGGAGCACATAATCCAAGGAATTTAAAATGTAAGTGAAATTATAAAACTTTAGTGAAAAGGCATAATTAAAACTCACAAGAGGTAATTAAAAACTTTGAGCACTTTCATTTAGAACACAATCGTACTATGAATAAGATCATTACTGTAGTGACGTTTAGTTTGCCATTTTGGCTTCATTGACAAAACTAAAATATTGTGGCGAGAAAGTAATCGCTCAAAATGTTTAAAATTGGAACAAAAGATAAAATTTTGAAACCAAAAGAAAACTTTTTAATACTTCTATTAAAATTTTAATTTAAAAAAAAAGATGATTACTACTTTAATAATTAAAATGAAATTTAAGTAAATTCCGACTCTTTTAAAACAAAAAGGAAATAAGAATGTCATGTAGTGTAAAACTTTAAATAAATTTATAACCAATTATTTTTTAAAATTAGTAGACTCAAAAAGGGGCTCCCAAAAAGTGATAAAAAAAGTTTTTAATAATAGTTTTATAGAAATGAGTAGAAAAATCCATAAAGATGAATTTTAGATTTTTTTATTTAAATTTACAGAAAAAGGTTAAAGAAACCTTGAAAAAGGAAGTAAAAGAACTATTGTTAGAAAAGTAAAAAGTCTTCATGTCATGAGCTTATCATGACGACTTTGAATATAGGAGGTTTTTGTTTTAATAACAGAATAGTAATTAAAAGAAAAAAATAAAATCCTATAAACCCCTTAAAACATCCTTCTTTAGCTTTCTCTTTTGGAACTTTCTGACAAAATATTCATACTTTTAAAAAGCATTATAGGATCTAGACTACTCCAGATTTTTTTAAAACTATTAATGAATTTTATAGGAATTTCATTTGCTTTTAAAATTTTGATGAGAATTAGAATTTCTTCTTTTTGTGTTTCTATTTCACAGTGCAAACCCTTTTTAATTCTGCTAATTTGGTTAATAATAGTATTTGGAACAACTTTTTTAGATACGTTGGGGTTTTCCAATTTATAAGTTTTAACAAAAGGAAAATTTAAATCTTTTCTTTTATCAAAAAGTTTAATTTCTGTAAGGTTATGAATACTCAGATAAAGATAAACTATTTCTGTTTGGTTTTTATTGGTCTTATTAAGTTTTAGACAGTTTGGGTCAATGTTGCTATTTTCGATGAGATTATAATTATTGAAAGTAATAATGTCATCAATGTATCTACATAAGTGTGTTCAAATTTACTGAAATCGTTATCAGAAAGGCCTTTTAGGAATTTGAATTCTTTAGAAAATAGAAATAAATTAAGATAAGTTGAATATAACTTCCCACTGGAATTCCTTGTGTTTTGCAGGTAAAGACATTTTGAGTGTTTAATATAGTTACTGTATAGCGAAAAATGTAAAAAATCTTTGTATTTTGGTAAATCCAGAAGGTTAAGTATTTCAAGAAAAAAATTTGTCATTTCTAAAAGACTTTCATAGATTTCTTTGAGTGGTAAAGAAATGTAGAGGTTTTCAAAGTCATAGCAGTTAATATTGTAAATTTTAAGATTTCTAATTTCTTCAATGATTTTGAAGTTGTGATAAATAATCCAGCAAAAGTTTTTGTCAGCTTCTCCTTCTGACGAAGTGGCATTGAAGTTGATTTAATTCTTCTTCTATTATGTTAATTTTTCTTTAAATTTCATTCATTTTTGAATTGGGTTGTTTATTAAATTCTTTATTGCATTTATAGGATTATTTGAAATTTATTACTTATGAATTTTAATTTTTGGTCTTTGTGAAAAAATGGTTCTAAATTTCTTCCTTTATGTCTTTACTGATAATTTTTCAGCAGCTTAATACACAAAAATACTAGACATGATTATATTTTGCTTTTAAAAAATTGTTTTGTAATTATAATATATAAAATATATATCTATATTGAGCTTTATACTTACATATATTATTTAAACCTTCTTGTTTTACAATGTTTTTATGAAAATAATTAGAAATGTAAATTAAGTTAAATATTTATGATATTTATCAGCAAATGGAACAGACTTTTTCAAAAATCAAATAAAACACAGTAAAAGCTCAGCTATCAAGCAAACTTGGGAGATGCTTAATGCCAGTTACATTAAAAATTTTATATAGCTGATTATAAAAAATGCAGTTAATGATAGAAACCTTGCTTTAATTCCAGTGCAAAATTATTTGTGTCTCTATATCTTATTCTGGTATAAAATTAAAATTAAAGAAACAACTTTTTTTTTTATCAATTTGAACATCAAAAGTTTACATTAAAATAAATAAGATTTTGAGGGTAAAAGTGCATTTCAAATATAAAAGCTGATTTATTTCATAGGCCTCAAACACAGAAAACATCTTAACTAATTATGGAATCTTATCGATCATGAAAGTTGCTGACAACTTTAGCAAACTTTCACAATCATTCTGGCAGATGTTTAAAGGATTATTCTTGATTCAGTTACACAATCAATAGATTGAAATTTTAGACACAAAAACTAAAATTTCATATCATAATTTTTCAACTGCATTGCCCCTGTTTATCTATTTTTACATTAAGTCATACAGGGTGAATTTAAGCATGTGAGTAAAACTTTAGGGTGTGATAGAAGGCAGCTATACAAGCAATATTTGTCCTAGAATGTATGGCTGGAATGCAAGCAGTGAGGAGTTAAAGGGTAGTTTTCCACTGTCGCATTCAAAGAATTAACACAAGAATGAAAGGAGATGCTCCAGAAAACAGTTCTTTTAATAGGAATGTAATTGATGTACATTCTCAAAGAAATTGCTCAAAAGAACTTCCACCAGCAACAATGCAGGCATCACATCTGCGAGATAGGAACTGATGCACATTTGCAAAGATACTGAGAATTTCCTGAGTATTGCAGGCAACAACGCAATCCTAGCAACTAGATCCATATTGGTTTCAATGGGGCACCTGTAGATTAGGCTTTTCATATGGCCCCACAGGATAAAGTACAAGCACAAGAAATCTGGTGATCTTGGTGGCCAAGCTATGGGACCATCTAGACCAATCCATGGGCCCAGAAATTTTGTGGTTCGTATAACCAGCCATCCTCTCAGCAATCATGGTAGAAAAATGCCGTTGGATGCGAGGGCTAACCCTTTTTATACCATTTACAACGCAACCTAGCAGCTTGCCGTTTCTGTTCCAACCATACATTCTATGATGAATATTGCCCGTATAGCTGCCTTCTATCACCCCCTTAAGTTTTGCCCACTTGTTCAGATTCATGTTGTATATCCTGCTCATTAATGCACACTATTCTTGATGCTACAATCCCATAACATTGAGAATATCCCACTGCATGCTATAGCATAGAAGGCAAATAGCAAATTTTAATCAGTTTTTTTCAAAATATGAGAACAAAGCAGAAAAATAGCAATTAACTTATACCTTCTTTTACAAAAAACTGGCTTATTGAAAACTGATCAGGTTTATTTGAAATCAAGACAATGACTTTATTACTAAATTGTGATATCCCACTTATCCATAAATGGCATTAATCATACTATTTGGCAACCGTGTCCTATATGTGCTTTCTAATTGCTTTACAAGTCTCTCAGTTGCTAATTTTTTTTGGAGTTTTTTTTTTTTTTTTTTTTCTGAAACATTCTGGTTACACAAGCTTTTTGGTTAGTTGAAAGCCAGATAGTTGGGCTTTTGTTATATTTTCAATCTGTTTATAAGCAAGAAAACAAAATATGACGCATATAAAAAAAGTAATAACCTCAACATCACAAAATGCAAGATCTTTTCCAGATGGATGCCACTTCAGACCACTTATAGCAACTTCATTTTCAAGTTTCTTTCTGAAATAAAATATATTTTCAAACTGCTCAAAATTATCTATTTATTTTAAAAATGACTAATTAGAAATGCAAGATTTATGAAAATATTAAACACTTATGATGGAGATACAAGACTGAACAAAACTACAAAAACTTTACAGATACAAAATTTGTAAGAAATAGTAATCTCTTAACCTAGAAACGGTATTTTTTTTCTCTACATCCCAAACAAGCATTTGACCATTTATAGCACCAGCAGCAATGTAGTTTCCAAATGGGGAGTATGTAACAAGAGATAAAGTCTGAAACAAAGAGTTAATTGTTAAGAAAGATTTAAAAAAAAAATTAAATAAATTATTTGACCATATAAATCCACATATGAGTCAATCTATAAAACTGAACCTTCCCTTACAGGTGTGGTAAAAAATATGGCCCTTAAAGTTTGTTGTGTTTTTGTGATATACATACCTATATTATGTACATCATATTATTTTAATTACAGTTACCAAAATAATTTCACAGCAGCATAATGCTATTTTATAAAAATAGCAGCTTCATATTACTAAACAAACAAAAAATAACTTAGTTTGGAAATTAAATATAAATTTAGAAAACAAATGAAAGTTCAATTCAAAATGTTTAACATATTTAACCACTCTCCTCTGATCCTGAAATCTCATCCTCACAATTTACCATTTTGTTATGGGAATCCTAGTCATTTAATTCATGTTCATTTGAAATTCAACACTTTTTTAATGATTTTATTAAAATTTTAACTCTGATTTTTGAAAATGCATTGAAAACAAATTGACATAAGGTATCTAGTGATCAAGCTTGCATAGCTTCAAATTTTGCACATAATTTTTCACCTTGAAGCATTCGGTTATTCCATTCGTCTCATGTATAGATCTTTAAATGATTTGCTGAGAGAGATATCTAACAGTTGAAAAATTAGAGTTGATTCTCCAGGTATTAGAAGTGGCATAGTTTTATTTTCTTTCAATACTGGTTTTGTTTTATCAGTTACAAGACTGCAAAATGTGATCTGTACTAACAATTTGTTCAATATACCATTTTGTCATTTTCTCCACCCATTTTGCATGCATAAATTTGCTCTATTTTCATTCATCAGCCTCTTTCATAAATATGCACATAGATAATGGGAGGTAACTTAATTTTTGGTTTTGTTTTCCTCTTAAATATTATCATCAGAGTCAAATTTTGCTATCTGCTAAACATGACAGGAGCACTACACTCTTGCTAACACAGAATATGAAAAACCACAACAGCTCTGTGTTGCACAGCAAAGCAACTCCAAAGAAATTTCAGAAAAAATTTAATTTAAAATCACTTCACAATGCATACTCCAAGTCACAAATAAATTATAACGTAATTTTGATGCAAAATAAATTACTTTAATTCATTATTTAAAATTTTAAGTCCCCTCACTAATTGCATTTGACTTTGTAATTTTCTTAAAACTTTACATTGACTAAACCCTGAATAGTAGACAAAAGCTTTTAAATATGATGAACATGAAACTAACAATTGCACATCATTGTCAACTTACAATCTGTCTGATTTACATTCGACCAACTTTGCAATCATTTTTGTAACAACTCTCTTCAACCAACAACTCTTGCACAAAAAATTAAGCATCGAAGTAAGAGATTTGAACTTGGCACTATCATTAGATTTTGAAGTGCGTTAAAAATTTTGCTGTTTTAGGAATAACTGTTAAGTGCATGAAAGGAATTTGGAAAAATTGTGTTATGCATTTTACAAATTAATTAAAATGTTTTAATGGTAAGAATGATCTCTGAATAATTTGTGATAATATTGTTACACTTGCTAAAGGACTTTATCTGAAATGTAAAGTTGAACTCTTGCTAGACCAAGAATCTAGTGAACTAAACAATGAGAAGTTTTCGATTGGAACAAGAAAGAACTGAAGAAGAAAAATGAAAAAAATTGCACTATAAAAAGCACTTATCATAGACAGTTTATCAATGCTTTACATTGCTAAATAAGCTTGTTACGAATTTGGAAGCCTCAAAAACTTCAAGATATTTACAAAAGCTGAAAAAAAAAATTTGCAAATGAAGTTTTATATCTCTATTATGAAAGTTGTGATGAAAAGAAAAAACAAACAGTTCAAACAAAACTAACAATGTTTACGAAAATGGCCAAAGCAATAAATTGAAAGTTCACTCAGTAAAAATAACTGATGACATTCAGGCTTTTACTGTAGTCGGCTACTTTAAAATAGGCATTTCAAGGCTTTTCCGAAACCTATCTCATTTGCAGTTGCAATAAATATTACACAGAACTTAATTTTCTCCTTAATTTGAGACTATAGTTGAAGTCAGCTTTAATTTTTATACTTTTTATGAAGTGAAACACACTTAAACAAAATAGGGCAAACAAAATTGGGGGACTTGATCATCTGCTGCAACTGTTGTTAGCACAGGTATGAAACCCACAAGGGCTATTAATTTTGTTTTGGCATTTTGCGTCGGTTCACTTTTCAAATTGCTGCCATGAAATATTAGAGCCCTGTATTATATTTAAAGAAATAAAATAATGAAGCATCTGCACGAATTTATGTACGTTTCTTGCACTGTGAAAAAACAATGGTATCTAGAGACAGCAAATATTGAATAACATAGTCCTCCATTCAAATATGGGCATCTGGAAACCCAAATTTCGAATTTGTTTTATCATCTATTTTATATTTTGTCAACCATAAAAGAATTTTCAAATTAACAAACTCAACAACTTCAAAGCGAGCAATAGCAAGACAGTATGAAAAAAGAAACGCTTCTATCTCCAGCAAGTGAGACTGCGTATCGGAAATTCTAAAGATATGCTCTTTTAAATATTTTGTGATATTGTTGCTGAATTGAATTTTATCATTTAAGTGCAAAGAACATGATATTTAATAAGTACAGATAATATACAAAATGTTAAAAAACACCTCTTTAGGCGTAATATAAATTATGAAAGCTTTCAGATTTTTATTTTGTGTTTCTTTTTTTCTTTTTCTTTTTTTTTTCAAATTAGTTTTTTTTAAGATCATGATACAACTGAATTGACTTACATCCAACCAGTTAAAACCAAATGCCAGTATAAGTCAACAAGCCCCCTTAATGTAGCATAATCACAAAGATAAACTTAAATATGTCCCATTTAAATAGTTAAAGTAAAATTCAATATATAAATATTTAATCTATTAATGGTACTTCAGTTTTCATAAATTGCTTTGTAATGTATTGGGTTAAAATAGTTCAGATAAAATAGAAAATTATTAGAAAAATATGTTAATCATTTGGAAAAAAAAAATTGCACAATTTGAGTTTCATTTACAAATGAGTGTTATTGCTTTAGCATTTAGCTTCTTTATTTTTAAGAAATTGCCACAATTTTTTTTTTACAACATTTCTTTTTTCTTCGGAACTGGAAGATGTGATGAAAAATGAAGGAATTTTCAGTTTTTGCCCAAAGGAATAGCTGGTTTGCTACAGTAAACTGTATCTTCTTGCGACCTGTATCCTGTGCCAGAATCAATTCTGCACATTTGTTGCTAAAATTACTGATATACATAGAAGTTCATCCTTATATATTATATACTCATCCTGATAATATACCAATAAAAACTTAATAACTTATCCTCAAGATCAACAGGAAGCTTCTGTGCTATTTTAGTTTCTTTCATTTAACACCAAACTGTATTCTTAGAACAGAAGAATAACCAATTTCTTTTGCTATTTCAACAACTTCTAATTTTATAACCAAATTTACAAATTGTGCAATAACAGATTGTCTGTATGGTAGCAGTGAATTGTAATTTACCTGGAGAAACACACACTTGCAAATTAACTTCACTAAAATTTATTTTATAGTTATGATAAACAGAAGATATGGAATGAAATGAAGACATGAAATCAAGTCAACTTGATTTAAGTGAAGACATGAAAATCAAGTTTTTAGTTGCATTTAAATGGTTAAACATTTCAAAAACTTTGCAAATGTAAAAAAATAAACATGAAATTATTAACAAAATTACTAAACATGAATGCTATGTTATTATTAAACTATTATAATAATTACAGATTAAAAATATAAGCCTACCTTTTCTAAACATGGATCAGTGAAAGAAAACATACAATCCCATGTATTTCTTGCATAAAAACAAACTTTTATATCAACAGGAACTGCAAGAAACTGAAAAATCAGGAAAATATTATATGAATATCAGAATTCATATTTATTACAATAAAATAACAATATGTTATAATTATTGTACCAAATACAAATTATTCTTAAAAACAGAAATATATTTATATGAAAGAAATGTATTATACATTATGAATATTGAAATTCACACATAATCAAATTTCACTGTAATGAGCTTTTGCTTTAATAAATTGCAATATTTAAAAATTACTTCTCCATTTGGACTCCAGTCAAGTCGGCATAATGAAGTTGCCGTGCTGAAAATTTAAATAAACTGAACTTAATACATCATTAAATATAATAAAAAATATGCATATTTGTAGGATCACTTACAAAATAAAATAATAAAATTTTAAATACAGTAAAATCTCTCTCACATAACCACTCACAATTCCAAATAATTTTTGTCATCTGTTCAGTGGTTATTTTAGAAAATGATTTGAAAATATTGCTCGTCATAAAAGATTTTTCATATCCATATTACTTATATATATCAGATACACTGATATTTTTGCAAACATCTCAGTCAGAAGAAATCCTTTATCGTAATGATTCTTCCCTACATAACATCAAAGTTATCCTTTGCTTTGATCTTTAGTACCATATGTTCTAATATGTACCATATGAGAACTTTTGAATGTCAGTGACAAAAAATAAAAGGCCCGTCTCATCAACATTTCAAACATTTTTTGAAATCATATTTTATAACACCAGCAATTCTTACAAACATTATAACATGGGAATTCAATTTCACTACGTAAATTTTAAAAAAATCTGATGTGGACACCTCATGACTTCCTCGCACATCAATCAAATTATACCCATTTTTTGCTGCACTTTATTTAATCTTATTTCCTTGAATTATTCTAACTTAACCAACTGATTCTACAAAGCAAATTAAAAAATCACATCAAAAGTTGCAAATTTGGAAATTAAATATCCCAGTCAATTTTTGTTGTATGTCTTATATTTTTATTTTTTCAAAATGAGTATGAAACTTTCACAAATATAAGAACTATGAAACTGCATTAAAAATTAAATTTTGTTATTTGCTCAAAATTTATTTTTAATTTTTACTTCCTTGTACGAAGTAAAAAGGAAGATTGTAATTGTGAAAAATTTCGGGTATCATATTTCAACGAAAATATCTATTTTGACCGCTACTGAATAAAATTTAATGATGTTTTTGAGTGACATTCATATGTAAGAACAGAATAAAGGACTGTTTTCCCTCCAAAAAATTATAAAATGTATTTTGAAAAGATTTTTTTGTGGCGTCTGTACGTATGTATGCATGTATGTATCTCGCATAACTCAAAAACGAGTAGCCTCAGAACGTCAAAATTTTGTATATAGGACTGCTATAACATGTAGATGTGAACCTCCTATTTTATTTGCAATCAGCCGCACCAAAAGTATATCAATTTATGTACATATATATCCACTCTGTTACTCGGTTAAGTAAGCTCAGTTTTTTTATTCTTATATGCTGGTAAATTGTGGATTTTTTGCTTTAAAAATGATTGAATTATGTTGTTCTTATCTTCCGGTTCAGGTTTTTATGCCTTTAGTAAATCTGCATGCAAGATTTGTAGAATTATCAACAATTTAAAAGTTGTTTAAGAGCGACTAAGCTTAATCATTTTTCTCATGGTGGAAATATTTGTTTACATTTGAAACTTAAGAAAATATTAGATTCATTGCCAATCTAGAGAAACTGAGCTTCGTAACAGCAAAGATAACGCCTTCTTAAATCATGCTTAATCCATTCTGGAATTTTTTTTAGGAAACAAGTGTTATTATAATAAGTGATTTACTTCGGAATTTTTAATACAAATATTTTGAGTTTTTATGTATTTTTGCCTTGTCACAAAGTGAGAACTGAATTAATTGAATGATAAATACTGAATTGTCTGCGAAAAACTGTTTCTTTTGTTTGTTTAATTTATTTTACACATTGTTTTAGATTTATTATAATATTTGAATAGAACATATGGCAACGATTAGGTAATTCTCCAGATGATATACAAAATTTTTGTGCATTCTGATGAGTTATATGAAATGAATGAAATGTAATGCTGTTAAGTGAAGCTAGCACCAGAATCACTATATATGTGGTAAACAAATATAGTGAATTTTGAAGAGTGAATTTATTCTATTGTGATTTATGTGCTATGGATGAAGTAGATTTAATTCAATCCAATAAGTTTAAATGAAATGCAAAATGCATATAATTTAATATTCTGTACAAGGAAGGCATGTGGTGTACCCATCAGTTTTCTTTGACGGGGGGAATATGTAAGAAAAATAAGGAATATGTCTATGATTAAATTAACAACGTAAATTTCTCTTCTCTATTCTAAAAATAATAACCTCTCTACTCACTGCGTCATTTCTAGATTGATCCATGCCATATGGCACTTACATAATTCTGATGATGTAAATGGAACTAAAAGTCAAGTAACCAATAATAATTTTACAGAGGCATTACTATCCAATCAAAATGCATTGTAAACCAAAACTAACTCAGTCTGAATTGGGATTTCGCCCTGAACGTAACGCACTTGCTCTTTACGCTTCGGTCTAGTTGGACTGCTGTCTGCTACCTTCTTCTTTCTTATTGAAATTTAATCTAAAATGTGAGTTATTTTGGAATAGGCACATTTCATGTGCCAAGTTGATTGTGGCCACAACAAGCTGAAATAAAAAATGAAGATTTAATATGCCTTCGCCTCCAACAATTTCCTATTCGTTATGGATCAACACTGCTACGACGTTAAAATTCCTGCTCGTCATTACTTCAGATTTTTTTTTATTATTTCATATACATATATATAATTTAAAATTAAAGAATGAAGTTCTAAAATGGGACTAAAACAAATTTAATATCAAGTTCTACTGCTGCTTAAGATTTAATTAAAGAAATTGTAAATTAGAAGAAAAAAATTATATCATCCTGGAAAAATTGTTTAAACTGAATTTAAGAAAAGGGAAATTATTAAATTTTATAACCATGTAAGATGCAAATTTAAAGGAAAAAATTTTTAGAGGAATTTTAATAAATTTCAGAATTTTTTTAAAATTTTAGAAGGGAACAAGAAAATTTATTATTCAAATAAATTATGTATATTTTAATGCTTCAAACTGACTCTTCAAAGGGTAATAATTTTAAACATTTAAACCTGAACAATTAAAGAGTACTGAATTCACATTTCATGCTATTTTTGAGCATAAACAATATAAAAAGAAAAAGGCATAAAAAACAATTTTTATACAATTAACATTTACAGCTTTTCTAAAAAGTCCAACGATTGACCTTAGGAAATTTCAGTCTCAACAAAACAAAGATTACAAACAATATAAAAATGCAAAATAAAAACAAGTTCTTAACATGCCATATTACAAAGAAAATACAACAGTCAACTAAACTATAGAATTTAAACTTATAATAATAATAATACTAATAATAAAAATTCTTTCAAATTTTGCTAAATGGCTAATTGCATATAAAAAAAATTTTGTAGAAAAATATCCAATTTTTTTTTCTAATTCCATTTAAACCTACCGTATTAGAAATATCTTTTAATTATTGTATTAATGCTCTAGATGTTCTTAAAGTTGTTAACTGCACTTTATTAAAAAATAAAGATACTGAGCACTGCTTTTAAATCACTGAATTTTTTAAGCAGTTACAATTTGAAAAATAAAGATTTTACGAGAAATCTAATGGTCAAATTATGTGATCTAATTATTTGGCAGGATGCATTAAAGATTTTAATTTTTGTATAGTGGCGACATTTGCTACATCAGGCACATAATAAAGGCTTAATTCCATAAATGATGCAATATGACATAATGGTCCAAAATTTTGAAGAGACCCAATTATGCTTAATTTTAAAATAATTTTATTTTGAGGAATTAAAGAACAAAAGTATAACTTTCATTCAGTTTTCCTCACTTGAATTTGTGCATAACTTTTTCTTGAAGAATTTTTCCACTGATGTCTCAAAAATTTCCCTGTTTGTAATTTTTATTAGCAGTTTTATCTCTACTTCATGGGCTGCTTGATTTGCTTAGTATATAAAATAGATCTTTTCTGATTATTCATATTCCTCTTTCAACATTCACCATAATTTCTACACTTTTGGTTCATTTTCAAGTACATGCACAACAATAGCCAACCCAAACATATGTATACTACCTGTGTGTTTGAATATACACAAATCGACATGCTTTATATTTCATATCATGTTGCCGATTAGCATTTACTTATCTGCCAAGTAGATTTCCCCATGTCATAAAATGCTTTCCTTGTATTATTTTTAACAGAATAGTACACATGAGACACAAAGATAGCCAAATGTCTTTTGCCAGTTTATTAGCGACTATTTGTGAGGCTGAGAATAGTCAGAAAGTATTAAAAATTTTAGCTTGATACTGAAATTAAGATATTTTGATGGTTGCTTTAATAAATATCTAATGGTCTTAGTCAGGTATGGAAGTGATCATCTTAGAGAATTATAGTATAATTATTAATATCAATATTTATTCATGTGCTTAGAAATAATGATGACTTTCATATCTTATAGAGACAATACCCATCAGAAGTTTAACTATATACTGAAATGCAGTAACCAAGAATACACTTTAGACTTTAAAGAAGCTTTGAAGAAAAAGAAAAAGGCAAATTAATTGTTTTTATTATTTGCTTTAAATACAAGTACATTACATAACATGCATTAGTTTGCATAACATTAAAATTTAAAAATGCTTAAATATGAAAGTGTTTTAAATTATGAATAATGTACAAGTTTTTTAGTCCAAAGGGGCTTCGTCCCTGAAGGACTATTGTTTTTGTTTTGCGACAGAAACATTAAAAGTCTGTATCATTTTTTAAACTGTTGCCACAAAATATTGCAGCCCTCTATTATATTAGAAATTAAATAATGAAGAATGTGCATAAATGTATATATGCTTCTCGCATTGAAATAAAACGACGGTACCTAAAGCCATCGAATTTTGAATGTCATAATCCTGCTGCGAATATAGGCATCTGGAAGCCCAAATTTGGAATTTGTTTTATTAACGATTTCATATTTTGTAAAACTTTAACGAATTTTTGATTAACAAACTCAAGGACTTCAAAGCGGGCAATGGCAACGTTGTACAGAAAAAAACATTTTTATCTGCAGCACGTGAGACTGTGTGTAGGAAATTCTAAAGATAGGCTCAGTTTAAAATTATTTTGCGATATTGTTCTTTAACTGAATTTTATGGTTTAAATGCGAAGAACATGATATTCAATAAATAAAAGTAACATACAAAATGTTTAAAAAACGCCCCTTTGGACGCAATTTAAAATTTGAAACCTTTCAGATTTTTTTTTTTGGTTCTTTGTCTTGTTTATTATTATTATTATTATTTTTAATTTTAAATAACATAAACTTTAAGTAAAAAAAGATAAAATAAAACTGCACATTAAATATAGAATAAAAAGATGGAAATAAAAATATGGCTTACCAAAAATCATTACATTTCTTAAATAAATTAAGAGTTTTAATACATTCCTGATCACTTAAATTCCATATTTTCAGAGTTCCATCACAGCTAGAGGATGCCTGAAAAATGAAGTAGACATACATGATTAATGATATCAAAAATAATGGTTGTAATAATAATAATTCGGCTTAAAATTTTTTAAAATTTTGGGAATTAAAATTAAATCACATTTTAAACAAACATCGCAAATTTCGTCTATTAAACCATAGTTACACTCATGAATGAACCAAAACAAAGAAGCATTCAGATTTTAATAAAAATTTAACAATATTTTCCTAACATTAAAAAAGTATAGTTACAATTTTTATACATAAATTTTGAAACTGTATTCTATGTACCAGGATTCCTTAACTGATACGGAATTTACTTTTAAGGGAATGGGAGAATTTAAGAAGGAAATTTTTGACTTGACAATAAAAATGACAAGACACAAACTATACCATAAATTCATCGGCCAAAAAAAGCTAATATTTAGTGGAGATCACATGGTGCAAAAGAAATAAAATAAATAAAAATACATTTAATGCTTAATTAAGTTTAGCAAAATCAACAGAAACATTTTAGTAATATTTATAAAATATTATAATAAGTTAAATATGAATAAACATATAAAATTTATTAAAATAACAAACCTGAAAATTAAATCTACCTTTACGGAACATTAAAATAAGACTTTTAGATTTTCAGTTTTATTTATTATTTGATATGCACCACTAAAATCATTTAAAAATAAAACTAGGCTGAATGTGGCATTCTGACACATGATGAGAAAAAATGATGAAACAAAGACTGACAGCTACTAATATATACACTTGTTACTTAAACCAATTTATCATTATGCATTTTTAAGGTGAAAATAAAGAATAAAAATAGTAAAAAACTATTGGGTTGGTGCAAAAGTTGTAGTATTTCGTTATAGGATGGCAACACTGCATTTCCAAGATTTTTTTTTTTTTTTATCATTGCTTAGTTTGTAATTTTATGTGTTTGAGTGCATTTTTTCAATTTTGTAGATCAAACAAGACAGAATATCAACTGAACAAAGTTCAGCACTTCTCGTACATTCTGCTCTTTTGCGCTTAGCTGAAGATCAAATGGCGAAGGAGTGAAGACAACCTATGCTTTATACAGAACTAATGCCCATGAAGAAAATATAGCAAGAAAATAGCTCTCTTGGTTATTATGCATGCAACTTACCACATCTGATGATTCATATTTAGGAAGATCAGCAGATTTTAATAAAGATCACTTAAATCAGTATCTTCACAAGAATCATCATCAGAGTGAGAATTGGGTCCAACTTACAGAAAAATGTGTAAAATTTAATGGGTGTACAAGGAAGTCGTGATGTCCAGATCAGATTTAATAATAAAGAATTTTTTTTTTCTAACTGGAAACGATCCTTTAAGATAAGTTAAGAATTAAATACAAGCTTATCATAAGATGACTATAATTATACATGATTGTAAAAGTTAGTCAGATACTTATTGGCAAGTTATTGCCTTCAAAAAGAGAATTCTGCAATGACTGGCAGTTTATTGCCTCAAGAAATCAAGAAATCACAGGAACAATTAATAACATGCAAATACTAATTCTCTCTCTCTTAAAAATAGATATATCAGAACAGTTTTGGATTATCTCCAAGAAATAGACAGGAAATTAGGAAACTAGAAAAAGAAATCAAATTAGGAAAGTATGTATATATATATATATGTGTGTGT
>KK114163.1:264363-296788 GCA_000611955.2 Stegodyphus mimosarum | reverse complement strand
AAAAAAAAAAAAAAAAAAGAAGTAAACATAACACACATTTACAATATTTAGTTTATAAATTACTTCACTAAAACACAAATACAAAATTTAATGAAATAAATAAAGCTTTGCTGCACCTTTTTTACGATTTTATTTAATGCTATGCCCACTTTTGCTTAATACCATTTTTTTAATGTTATGTTTTTATCACTTTATTTAATGTTTAACGCACAATGTTACTAACAATATACTATATATAACTAATCAACTTTATTACGTTAATGTACGATTTATTGATATGTTAAATACAGATATTATATACAGTTTACATACACTGAATCAAATACTGTCATAAAAATTGCTAAATAGAGAATTTAATAATGTAATACATTAATGTGTTATTGTGAGAATGACTGGAAAAGCATGATTTCTGGTGATAACAGCAGACATGTTTGATGTGAAAGTTTATTTTGTGAAATGAATAAATGGATCTGACAGTAAAGTGCTATTCAGACTATACTGAGAATATTAAACACTAGCTGAGGGAATAAAATTGCTATATGACAATGGCATTTAATTTTAATTCGATTTCTAAGATGCTTTTGTTATCACAGTATTATGTTAATCTGAGCAGTTTGGCTCATATTTATGCTATGTCAAATTTATTACATAAATATCAGCCAAAATCCTTAGAAAGTCTTCAACATGGACAGAGGTATATATTCTGGTTAAAGTGAAATATCAGATTCAAGCCAAATTTGACAATTTTGTTGTTAGATAATGATTCTTGTAATCTTATTTTCTTCATTGTTAGGTAAAGATTTTATCTTGGCAACCTTATTTGGTAAAAATATATTTAAGAGTGCCCCTGGCGAAAATTGGCAATTGCCCAGCAAGGTACAATTTCAAAATGGCCACTACACAACCAAAATAACAAGTAAAAAAATTGCAGAAACTCAATGTCCATGAACACATCGATCTACACTCATGTCCAAAATTATGTTTACATGAATAAATTCACGGATTTCTCAGAGACTATGACTTATAATTTAATGAATTTTCGTGGAATCATACATAACATGATAACACATAAATGCAAAAGAAAAAATTGAAGATCACCTCATATGATATAAAATTGTAGCATGAAACAATAAAAATGGTAATAAAGTGTGACAAAGAGAGTTAAGAAAAAAAGGAATGATTCAGAAAAAGAATTAAGTCTTACGAATTTAATATGGAATATGATCTCCCCTGACTTATACACACATATCACAACGTGTTTTAAGGCTGGAAATAACGTTGTTAACCACAGTTTGGGGAATTAATCTCCACTCTTCCAGCAATGCCGTCTTCAGAGCATTTACATCTCTAGGAGGAGGATGTATACGTGCAATTGCTCTTCCAAGGTAGTCCCATAAGTTCTCTATCGGGTTAAGGTCAGGAGAGTTTGGTGGCCAAGGTATTCGCTTTCAAGGAATTGTCTTCACTTTCAAGGAATTCATCAACGAGGTTTGCTCGATGTGGACGGGCATTATTATCCATAAATAAAAAGTCAGGTCCATATGCACCCCTGAAAAGTCTTACATAAGGATCTAAAACCTCATTCCGATATATCTGGCCTATCACAGATCCGCTGCTGAACACATGTAGGGGCGTACGTCCATCGATCATTATTCCACCCCATACTATCACACCTCCACTACCGAAATGGTCACGTTCCACAATGTTCGAGGGATCATTTCGTGTTCCTGACTCCCTCCAGATGTAAACACGTTTAGAATCACCAGTTAAATTAAACCACGACTCATCAGTAAAGAGAACATGGGACCATTGATGTTCAGTCCAGTTTTGATGTTCTTTACACCAATTAAAGCGATCCCTCTTTTTCTGTGAAGACAGTAAAACACATACCCTTGGCTTTCTGGCATAAAGGCCTTTTTCATTAAGCCTTCTGTATATTGTTTGCCGTGATGCAACAGTTCCAGTGGCGGCTGCAAGCTCTGAACTTAACTGGCGAGCAGTAGCCTTTCTGTTACGACGGGCAGTTAATGCCAGATACCGATCTTCAGAAGCAGTTGTCATTCGTTTCCGACCTTGTCCAGGCCTCCTTACAACACTTCCATCATTTTGAAACTGTTTCCATAGCTTAGAGACTGTCTGTCTTGAAATATTCAGACATGTGGCTGTTTCCATGATTGACTGCCCTGCTTCTAAACGGCCGATAATTCGCCACTTTACAGATTCTTCCAAATGATACTTCGAAGCCATAACAAACCGCTTTGAGTCCCTACACACTGAAATCAAACACTATGTTGCAGAAATTCACTCAAATATTCAGTTTGCGCAAAGCGCTTGATTCACCCTTGAATGACGTAACGCCTAGATTTGCGTATCACAAACCGTTTGATTACTTTTGATTGGATAATGCTAATTAGGCTTGGTTTTCACACATTCCCTGCAAATACGGATCACATTGACTCGATATTTCATTGAATATCATCATTTTTGGGTATGTAAAGATAATTTTGGACATGAGTGTATTTTCACTAAAAAAAAAAATCAGAGAATTGCACAAACTCAGCAATGAGCCCTCCCTTGACTTTGTCCATGTGCACATCGATCTATTTTCAGTTAAAAAAAATCAAGAGAATGATGACATCATATAATGTTAAAACAAAGTTACTCATCACCAAAACTGAACAAAATTTGTAGCCAACCAAAGGTCAAAAACTGCATTTTAAATCACACAACAAAATAACATAAATAAGGAAATATTGACCTACCATATTTAGACATATCTCTGTCTTCAGTCTGTAGCCCACAAAATTCCTTAACAGCATCCAAAAACTTTCTAAAATTATCTGAATGAGAATATGCATACTGCCGTCACCACTTAAATAAGAGCAAAAAATATCCTCCATAGAGCCAGGCAGTTGATAGCATTTATTGCACAAACCTTTCTTGCAACAAACCCATTCAAAGCCATCTGAACGATCTTTACGTTCGACCATATGCATTTTCAAACAGTACACTTATAAATGACTACTCAGTAAACCTTCATTTACACACCAGTCAATTAATGCTTTTTTTGCCTTTCATTCCAAATCATACAGAAACTTCACAATAATCTCATCACACACACCCATTTTATGGTGTAAAGCACAAAATAAGTAACATACTTCTTACCTGACATCAAACGCAGAAGTAAGACCTTACAAATATTTTCCCATCATCAAATTCACCGTAATCCTGCAGCCAATCACGTCATAATAGGGTTTCCATAATATTCAACTACTCAGGTTACCATAAATGAAACAAAAATTTGGCAATAATCCAAGGGGCACCCTAAAATATAGACTAACCCCTTATTGTTTTATATCTCAAATAAGGGAAGCACTTCCGCAAAGCGCCCGTTGGCGCTTCGGCAAAGAAATCGTTCGCGCCGTTGCAGTCGCCAAGCTCACCAACGGTTGATCGACGTCGACGATGAGCGGCGTATGGTTATTAAACACATGGAAGTAAGCTGCGTAAAGGTGATATTTAGTGCATATAATCAAAATAATAAATGAAATAAATTCAGGTTAGCAGAGAAAACAATATATAAAAGCATATGGATGTAAAATTAACCGATTACACGTGATATACGAAAATAAATTTGTATTAAAATAAGCACGGAAAACAATATATTAAGCTTAACGGAAGTGAAATAATAATCTAATAATGAGATTTTTGTAATAATGAACTCTTTTCTTGACAAAGTCATCTATTTAATGGAAAAAATTAGAAAAATTCGGATCTGTCTTTGAATATCTTTCAACATTATAAAATTCCAAAATATTCCTGTTTTTAACAGTGCAGATTCTAAGGAATTATAAAAGCATAAAATCAAAAAGTACTTTTATAGTTAATATCTTCATTGTATAATTTAAAAGTACTTCATTATTACAAAACTATGAAAATCCATTATCAACACATAAATGAAATCAACGAATATTCTCATTTTAAATAGAAACTGAATTGCAACTATCTGATTACATGAAAGTTTTTTTAGTAATAAATTATATTCTTCTCATACTTATTTTTTTTAATAAATGTATTGCGCAAAAAAATCAAAATATTCGTGTTTCCGATTATCATTCACCTCCTCTCATGATTTTCTTCCGCGAACAAGCATCTGTCTCCGAAACCTTCACTAATTATATGAATATGTTTGTATCTATTCATTGTTAAAAATTCATAAAAAGAACGTGAAAATCCGAAAAAATAATAAGAAATATGTGAAGAAAAGTTTAAATCTGTAAATGCGAACAGCGAAGGTGGTAATCGAACTGACGGGTTACCAGGTTTGAACTATTATCGCCAATGTTGGCGGTGTTTACATTTACCGGGCGCTTTGCGGAAGTAAACCCCAAATAAGTGCAATATATTTCTCTCGTGGTCACATGTCTTTCTTTGAATGCTATTTGTTATTTTTAAAACTGTGTGTTTGGAGTGAAAAGGAAAATGTTTTTGTTCCAGCAAAGCATGGGAATGGGTATATTAGCTAATAATGTTGAATGCTTTACGAGATGATGATGAGTTAGATTTAGTAAATAGCTAGTTAGCAGTGTCAGATTTGCTCAATTGTCTAATTTTTTTTAAGTTAAAACACGTCGACATGAAACATACATGAAGAGAAACACAGTGAAATAAAAAAAATTACAGAATGATTTTATAAAAAATGTCTTTTATTTTTCAATGTATCATATGATCCTTGTTTAATAATTAAAATTTGTTTTTAAATTGCTCAAGTATATATTCAAAAGTATATTTTCTTGCCAACCTTCTGTAAGTGAAAACAAGTCCCTGCATATTGTTGTATAGTGTACTGACTTTACATATATAATCTAAAAATAAGTCAAACTGTTTAAAACATGAAATATAATCCAATACGATAAAATTAAAAGAAAATTGTAAAGTATTAAACAGTATAACAAAGTACGCGGTTTTAAACTTACTTTGAATGCGATGGATGACACTTGATCACCAATATGGTGAGAAACAGGATCATCATCATCAAATCCCTCCCACATCCTGACATCCCCATCAGTGCCGTGGGTGAAAAGATATCTAAAATACAAATTAAAAGAAACAGTTCTAGTTTCAATTTCATGTGCATTTTATATTAGCTGATCGACTAAAAAGTATTACTTATTTTAAAAAACAATATGGAATAAAAGTGGCAAAGCCACTTAATTCAGTACTTACTGGCCGCTGTCATCGTAGCAAACATCAGTGTGACCTTCATTATGAGCATATCTCAATGAAGTATCCTCCATTATAAAAATAAAGATGATACAAATGCAATAATTCTAAAGCCAGCTAAAGCTATAACCTTACGATGTACGTATCACAAAGTTGAATAAAGAGGTATTAACATGCATTTAGGAACTTAATATCTAATGTTAAAAACAAGCGAAACGAAAAGACAACACAGAAATCGCGGGTAAAATTTGAGGAAAGTACAGTTACAGGTTATAGAAAAGGAAAAAGCATGAAGCGTCGTAAATTTTTTTAAACCTATTTTCAAAGCAAAATCGTACCCAAATACAAAGCAGGAATTATGTGATTATCTGTAGAAATCATATCATTTTTAGTTTAACTAAACTTTGATTAGAAAAACTATTAACAGAAACATTCCTTGATTAGAGGAATTTTTTCCCTCAAATTTTATAATACCCAAAATTGCTAAGTATCAATTATTTTCATGCCTTTCTTTTATTTCTACTTTAGGAGTATGAACATCATTATGAACATCATTTGAGGTTTCTAAAAAATATTCATATTAAATTGGACAATGGCAACATTACGGTTGCAACCTTTGATTGTGTGTCTACTTGTTTTGAAAATGAACCGTATATAGTTCCTGATGATTTATTACTTTTCGTTTATATAAGTATGTCACAAATTACCGTTCATAAAATGCCGTTATTTTATATTCTTAACTTTAACAGAATTTGATATCTTTCTTTAAAACGAAACTGTTTTATTCATGAAATTCGATTTTGAAATAATTGAACATACTGTTAGTTTCTGCTGTTTTAATTAGGGTATTTCTTTTGCGAAACTGTTTTACTTCTTCAAAAACAAAATTAATTTCTTTAAATATATTCTGTTATAATAAATATGTTTTTTATACTTTCATTTCTTTTGGAAAATATAAATGAGTGGGGTCATTGAGGAGATATTTGCGAATATTCATAATCATACTTCTTCTGGAAAGACAATTAATATTTTGTAATACATATTCACTTATCGAAAGTAATATAGTAATATAGTAATGTTAACACGTTCCATGTATTGTGAAAAATTTATCTCTTTAATTTTTTTTTTTTTTTTTGGTTAAATATCCTGCCTAACATTTTACTATGTTCTGTATATTGGGTCATTGAGGATATATATGGGAATATTCGTAATCACACTTTTGAGACATTACACATCTGGAAAGAATAATATTTTGTAATATATATTCACTTGTCGAAAATAATATAATAATATTAACGTGTTCCATTCGTTGTGAAAAATTTATCTCTATTTAATTTCCTCTTTGGCATTTTACTATGTGATATATATGTGTGACTAGAACAGGATTTATTTATCTGATAATTTAGGGGCACATTTTGCAAACCATTTATTGCTACTTATTTAATTTCCTCTATAGTATCTTACCATGTGTTATGTATGTGTGACTGCATCAGGATTTATTCTACTGATCACTTAGGTGAATATTTTCTATACTACTTCCATAAACTTTCTACAAAGGATTGCTAGGTAATGCATGATCTTATTTATGTACATCTTTCCTTTTCTGAATTTTTACATTTGTATTATAAACTTATTTGTAAAAGAAATACTTATCTATTCAAACTGGCAATTTTTTATTTTATGTCATTTTATACCATTGTTAATAATTACATGTTGCCATATGCTAATAACCTAAGTTGCTTTAAGTGGATACTTGACATAGTTATATCATTCATGTAAAGTTTAGTAGTTTTTGCTTTGTAATGGAATTAAGATTATGAAAATTTATACGTTGAATAATGAGGTTATTGAAATGATTAGCATAATCTAAGGGATCTTTTTTTTTTATAATTACCCTAGGGTTTAGTTTTCTGGAAAATGATTTTTAATTGTAATCCTTCGTATTAAGGTCTGTGAACAAAAAAGAAAAAAAAAATTGCTTATGTTACTGTCTGTAAACTAAATGTTAAAAGAGTTTCTGAACTTTTACATATCGGCTTAATGTTCAGTTACTGGTTTATCTTGTTTTGGAATTTGCATATCAAAATAAAAGTGAAGTTTTTATTGTTCGATCTATTTGTATAAAAACATTGGTACTTAGGTATTATCCCACAGACTGTGAAAGTTGGCATAGATTCCATGAAAGTTGCTCCAGTTGTTCCTGTGGAATTCTGAAGGAAATAACGTTTGCCTTGCAATTTTATTAGAAGCTCAGATTTATTAGATTTAGATCACTAGGAGTAAAAATTTCTCATAGGTATTAGTCCAGTCTATTACTGTTTAATCAGTTATATTATTCAGCCTTCCACATCATGTCCATTAATATAGTTTTTTGATTGTAGATACCCATAACTTTGAAAATAATGAACTGTTCTGTTGAAGGCAGGTACCAAATTTTAATAACTTTTTTTTTTTCAAAGTGCAAGAAAACATATTGCAGAAAATTTCTTTATAACGTTGTTCATTAAAAAAGAAGATGTGGTTCATCAAGAATTAATCGGGGTTGCATCAAATAGGAAGAGCAGATGTTATAAGTGTGCTATTATACCAGGCTTATCCATAGCCCACAGTAAATTGTGCTGCTTGGTGACACTTTCACGGTCGATGAGATAATATATATGTACCAAAACATTTAACTAAAATCTTCTTTAAAATAATACCATTGCTATAATGGCACAGCTTATAAGAAATTAAGATATTTCTTCTATATGAGTATAGGGTATGATAGCTTAAAATAAATCATTTAGTTTCAGTAACCCAAAGTTTAAGTAGACACTAACGGAGTTTATTTTCTTTAATAGAGTGCTGTAGGTTTCCTTCTCTTTAAACATCTTAAAACTCTCATTAAGGCTCCTTATATCTATAATAAGGTGAGATAATCTTTTCCAATTAAAGTGAGATTATCTTTTTCTGTTAATAAAATATGAATTTATCATTATGGCATTGTAAAATGTAAGTAGTCAACTAACCTTGCAAATATGAATAAACAATAACATAATATATACATTTAATTTAAACATTCCAAAATATAAGCATAAGATTCATTTGGAATTATTCAGTAATATTAATTCTCTAACAGCATTTTAGATGTTTTTGTAATTAGTTAATATATGCCATCAGAATTTTTTATGCCTGTATTATTTCAGACTTTTTATACATAAATTTTTTAATTATTTCAGAAATAAAAATGCTTTCATTTTTAAACATTTTAATGTAGTTGAATTGTTACAGTTATCATTGATATAGTTTTGTTAAAATGTTTTATCTAAGATTTCTCCCTCTTAATCTTTCCTTAATGCATAGATAAAATTATTTTAAATACTTTTTTCTGAATAAATTTCATTCCACCATCTTACCCCCAAAAAAAGTACATTAGGAAAATAAAATATGATAAAAACAAATTAAGGATATTATGAATTGCCTGAAGTAAATCAAATAAAAAGAGTTTGGGGCACAAAATTTTTTGCATTTTTTAGAAGAAAAAATGTTGAGAAGTAAAGTTAAAATGTTTATTTTTTTTATTATGTATTAATATTTGTATTTCTGATAGAAGATGCTTTAAATAATAATAAAAAAAAGGGCTCAAGTGTAGAATTGGGTGCCCCTTGTTTTTTGGCGAAAAATTTTGTTCAGTTTTGGCGATGAAACCCCATTTCTTTTTACCAGGAGAGTTTTAACATGGTTTTAGCTTCTTGATGTATTTAATTGAAAATAAATCGATGTGCACATGGACAAAGTCAGAATGTACAATGACTAGTTTGTGGAATTCTCTGATGTTTTTTAAGTGAAAATAGGTCGATGTGTACATGGACATGGAGTTTGTGAAATTCTTTGACTTCGTGTTTTGGTTTTGTGTAGCGGCCATCTTGAAATTGTGTCTTATTGGCACGATCTTAGCATCAAAACAGAATCACCAAAAAACAAGGGTCACCCAATTGTAAACTTTTACCAAAAAAAGTATGTATTTTATTCAGATTTAAATTTTTATTTTATTTGTGAAATAAATATTAACATATATAATATCATTAAAGATGAAAGTCGTAGCCTTTTCATCTGTTAAATTATTTACATTTCAAAGCTCAGTAAATGTTTAGGTGGGAGAAGGTAGTGAGTCAAAGTGTATTTGTAAGAATGACAATGTTTGTATTTGCACTAAACAGATTACATTGTGCCTCTTTTGTCAGCAAATATCACCAGGTGATTGTAATAAATTTTACTTTAGTTTTTTAATATCTAATGCTCCCCCTCTTCATTACTTTTGAGTAAGCAAAATCTGTACTTGTCATTTCAGTACCTTGACATCATTAAGCAATCAGTGTTAAACAAGCACTTCATGGATCTTAATATAAATTTATGAATTCTTTTCTCATTTTAAATTTGAGCCTATTAAAGCGCTTAATTTGGGCCCACACATGAGACCATTAAATACTTATATTTCATACCAAATCCATTTCTGAGTGATTTAATAGACGGGTTATATGTTTTTCATATGTCTTTTTTCAGATGCATCATATGATTACATTTATCTTATAAATTATTTTTGGGGGCAACAAAGAATCTCTTTAAATTAGTAGTTTTCAAGTGCTTTGTTATAATAAATAAGCTTAGTTCTCATAATTTTAGGTAAGGAATTTTAATTACTGAATATTAAATAGCCTGTGTGTAACAGTAAATGAAATGGAAGAGAAACATGTCATTCCTTTGAGTAAAACAATTTTGATATTTCTTTATTATTATGATTTTCTTTTTTTAAATGTCTAGTTAGTTCTAGAATTGTCACCAAGTTCATTGTTACTTCTTAAGTACATTTTGTGGCTGCCATGCTTTTCCAGTTGCTTTTAATATGACATCAGAAGCATTTCCTTGTGTTTTTTGCTACATGAACTTTGCAGTATAAGACTCTTGATGATTACAAACTATGTCTCATGCCTCATGATAATGGCAACCATGCCACGGTCAAGAACTCTTTTTGCTTCACTTAACCAAGTGCCTCATTTTTCAACATTTTGTGTGTGAGCAGCTGTTGTTGGATCAGAAAAATGAAATTTATGGTTCACAGTAAAATTTCACCAACCTGTTTTTCAAGTTCTCTGTTTTAAATATTCACCAGCTGTCTGAATAAATCTTTGATCCCTATCATATTTCTCTCCATGGCTAACCAATCAGCTACTTTCTTATCTCCAGTAAGGGAGACAGATAGTCAGTTGAAGATTGGAGTTGTTTGCGAGAACTTCGGTAGGATGTTTGTGCCTGAGTGTGAGTTAGGATTTTAGTTTCTGTGACTGATTAAATTTTGTAGGGTGGTATTGACATAACACCTGATTTAAAAACTTTGAAACTTGTGGTGTTTTTCTTCAAACTGTTTTTTATTAATTTCTGTAATATTCTTGTACATAAAGTCATGTTTATAGATAACAAAAAATGTTAAAGTTAGATTTATCTTGGATGTGATATCTCTGCCATCCTGTCAAGCACAACACTCCCTCTTGTACACGGTTAGAAATTTTTGCTGTGAATGTGGTTGCCTCTCTGTTGGGAACCTGGATGAGAAAGAATTCACCAGCTTCTTCTTGGCATAACTCACCAAGTATCCAGTATTGTGTAAGAATTTTGGCAGCAATTCCCCCCCCCCCATCCTGAGGACGAATAGATTTTCATTTACATCCACAATTTTTCCAGGGCCACATATTTACTTATTTGGTTGTCAGATCGGATGTAGAGAATACACCTTTCTCATAAAACTGTTCCAGTCAATAGTTGTATTTTCATAAAGGCTGTGTTGCTTCTGCCATCATTTAGTCAATGTCAGTTCCTCTGCCAACAATAAACAAATTGCAAATTGCTTGCACAAACAGTATTCTGAAACCACTGAACCAGTTGTGAAAACATGGGTTTTTCCTTCTTGTAACCCCTTACCTTGTTTCCTTCCTTCTCCTTTCTTGTTCTCTTGTAACTTTTCACATTCCACCTCCAAATGCTTTGATTGATATGTAGCTTTATTTAATGGCAGTTGTAGTATATTCAAATACGAGCTACAATACATTTTTCTTAAAGAAAGACGTAGCATTTTCCTCACTTCTCAGTAAATCAGACATTACCATTAAAAAAAAAAAAAGAAAAAAGAAAGAAAGTACATTAACACATGGAACATTCAGAGCTTTTCTCATGACAACAGAATTATGAGTAATCATAAATTGTTAACATTTATATGAAAAAATTAAAATATTAAAATTAAAATATAACACATACATGGAGCTCTTCTCGTTACAATCAAGGATTCTTGTTAGAATCATAGGTGTTTGTTGCATTAGTGATTTATTGAGAATGTGGGTGCCATTTAGAAAACAGGGCCATAATAATAAGGGAGTATGAAAATTTTTGTTCCTAAAGGACTTTTGTCTGATTGCCCTAAAAATAGACCAAAATTTTATTACATGAATTTACAGTTACATTTAATGTACAATTGCATTTTGTCAGCTGAAAATGTATATAAATACTAATATCCCTACTTCAGTATTAAAGTGACTACTGCATATGTTTTGGTGACATTAAAATTAATTCGGCAAATACACTACCCGACATTGAAAATCCAACACCAAGAAGGAGTGGCCAGAAAGTGATGAAACTCGGCAAATGGATAGAGACAGCAATGAACAATAAGTTATCTTTATTTAGAAATCATATGCATAATACAGAGCGAGAACAGCTTTGGCTCAGTAGGTTGGTTGGTTGATGACAGAGGACAGGGATGTCTAACGGAGGTAAACAGGCATGTGTCTCGAGGCTCAGTAGGTTGTAGGACCAACTTGGACGGCAATACATGAAGCAATATGTCTAAGCAGAGACTCAACGAGACTATGGATGGTGTCTTTAGGAATGGCTTTTCATTCCCTGTTAATCATTTGCCACGGTTTGTCTTCTGAACGCGGCAATAGAAAAATCTGCAAATGCCATCCAATAATATCTTAAGTATCTTCAATTGGTGAGAGATCAGGAGAGAACTATGGCCATGGAAGCATCTGTACACCTTGCAGATCATGTTGGCTGGTGCAAGCAGTGTATGGTCGGGTGTTACCTTGCTGATAAAGAGCACTTCCTAAAGGTAGAGGTGTGTCATCGATTGCAGCGCATTATCCATGTATTGTTGGGCTGTAATAGGGCCCGGAATATGAACTAGAGATGGCCTGTAATCATACGCAATTGCGCCCTAACCCATGATGCTGCATTGTCGCACGGTGGGGTGTTTGATTGATGCTGCATTAGACTTGTCTCCACATAGATGCCACACTCATACGCGGCGACTATCATTGGAGAAACAGAAGCATGGCTCATCTGAAAACACAACCATTTGTTTGTGCCATTTGTCATCCATATTGCTCGAGCCGGGCATCATAGCTGATGTTTATGTCTATGATGCAGGGTCTTCTTAACAGGTACCACAAATGCAGGCCACTAGCCACCAAGTGATGGCAAATGGTTCTGGTTGATAAGGGAACATCCAGGACGTCTTGAACATGCTGCAGAATGGAGGTAGAAGTGGCTTGCCAGTGTGCCACTGCTAGTCAGCGGATGCGTCTATCCATGTGTGCTGTCACTCTGGCTGCACTAGCATCCCTTGAATTTGTCACATTTCCTTGTTCTAACCATCATCGTCACAGTGGGTGCACTGTGATCGCATCCAGGTGTGTGTTAGCTGTGATTTGCCATATGGACCAACCTGCTGTTCTCAGTCTGATCACGATGCCCCTTGTAAAATCATCTGTTTGTTGGAACTGCCTTCATTGACGACGGTCTGGAATTTCATCTACTATTACGTGTGTCCTCTGAGACAAGAACTTCTACGATGATTTCCTTAGCGGAAATAATGCCACAAAATTGAACATTCTCTGGATTTCTTGCCTTATAACTTCTTCAAAGTGCACTGGAGAGCTGTGCATTTCGCATCATTCACGTAACCCGCTGACGTGCATCTACCCTGAAATTTGCCTAATTTTGAGGCCACTCCTTCTTGGTGTTGCATTTTCAGTGTCGGGTAGTGTATTAGAAAACACTATGGCAGCCTTAAAAAATTGTAAAACTATAATATGGGAATATATTAAATAACATATATTTACATTTAAAGTGAAATAATATTTATTTTCCTTTGGAGAAATAATGTTTATTTACCTTTGCGGAAGCCATAATTCGGCAGTTACTGCTATAATAGAATAAAATATTTACTCCTCTTCATATTGTTGCCATATAAATTCTTCTTAATATGAAACCAGCCGAGCAATTCCTCTTTGTCTTTTGTTCTGCTGTTTATCTGAACCCCAGAAATCTTTCACTTCTTGAGTATTTGAATTTACAAAGCATTTATGATTCATTGTGAAATGCTGAAAACCAGCTTTTTCTAATTCTTCACTTTGATAAACATACAAACAGTCAGAATATGTACCACTGCATGCATTTGCATGTTCATTTATCATTTCCATTAAAGTTTTGGCCCCTCTGTTTGGAATTTGAACAAAGAAACATACATTACTCTCTAGATCTCTCCGATCTCTCTTTTCTGTCTTTGTTGTTCTTTCATTTGATGAATAGATTTTCACCACTCCCTATGATTTTTCCAAATCCACCAATTTTACTGAAACCAGTCAAGAAACTTCTTTCACATAGGTGGTCCAATTACAGCTTTTTAATTCATATTTATGTTTGTTGCTTCATCTTATGGAAGCTAGTTCTTTAGCCCAACAGTATATGAAGCGCAGAGCAGTAAGAAAAGGAATCCTGAAACCATGAAACCAGTTATTGGCCCAATACCTTTTTTTTTAATCCCCCTGCAGTTTTTTTGCATTACATCTCTAAATACTTTGCTTCTATATAAGTAACATCATTTTGTAACTACTTCTACATTTTCACTTAATATGCAAAATTCTGTGCTGTTGAAAGAAAACCACTGCTTCTTTTTCAGTTGGTGGTGAGTTAGTTAACATGGTTAACATTTTAGAGGAAAAATTAATAATGAATAATTCGAAAGAACAAATGACGTCATGAATTTAATGCTAATTTATAACTAATGGGAAGTTGCCTGATATCATGTGGTCAGAATAGATACATGAACATCAAGACTGGCATGCTATAAATATAAAAAAAAATTACTCCTTTTTTTGGTCATTGATTTTAAGTTAAAAATGCTGAACTTTTAAAGGAAAAAAGGAATACTTAAGCAATGATACTACATAGGCTACGCAGCAATCAAAATAGTGAGGAAATTAAATCCATTGTAGGTTTAAAATTTGAGGATTTTATTTACTAAGAATGACGACTAAACTTCAGATTTTGGCAATTGACAAAGGTGTATATATTAATCCTGGAAGTACCCTGATATCAGTTACAGATATGTGTGAAAAGTTAAATAACATGTCATATAGAGGTATTTATAAAGCATTTGTCTTTAATTTGTATAGTAATATTAATTAATATTAATTTGTAAGACACAAGAAAATATGTTGAAGCAGCAGATCACATGTCATGTAAATACTGATTTCAAATAAAATACTTAAAAAAAAAAAAAAACATATCCTGACATCCTTGCTGACTTAAGTATGCCCCACCATATGCAACTTACGAATTTTGGCATAAAGGTGCTGGCATTGCTGTGTAAATGTGAAGATGCTGCTATATTTTTGCTGAGGTAGTAGTTTATACTTGTTTTCGACAATATACACTTCACTTATCTATGATATCTGACATAAAAGTATGTTTTGCAGATAACAATGGCCGATCGTAATAGAAATAAGAGAGATCAGGGACCTCCTCCAAGGTGGTTACATTGTCCAAGGAAAGGGTCTCTTATTTCTGGTATGTTCTTTTTTCGTCTTTTCCTTTCCTTCAGATATTACCTGTAGATCAGTTTTATCTTAATGCAGTTATTTCCCCTCCCTTAAATTTATATTAAAACTGAATTATTATATAAAATATATAATGAGAATTCATTTGTGTTCACTTCACATTCAAATTTCCCTTTTGAGCACAGTTCAGGTTGATTGCAACTCTTCACTTAATCTGATTTCTTAATTTAATTCTTTTTTTCACTAAAATTTATATAGAAACAGAACTATTTATATTAAATAATAATAGCAAGACTTAATTTATGTTTACTTCATATTCAAGTTTTACTTTTGAATAATGTTCAGGTGGGTTGTAACTCTTCATTTAACCTGATTTCTTAGATATATATGCTCTGAAAATGTGGCGAGACTTACATAGTAAATCTGATACTAAATTTACTTCTTAATAGCAGCTTAAAAATTAACTAATGAAATAAGAGTTGGAGTAGAAAATATAATAAAGAAAATCAAATTACATTAAACACTGACTGAGAACACTAAGTGAAGTGATAAACATTCATTGATGTCCACATAACACAATGATGAAAAATTAAAGTCTCAGTAGCCCATAAAATGTTATTTTCAGTGTCTTTAGAAATTTAAATTTTTATGTTGCTTTGCTGATAAAAGTGTGCATATTATTTTAATATAAAAGAATAAAATATGGAAGTAAATGCTGCCAGCTCAACATCAAAATTGCAAATTTGCATTTTCCTGTGATTTTCTTCAATATTAATATTGTTGCGTTATACGGGTTCGTGGATTTGAGAGTATCGGATGAAAACACGATGCAGAACAATAAAAAGCACAATTTATTTACAAGAATCACTATTTACAGCACAGTTCCAAAATTACCTTTAAAAGCGTCGAAAATCTACAATAAATACGCTGAAGCAATCAGCAACACAGCTTCAGGCTGTAACTGTAAAGGTAGCTTCACGGCAACTCTAAACTTCTAATAAACACCGTGGAACAATCACCAATACACTGTCAAGCTATACTGTAAAGGTAGCTTCACGGCAAAGCACTATCTCGATCGCTTTCCGTTCACAAAACTCTCGCGTAGCTTCGCACTTACAGTAAGCAGCTATTCTCACACAATTCTCACAATTAATCACACTTAATCACACTGCTCGCAACTCTCCTGCTCTCAGAAACGCAAGGGTTTATATAGCTTTTCTTTAAGTTCCACACGTTTCGAGAAATATCTCGACAGGAAGTTATTCTAGAAGCTTCCCGATTGGACCATGGGATATCGCCAATTTGGTCGCCAAATGGGCGATAAAGTCGCCAATCTGGCAACCCTAGTGCTATGCCGGAAAGCTTACATACAGGCGCAACCGCGGAATTTTTCGCAACAATATCTTTTTATAGATATTTTCAAAACTGCTAATTTTTCTGCATTTTTGTAGGTCATGGATTCTTCCTATTTTTAATTTTTAGCTTTGTTCCAGCAATAAATGAAATTTAATGAACTGTGTGTGTAAATATATATATACATTAGCATATTTATATGCCCTGCATATATGTATTCATTAGCATATTTATACACCCTGCATATAATATATATATATAAAGTTAGGCTAAAATCATGCTTTACTGATTCTAAGGAATTTCTTTTAATATAGCAGATTGTCCTGTTCCTTAATCTTCTAATTTGATTCAGTTTATTATTTTTTGCAGACTTATTATTACAGCAGTTTTATAAAAATTAAAGCTTGAACTTTCGATTATTTTGAAAAGAGTTTTTAATTCTGGAACTGCTACAGGATCTACAAAGCAAAAGCATTTTTTGATATCCACTAAACAAAAAGTGCTATTTTAGCATAAAATCTGCTGTAGCATCACAAGATCATGGAAGGGTGTGTCTCCAGATACTTTAAAAAATGCTTGCCATAATTTGTGGCCAGCTGTCATATTTCATGGTGAGGATGTTGAAGATAATATTTTTTGAATTTGAAGGTTTTCCGATATCGCAAACCAAAACCACAAATTTGAAGGTTTTCCGATATCGCAAACCAAAGGTGAAGTTTTTCAATTAATGGATTTTGTAAAGAAATGTGGAGAAACAGTAATAAATGATGATGATGTAACAGAAGTTTTTCATTACAATGACAATGCCCCAATCATCAATCAATTAACTGACGGTGAAATCTGTAATATGTTTCTAAATCCAGAAAATACCACTACCGATAGTGAAGAAAGTGACACGGAGGTTATTGAAAAAAAAAATTTTTGATTGTTAAGTTAGTCGAAATTCTCGACAGCAATTACAGGACTTAAACAGTGGAACTTTGTAACTGAAAAAGAAATTATGTCTGTTTATAGAATTAAAGAGAAAGTATTAATACAAAAAATGAAGCAACTTACATTAAAAGAAATCTTTAGTAAAGTAAACAAATAAATATTAAACTTTTTTTTTAGTAAATTTTGATACCCTTTAGATCATAAATGCTCATTATTTCATACATCATGATTTCATATTTTTAATTTTATAATTTCTGCATGCCATTTTACTAGATTTAAATTGCTGATGTAATATCCGGAAAATTCCTAAATCTGGAATTGCCAAAGTCCCAACGAGTCCGGATCTTGGACTTTATATAAGTACCGAAATAATATTTGATATTTATAAGAATTGTTCAAAAGAATTCTCACCAACTCCAGTGCATGAGAAAATGATTTGCATACACTTTGTAAGATGCCAGAAAGTTACTTCAGCAGCAAACATAATTCTGGCAAAAAGGTCTTCGGAAGAATCAATCCACATCTCATAAATGAAATGCATCATCATTGTAATGCCTGCATAGTAGTCATTAGATTTTATCAAAGCTGCAGACATGAAAAATGAGTAATGCCTTTTTCAGGACTGTAAACTGTGGACCTTCAAATTGCTGCCATACGGGCTTCCAATTGTACCACAAAGGCACTGGTAAGGAGAGAGAGAAAATATTTTACAGCAGTGATTCTCAAACTGTGGGGTGCACCCCCTAGGGGGCATGATAACCCTACATGGGGAGCATGAGTATGTCAAAGATAAATGATTACCTAAAAAAATTAATAATTGACTGAAAGGAAGCGAAGCAAAATATATTCTGACATAACAAAAAATAAAATACACATTTACGTTGATGTAATATATTTATGAATGTATCAGTACTTCGCAATGTATTTGGTAATTAATTTATCAATACTAAATTGAGAACAAGTTTAATAATTTCTAGTGACTCCCATATGCTTGTTTTCTTTGTTCTTGCAAAGTTTTTCAAAGAAATGTTTAATATTCAAAATTGACATTCTAAGTTCTTTTTCTGTGTTGGCTGAGATTTTAATTTTGTCTTCAAAGAAGCCACCACAGAAAATCTGGTTTCACAAAGGTAGGATGTTGAAAATGGTAATAGTATATGAAATGCTTTTGTTTTCAGTGCAGAAAATTCATCATCCACTCCTGCCTAAAATTCAATGAGCGATTTATTATCAAATTGCCTTTTTATTTTGTCACTTGACGCGAAACATGTCAAGATTTCTTTTTCAGCAATTGAGAGTCCTTCTGAAGTATTTTGAAATGGATAAAATTGTTTGTTAGATTTCATACTGTCTGCTGCCAATATTTTGAGCAAATAACACACAGGGACCTTTCTTCTTCATTTAATTCAGTACTGGAAAACCCAGAATTTAAGTGTTATTGAGACTTTTCTTGATTTAATTTTCAGAACCACTCTCTTCTATGCACTTGTTTATGCTTTATTATCATCTAATATTCGCTTACATAAAAATTTTTCTATGATTCTGTTTAAATGTACTGCCATAAATATTTAATATCGTGAATTGCAATTAATGCACAAATTACAAAATGCACATTCAAGATAGATTGGGTAGCGATAGAAGGATCCACCTGACCGAAACTGACTAGAATAGAACGAGATGCAGTATTTATACACGGTTTGCACAGACGTCCACAAGAATGCTGTATGTGAAGGATTTAAGATAAAGAGGAACAGAGACTAGAACATTAATGACATTTGTACTTTTAGAAATGGAGGACTAAGGAAATAAATATTAAATTTAATTAAAAATTATTTTGCAGTTTGTTCAAATTTAAAAACTAGAAAGGAAAAGTAATATAATAATTATCCTATTACTTAAAAGTAACCTACTTAAAATCTATTGCTTAAAAGTAACATATACTTTATAATGGAGGTCATATTGTAGCTTTAGCATCAAAGTGCACTATTATTGCATTTAATACACAGTTATTGTATGGGGGTCTCGGTGAAAATTATGATTGAAAACTGGGTCGAAAATATTGAAAGTTTGAGAAGCACTGTATTACAGTTGCTCATCAGTCATTCTAACAGTTACAACATAAATATCCTTTTCTTTTAAATATTTTAAAATTAGAATGATTTTTTTTTTTTTTTTTTTTTTTTTTGGTACATTTTGCGTTTGCATTCCATTACTCATTATTACGTAATGAAAATTGTTACTTTTTATGTATTATATCACTCGTATCAATTCTGTTACAACCTTAATAATGCTTGCTGTAATCAGGATCACATCCCTTTTACAGTTTGTGATATTAGCATTTTAATTTAATATTTTTCACTTTACTGTAAAAGTTATATTCTTTTCATTATTTTTATGTATTTATTTGTATGTGTGATACCAGTTATTATCTTTTGAAATGTGGATCAACTTCTTTCATGCATGTAAAATCAAATTATTATAGTTTTTAAAATATGTATACAATTTTTTAATGGGAATTACCTTATAATTTATATTTTGGGAAATATGGGATGCATAATCATACTAAAGGCAATTTAATATTCATTGAATATTTTTCTTGCTAGAAAAATTCATTCCCTTTAAAACTCCATTGGATGAAAGGTATGACTCCCAGGTTCCTGAAGAATGCACATTTACGCCATCAATGTTCATTGCCTCCTTGTCTAGCAGCAAGGTCAGAGATTATTGTTGTTATTATTACTTTAACTTCTTATTTGTAATGCAATTGAAAGATGAATTTATTTTTTATTGTATGATATTTTTATATTATGCAGTTAAAGCTTGGTTTGTGGATTGATTTAACGAATACGACTCGATTTTATAATAAGAATGAAATTGAAGGTCATGGAATAAAATATGTCAAACTCCAGTGTCGAGGGTATGTTATTTATCATTTAGGCTCAAAATTCTTTTTAAGTGTTTCTGAATTTATTCTGAATTTCATGAAAGTTTTGTACCACTTTCTGCTTGTAGTACTTTACTAATATTGTTAATCTTTTTTAAAAAGTAATAATAATTTAAATTTTTTTAACAGCACAGTATAGTTATTCTGGAAAACTATCTGTATTTAATAGTAGTAGAAAATCATATATGTTGCAAGTCTTTTTCGTACATTGCATATCTGTTTTAAGTAAAGAGCAGAAATTTAAAAAAAAAAATAAATTATTAGGAAATCTCATTTTATGCATTTAAAGTATTTCTAGTTTGACTGTGTGAAGTTCTTTATGTAGAACAAATAACAGTTAGTTCTTATGTTTTAGTGATTAGTATGGCACTTTATTAACTGGTACTACTTTAAAGTGTTCAGTTTTAATTTGTTATAATAAATTTCCTTGTGTATGTGTGTGAGTTCAGCGAGAGAAAATATGAAAGAGAACTACTACTTTACATCGCATATGCGATTGAGTGAATGTGTGAGAGAGAGAAAAAATGAAAGAAAACCACTAACTTTAATTTAGCAATAATCTTTTAATTCCTTATTTTAATTTGGCCACATCCCTTTCCTAGAATCTAAAATGCATCATATGGAAATCTGCATTATATCGTCATATTAATCCTGCAATGTGGTAGGCTTTTGTCAAATTGCAGTCCAAAATTTAAACAAAGAAGCTAACTCTATAAATACCCTTTGCTAAAATGCACACTTACTTTTCTTGCTTTCCTTTCACAGTGCTAATGTGTGTTACTTACTTCTCCACTAAATGATGTGATCCATTATACAATTTTTTTCTAAATGACTCTTGGTGTTTTAACACTTTATAGTATGTAAAAACTTAAAATCATAATAATACATGAAAGGAAAGAACAACTCAAACAGTTCTGTTTGTTGGTACACGCAAGCACCAGAAAGTGCTGGTAGCAAAAATGGCGACTATGGAACAGAAAGCCTGTTTGTCTTCTGCAGTTTGCAAAGACCAAATCTGTAGTTACTGTGCAGCATGCATTCCAGATTAAGTTCAAATGTGATCCCCCAACTGATAATAACAGCCATAGATGGTATCATCAGTTTGAAAATACCAGCTGTCTTTGCAAAGGGATGACCAAGAGTTAGTGAAGTTTTGAGTGAGTAGTGATGACTGTTTTTAAAGTTTTACGGAAATGCTCACAACTACGTCCTTATCGTTTTCAGTTAGTACAGGCTTTAAAGCCTACGGACAATGTTTGGGAAGAACTGGGCTATTTACTTGATGTGTGCCGTGTGACGAAAGGTGCTCACATTGAACACTTGTAAGCTTGTTGGTGTTTGAGTAGAGCTTGTAGGAATTTGACTGTTTGAGTTGCTCATTCATATCATGTATTAATTATAATTTTTAGTTAATAAATACTACAAAGCGTTAAAACCCTGATTTTCATTTAGAAACACTTCGTTTAAAAGTGTGGAGAGTGCTTATCTTGCTGAAAATGGTGTCTTCAATTGAGAATATGTGTCCTAAAAAATTTATTGTCAAGAAATAAAATTATGTGGTGAATGTACAGTTACTTTTGGTCTTGTGAGTTTCATCCTTCTCTAATACATTCTATTTGTATGCCAACAACATCTATAACTATCTCAGGCATGACTAATATATAGATATATAATAAAGTTTAGGATGTTTGGGATTTATAATAACTAATAATAAATCCCAGACATCCTAAAATATTGCATATTATGCACGCACACACATGCACATATATATGTAAGATATAAGAAAATACGATAGCTGTTTTAAAACTAATTGGCGATCTCAAAATTAGCATTCTAAATTTCGTGCTTTCCTCCTGAATTCGTCTGTTCTCCCGAATTCAAGATTTTTGTACGTTACGTAAAGCTGCTCGAAAAAGGGCAACCAAAACTAATACTAACCAATCATAGCTTGTCTCTAGAATCGCACCTACTTTGTTGTAAATACTCTGGTGAGCTAATTACTTCACCTTCTGCTAGTTTCTACCTTCCTAATAGCTTCTCACTTTGCTTCCCCATCTAAAATAATATTGCCCTGTTAATATGAGAAATTATTGTAATTGTTTATGATTAAAAAGTATATTGTGCATGAAGAAGGAATCTAATATGCCTAGAAATAAATATGGTAATTAGCTGAAATTGGATTGTGTTAACATCTTCCATCTTTCCACTCGAGTAACGAAAGCTGCTAAAAGTACTGGTGTTAACTGCGCATCAAAATATCCATCCCTTATTCACGATGATGACTGCAAGCTGATTCCTCTTCTGTGCTTCGAAATTATGACATATATATATATATATGTATATTGCACTTGAGACATAATATTTTATCATTAGCTTTGCTTATGCACAATAAAATAATCCTTAAGGAATGAACGAATGATTTTGAAAATCAGTTTTATCAGACATAATTTTGAATCCTTAAGGAATGAACGAATGATTTTGAAAATCAGTTTTATCAGACATAATTTTGAAACTCAATTTTGTTACATTTGTGATTTTAAAACTTGAGTTTTATCAAACATATTGAAATCAGATCACTTTTAATGTTTATTATTGCAGGCATGGTGAATGTCCTTCTGTTGAACAGACAACCACTTTTATTGAGATCTGCCAAAGGTTCATTTCTCGGAATCCTCTAGAAGTTATTGGTAAATGTTGATTTTATATCTTGTTTTTATTCTAATTGACCTTTACTGGAATAAACCTTGACCACGTCTAACTAGCACTGATAATTTGCATGGTTCTTATTCTGTTTGTTAATTAGGCTTGCTATATAGTGATTTCATGATTTTTCTTGTATGTGTTCTAGATATAAGCCAGCTTCTCACAGAAGCATCTCTGCTCTTAAATAAATAATCCTGATATGTTTTTTAATATTAAAACCAAAATAGTCCTTAAATAATTTTGTTTATATATATTTTTAATGTCACAAATTATGTTATTTCTTTCAGGTTATTTTTTAAAATATTTTTATGGTTGTTTTGAGGTTCATCTCTAACATACACAGAGATGAATCTAATATAAAAATTCACTTCATCTGGGAACGATGACAGTTATTTGCTGTTTAACATTTCATAAAATTGACATTTTTCATTTTTTAAAATATTCTTTTGGGCTGAATGTAAGACAACCTCACATATAAGGTGACTTTGCACATCTTAAGCTATAATTAAAAGAAAAAATTATATATGTAAGATGGCCTCATATGTCTGAACTCAAAAATTTGAACAAGTATTACAGTAGGATAGTTAAATGATCTGAATATCTTATCTTTAGCTGAAAACTAAGTAATTGCATTTTCTTCTCAACCGATATATTATAGGATTAATTTTCCTTTTGGGGGGCATTAAAGTTACAGTTTATTAGATTATCATTTTGGTATCTCGTTGAATGAATCAAAATATTGTATTCAGTTATGATATTTATGTTTCAACATGAGATGTATAAAAACAGATTTACCTTGACCCTTTCATGTTGTTCTTGTGTTATACTGTTATATAAATCAAAATAATTTTATTATTTAAAGGTGTCCATTGTACCCATGGTTTCAATCGCACAGGTTTCCTCATAATTGCATATTTAATTGAAAGTCTGTCATGGAGGTAAATATTTTGCATATTGTTATTAAATGTGTATTTTTAAATGAAAACTCTTGTATTATTTCTTTTTTTTATATTTTTATTATACATACCGTCTATTCAGGGTATAACACACACATATAATTTCAAACTACATTTTTTAATTTTTAAATATTCGACGTATAATGACTACTCTTTTCTTTAAGAAGAAACCTTAAAGATATATTCATTCATTTGAAGATTTTCCCCAGACATTCGAACAGTGATATACTGAAATAACAAGTTATAAGAGGAACAATAATGTATGTGGGCTAAATGCTTGAGGGTGTAAGTAGTTCTGCAAAGAGAGTGGGTTGTATTCAATGCAAATGTGCACAAGATTGTTATTCTGGGGTTTTGAGAAAAGGGAGACATAATTTGAGATAAGAATGCACTTCCATCTTGATTGAATTTTTGGAATTAGGAGGCAGATGTTTGCTCTTTCTGTAGTCATTTTGAAGTCATGATTTTGATCTGAACATCGAAGGCTTTAGTAAATCACATTTGGTTTAGTTGAAATACAATTGATCAAATGTTCCTTTTAGCAGTATGTATGGCTCCAGCCAAACAAGAAAAACACAGTGTTTTTTCAAATGCAAAGTCATTCAGTTTGTGAAAGAAACTAGAAATCATGTTGTGATGAGGATGTTTGGTGTTTTAGAAAGCTCCTACGTGAGTGGAAGAAAAATGAAATCACGATGATTAATATGTCAAAAAAAAATGATCTCCTCAAAAATGATTAATGAAATTTCTTATGCTAGAAGAAAGTGTTGCAGACTCTGTCCAAGAAGATAGCCAGAATGGATTAATTGTTACAAGAAACAGCATACGTTTATTTACCTTGAAGTGGCAAAAAAGAATAGAAATGAATGTGAAACTCTAAAACATTTACTGTATGAAAACTTTAAAAGTGGGTGTAGTCAATTTATGCACAGTATAATTTAGTTCTACAAGGAAAAACAAGTTTTGCAAAGGCTGTGGAAGATTTGGACAACAAACTCATAGGTTTCCAAAAGTATGTTATTGATTTACAAAGGCAATAAAATTATTTAGTGTCACTTATGATGAAACTCCAGTAATGTTTGATATGATAGGAAATAAAATAATTGATGTGAAAGAAACAAAAATGGTTCACATTGAAACAACAGGTCATTAAAAATCTTACCTCACCATATGCTTTCCTGCTTAGTGGGCCGTACAAAATTAAAACCTATGGTTATATTTAAAAGAAAGACTATGTCGAAATTGATTTTCCAAATGATGTTTTCATTCATTTCCACGAAAAAGGATGGATAGACGAAAGCGGTATGAAATTGTGAATAAGAAATGTTTGGCAAAAGTGTAGCTTTAAAGAATCCTGAGAAGGTTTTAGTTTGGGACATGTTCATATCCCATCTAATGGAAAATATAAAGAAATTGTAATATCAGACAAAAATGGAATGTTTCTGCAAAATGCTTCATCTGATAGAGTCTGATACATCAGATATATCAAATGTCTTCATGTGATTCACCATTTGATAAATTAAAACTTTTATCAAAACATCTTCTTTTGATAGCCAGCAAACCTTGCAGTAGTGTGATAGATCAACGCTGTACGTTTCCATGTCCAAATTTAATATCTGCCAAAATTCATGATGATGCATTGCATTTACATGAGTACAGTTGACAATTGAAATAGTTCTATCCAGAGTGACTTGCAAAATGTTATTTTTCCGCAAAGATTTTGTTGATGTAAAATGCAGTGAAATAATATCAATTTTTTCAAGTTTTCCCTTTTTAATAAAGCAACGAATCCTTCTTTTTTTCTCTCATGTAAAGTATGGCATAGGTGTAGACACTGATTAAATTACTGACATTTAATTGTAATGGATGGTGTATTTCTCTGAAGTTTTCAATAGTGTCAACTCTACAAGTTCTTCCGGTTAGTATACCCAGCACAAGAAGTTCTTCATAGCACTGAAAATCTTTTAGTTACAGCACGAATAAAATATTAAACTTGCATTGACTCTTTTATCAATGTTTTCATCTAAAGCAATTGAAAAATAAACATCTTCATTTTATATTATTTTATGAAGTTACTGTGTTACATTTCCAGGTAATTTGTGCTGCCGATCTGTTATAGTTCTTGTTGAAAGAGGCAATTGTTTGTATTTATAAAATTTTTCTGGTTTTAACATACCTACTGGTTCAATAATATATTCTTTAATTATTTCTACATCACTAAATGGTCTGCCTGTTTTTCCAAGTACACTCGCTATTTTGTAAGTAACAGCAACTGCGGTGTTATTTTTCTTTGCAAAAGGATTAAAAGACTTATGTGTGGTTGTTTTTCTTTTTTCAATTTTTGTACTGCATCTTGTAAGGTTCACCTTCTAAATTGATATATTTATATTCTTTATGAGTCAAATAGCGTTTATTTGCATTCGTATTTTTCAAAGTAGTCAAAACTGTATTACACAATAAACACACCATTTTATCTTTCACAGAAGTAAAGAAATAATCTAACTCCCACTCTAGATTAAAGCTCTGTTTCTTCATTTAATTTTCTTCTTTTACAATTTGACATGATGGAAAAAAAACTAACTATCAAATAGTGTCTTTAAGAAAGAGTATACTTACTAAAAATGCAATAGAACCCTGTATTAGTAAAACCTCAGAATTAAGTAAAACAATAACTAGATTTTCACAATGACCAATAGCAATACAAGATGAAACAAGCATACACAGATAACTACAAATCACCAACTCCACAAAATACAGGAAATGCTGAGAGGTGCGGGACAGCGGGAGAAAAGTTGGTACTGTCTGTCTCTGAGAACAGCCACTGTCACACTGTCTGGTGGGTGGTAGTTGTTATAGCAACTACCACTCACCAGACAACGAAACTTGAATACTTGGAATGCACTAACATTAGTGCGTTTCAAGTAGGGGTGAGCCATAGCAAAAATTAAGAACAAAACAGAAAAATGTCTGTTGTTTGTCATTGTCAAATTGAAAAGTATGCTAGAATGGTAATAATTTTAAATTATGAAAGACTGCTAGAGCTGCAACACTGCAACATTCTAATTCATGTTAGCATGTTATTTAATTCTATTAATTTTCAATTTGTCATAATCTATATAATTAAATATTAATTAATACAAGAGCTAGAGGAAGCACAAGAAACTCATAGAGGCTGTGTGCGGCCTTAAAGCTACACGTTCCATACTTCTGGCTACTCTTTCCAAAAATTAAAGCAGGAAATGTTTGACTCAGATATGAGAAAAATTGATGGAAGATGGAAATTTCACACTGTGAGATGATGTCCAGGTATCGTACGCATATTGAAGAAAGAAATATTTCCATTTCTCTAACTAGAAATGAAATACCCATTTAGAAAAAATTAAGATGTTAAGAAACATTGCTAGGCAGTCTCTTGAAATTTTGATCAATGTAAATTTTTTCAGAAAGATTTTATTTGCAGTATCTGATAGATTTTATGTTTTAGAAAATAGTGGCAAGCTTCAGTGTTTTGCTGTATAGCCAACTCAAAGCATTATTTCTGTAAACTAGAAATAAAAAATGTTACTAATTTAATTCTTTAGAGGGATATGATTATTACTAAACATAATTACCAAATGATATTCAAAAGGAAAAAAATAAACCTTGAATTATTCTGACTTATTTCTTAACTGACCATAAAAGGAAAGTCCTGAAAAATATTCCATATATAAAACAAAGTCTGAAATTAAATATTATCTTAGTGAATTTTTGTTGTTCAGAAGTCAAACTTATGTTTTATTTTTTAGAACTAAGTATATATACTAAATATAACAGAGGATCATATAAAAAGTTAAATTTAATAATTTTTAATATTAATTTTTAAAATTTAAAAATACTAGTATGAATGTTTGGATCATTTAAAATATTTTTGTAAGTATATGTTTACAACCATCAGTTGTAAAAATAAACACAGCACAAGCAATTCGATAGACACAGCAATGAACCAATACGATATGTACATGCAATAATACTAGAAATTGCAGTCTTTATAGAATGTATATAAACTCCTGTACATTTAGAATATAAATGTTTATAATTGCTTGTTGAATGTCTTAATTAGAATGAATAAAAGAATGAAGCTAAATACTACAAATTAACAAAATTGCTGTTTGATAATTAAAATATACTAACTTAATTAGTAATCCAAACATTAAATGGGTTGATAATGTGTGTGCTAACTTTGTCATCTAACTTACTAAAAGCAATGATTAACAGCATTTATCTATTTTAAAGATAACCTATAAGTTTCAGGAATATCTAGGTTATTTTAAAACTAATGAAGTATATATTGAAACAACGTTTTTTTGTCATAGAATGCAGGGTGCATGTTAAGCTGTATCGGATTGGAAGGCGATTTCTTTTTTCAGGGTCTCTCTTTTTCAGAGAAAACATAGATGGTGATGATATTGTCCTTCATTTTACTTATCCATTAAGACATTAGTGATGGTGCATGAATCATTAACCATTTAACTGTTTTGTCCGAACGCCATTTGGGTTCCGTGAAAAGGGACTTTTCTGATTTGCTTGTACACTGCTCGAGCAGTGTATTTTCCTAGACCAATCCACTGCACATGTTCAGTGTATTAGGCTTTGCGAATAGTGTTACTTCCCAATTTTGTCATGAAATAGAAGAACGATGGGTGACAGTGAATGGCTCATAACAAAATATTATTCTGATATTGGATCAGATAGTGAATCTGTATTTTCTATAAATGATACTGGTAGTTCCGGAAGTTCTTTATCGGAATTCTCTAGTGATATTGAGGAAACTGAAAGTTCAGATGATCTAATTCAGGTTTGAAACTTTTGAGTGATGGATACCACTATGATTTTCTTTCACAGTGAATTCACTTATTTCACATTCGCCTGTAAAGTGTTCTTTCCAGTTGTACAGTCTCCTCAGCAAAAACCAACTTTAAGAAAAACGCCTTTATTTCGCCGTAATTAAAAATTATCTTAAATTAATAAATGCAATATGTGTGACAGTTGTGACTGCTGATTTGAATTCATATAATCGATTAAAATACAAAATTGTTTATAAAAATATGCTTTATTTTTGGTAACAGTATGGCAGGAAAATTAAACAGTTAAGTAATTAACCTGATGATTTAGCTATTAATATTGTGTAAATTATAATATGTCCATCTTAGTGAAAATGAGGTTCATTAAAGACACATCATGATATTAAGTCTGGGGCAGAGAATCACTGTAAAAAGATGATAGCAGAATCATGTAAAGAAGCAAGACCAGTTTCTTTTAGCCAAGAATTATTTGGAAAAACTTTGAGACAAATTTGAACTGAAAACATCAGAAATGAAAGCCATTAATTGAGAAATGGAGCCATGCCACAGTGGGATAATTCACACAAACATAATGCATAACCCAAAAGCAAAAATAAAATAGATACGAAGAGAGTAATAGTTATGCATGTGAAGAGCTCTGTTCTTTATATTTTTGTCCGAAAGAGCTCACTGCATAGCATGTGAGGGTAATTGGAAAGTTCTTTGCTGTGTCGAATGACTTAACCTTCTGAGTGACACAAGTTTTTGGTTCTACTCGTGAAAACCTGCATTGAAACTGCGTTTAATAGCTAAATTTATACAATTACTTATTTTAATTTCTGTTTTCATAAACTTGCAATCATTTTCCATCATTAAAGAAAGTAAGAGAGGAAAATATTTTAAATTATAAACTAACATATAACAAAAGACAAAACAAATCTTATGACCGGATAAAGGCAGTCATGGCCATTCGGGGGATTAATGTATGATGATGCAGTTTAATGAAAAGAGTTCATTTCGTTGTGTTCCATCATTGCTGAACATTTATAAATTTATATTATGTTTTAAAATTAGTTTGTTTCATTAATAAGGAATCAGCCATCATAACATTGAATAAAGTGATTTAAACTTGCCTCTCTTGATGAGTAGAAATGTTAACTGCATTTCAGTATTAAATTTTTTTATTCTTATGTTATGAAGTTCCATTTCAAGTATTTGATAGAATTTATTCCATTTCTTATATTATCAATGCCATGCGAAAATCATGTATCTAATTGTTTTTAGTGTTTTCAGTTATTTTTATTTCCTGTTATTGATTTTGAAGTTTTATTGCATGCTGAAAGTTTTTGTAACCTACTGCATCTAATTAATAGATGCCAGGTATAAATCATCTTGGCTCTTGTTAGGAAAATGTGATGCATATTCAGTGATAATGAGTTTTTTTTTTTTTTTTTTTTAGAACTAAGCATATGTTGAATATTTTTCTGAGAACTGTTAGTTACTTAACTGATTCTTTCTGTAACTACTAATGATATATTCTTTAATGCTAAGAAAATATTTAAAAAATATGCAGAACTAATTTTATCATATTATTGGATAAGATAAATAACTTTAGTTTTTAAGGAAGAAAATTAAAAATATATTTTGCATGGCTTAATTTCAAAACAATTCATTTCAATGTCAGAATAGACAGTTATGTTAAACAATGCACTGCATTGATCTCAAGTTATGCTTGCTGTATTTTAACCCAAGTAAATACTGTAGTTGTAATAAATCTGTTACAGAAAATATCTACTCTTAATATACTTTTGAGATCTTATCAGAAATTGGTGCATTTATAAATATATTTAACCGTGTGGCACAGAAAATCCTGCCTCAGTTTAATGTTAAAACTTGCAAAATTCAGTTCAGTTGTTGAACAGACTGTGTTTTTAATTCTAGTTTTGAATGTTCATCTTGTATTAAAACAGTACTTTTTTTTTATTATTATTTGTTTATTGAAGTATGCTTTTAGGTGTTATTTATTGATTAATTTAGCATTATGATTGTTACACTATTTCTTTAAAATTACTTTTTGAAGTATATACATGTCAGTTTTGTCAAAAATTTAAAATACTGTAAGTTTTATATGAAACATTGAGTCAGAATAGAAACTGAATATTAAATTGTTAAAAAGAACTGCTAGTTTAATTGGCAGTATTCAGGCTCCTATAGAAAAATTTTTAAATTTCTTTTATTGGAAAACCCATAAAAATGAAGCATTTTTGATTGATTAACTCTGAAATGTAAAACGTTTTTCATTAATTGATAAAGAAAATAATACTTTATTTATCTATTAAATATTTATTATTATGCAGTTGTGTGATAAAAAGTTAAAAACAGCAGTTCCTTTTTAGAAATCTGTATGAAATTATTTATACCATCTTAATATTAATATCTATAGTAGTTTTAATTTTTTTTTGTGTGTGTGTAATAATAGTACTTTTATTTCAGTGTTGAAGCTGCCGTGCATTGTTTTAGTCTAGTAAGTACATACATTAGATAAAATTATTTAATTCCTTTTAAATGAATGATCATTTTTGCCTTTTAGAGCTAGTTCTAGTAGGATTTTAATTATCTCTTGTTCTTCTATTTAATTGATACTCATAGCTGAACAGTTATAAGTTTTATATCAAAAAATCAAAATCCTGTACATTTAATTCTCCACATCAAAATGGTTTTCACTTCTAGAACAAGATTACGTCCTTCAAAATGCTTTGACCTTTTTTCTACACATTTATTGAAATTAAAGGCCATATAGAGTTTTATCATTTTTTAAATGTTGATCAGATTACAATGCATTTTGTAGTCTTTATTTTATTAGTGTGTAAAATATATTAGTAGCATGCATTATTGCTGTGTTGCAATAAAAATTGTAGAAATTACGTATTGATTGATTATTTCAGAATCTGTGAGAGAATATTACACATTTGTAAGAAAAATTTAGCAAAGAGCAAAAAGGTACTTATGTACTTTCCCTTTAACCTGAAAAAATTTGAGAAAATCATTACCAAATTTGTGCCTTCCATTCTGATGAAAGTTTCAAGGAACAAATAATTCTTTGTTTAGTTAGATAATGAATAGATGCAAGTTTTATATATAACATAAAAAAATTTAAATGTTTGTCATACAATTTCACATTATTCATGATATTTCACATTGCAATTTTTTATCTGTTTTCAAATATGTCCCATATTGTGCCAGTTAAGACACATTTTTTGATGCCTTTGAAAATATTTTACTACACTGCTGCTTCATAGAAGGCAGATTCCATATTGTAATTAGTTTTCAAAATGCAAGAGGAAAACAGAGAAATAGCAGTTAACACATAGCCTTCTTTAAAAGCCCTAAACTGGCTTAATGAGAATTGATTAGGACTATATGTAATGAAAATGGAGTTATTATGAGTGTGTTGTGAAGTAATGTTTATCTGTTGGAATTAAATCACACTGTTTAATGATAGTTTTTCTTTGTGGAAAATGGTTAGTGGAAAAATATATAATTACTGGCAAAAGTAGTGTGGTAATTACATTCAAATTCCACGTTTCTGAGGTTTGTATTTTTTTTTTTTTTTTTTTTTTT
>KK114163.1:207309-264340 GCA_000611955.2 Stegodyphus mimosarum | reverse complement strand
AAAGGACTTTTTTTTTTTTTTTGGACGGGGGATATGTTTAATCTTAATTTAGGTTTCATTCACAAATGTCCTATAACATCAATTTGTAATCCTTAGATTTCAAAATAAATAAATAAATAAAATTCAAATAAACTTAAATTTTATGAAATTTATTACGAGTTATCTACCTACAAACTTCTAACTCTAGTCTTAGGAACAAAGGAAGAATTTAAAGCATCTTAACTGATGCTTCTTACCATTAATTTCAAAATGGCTGTGAGAATCTGCAGGCTCATCCATCTCATCATATGAGTGCCAACATTTATGTAATTTTTTAGCTAGTATGATAAAGATTATCAACATTCTAATAGCCTTGAATTATTAAAAAAAATATAATTTGCTTCTGTTAATGTAATTAGTACCAATATAAAATTGAATAAATTTTAATTAATAATATTTTTTAAATATATGTGTACTGGTAGTACGCATGTTAAAAAAAATTGCTATTGAATGAGATAAGAATAAGGAAGTCCACAAAACATCCTATTTTAAGTGAGGACCAGTGTGTGAAATCAGTGTGAGGAAAGTGAAATGTGAATTGTTTTCACGTAAGCACTTCTCAAATTTTATCACTCGAAAGCAAGTTTGAGAAGTTTCTGTGTTATTATATTGCTATTTTTTATAACTGAAGTATTTTACCACTATTTTAATAAATGAGTTACTTTTTAGCATCTATTGTTATTTACTTTTTTAGCATTCATTGTTATTGTGTGAATAATAATTAATTTTGGAAAAACTGTAATTCTGATAATTTCAGGCTCGCCCACCAGGCATATACAAAGCGGATTATATTGAAGAGTTATTTAGAAGGTATGGTGACATAAATGATGTGGTGCCTGCTCCTCCTCTTCCAGACTGGTGCAATGGTAAGAAAGCCTATAAATGTTTTAAATCTTAAGAATGAGAGCTAATAAAACTGATGAAGAACCGCATATATTAGAAACCATATGTTCTAGAAATGTGCAGATTCTGACATATTTTGATTAGAGTAAAGTAATCAATGTGGATTAAAACAATTTAATCTTTTTTTTTTTTTAAAGGTTAGTTTGAATCATAATTTTAATGTCTCAAACAGTAAGCATGCTTCTCTGAAGGTGACTACCTGAAAGAATATAATTATCAATGAAATTCAGTGACTATTTATAATGTTCACTACTCATATTTTCCGAAATACAGTCCTCTGTGATAGAAAGTCACTGTGAGAGATATGTTTATTATATTTGTGATTGCAGTACATGTTGTGTTGCTGAAATTGTTTCCAATAAGTGGGAAAATGAAGTTAGTCATTAATATTACAGGCTTGTTGTGAGAAAAAAAGTTGCTCTTATTTCATTCAGTTTCAGTTTCTCATTTGGACAGATAATTAATTTTGAGGCATTTCATATCTTTGTAAATGTGATATATCTTCACTGAATAATTTTTTGTCTAATACTTATCCTTTGTGAAAGTATTAAACTTCCTTCCATATTATGAAATATATTCTACATTTTGAAATATATTCAAAAGTTGGACAATTTAAAATTCTTCTGATGATTTTGCTTTGCTTTTTTAAAGTGCAGCTGGGATAGAAATCCAGAAATTCTTTTACACTATTTCTATTCCAGATATTATTACCAGATATATTACTAACTATTTCTAACACCAGATAATAATTTATAGGCTTTTACAAGTTCCCTAAAACATATGGTTAAAAAAAAAAACAGGTATCCATAAGCCTTGAGAAATATTGAATGCCTGATACATGAAAATTCTGGTTTGGAAGCATATAAAAAAAAAAGCAATTCACAGTAGAAAAGCCAACTGAGTAGAAGAAATTTTTGGTCAAAAGTAATGAAAAAAGTCCTTTTATTTGTGATCAGCTTGAAAGTCAACATTTAAAATTTTGCAAGATTTCAGGGAAAATGCATTTCAATTGTAAGAGGCAACATATTTCATAAGCCCTAAACTCATGAAAGTGAAACATCTTATCCGATTATGAAATCCCATTGATAAAGTTGGTTACAACTTTGACAGACTTGCACCAATCATTCCAGCAGAAGTAGAAAGAAGCAAATCTTCTTTTTTTTTTTTTTAAATCTAGTTAGGTAATCTAATCAACAGATAGATGCAAGCTGCAACTAAAGCATGCAAAAAAAAAAAACTTAAATATGTTATCATAATTAGACATGTTGCATCTCCGTTGTTTATCTATTTTCAAATAAAGTCACATGTCATGCCCATTAATACATACTTCTCTTGATGTTAGGATCCCGTAACTTATATAATAATAAATACTTATGTACATGCTGTTCTGTGGAAGGCAGGTTCCAAATTTTGATATTTTTTTAAATGCAAAAGAAAAGCAGTTAAGTGCCTGCTAACGTATTTCCTTCTTTACAAAAATTAAAATGGCTTATCAACAATTATTCGAGTTTACTCATGGCGGGCCTTATTATAATTGATGCCTGGGGAAAACTTTTCACTGCCGATGTACCCTGTATGATGTGCCTTTGGTGACATGTATGTGCTGTACCATACAAATTTTTCTGGGCGGAAAAAAAAGTTTCCAAATATTCTGATTGGCAGAGTGCAGTATTGTCAGGCTTTTACTGTATCAAGAAAGCATGATTATTTGATTATTAGACATATTTTTGATGCTACAAAATCATTAATTAAAGTTAATTTCAACTATATTAACAAAATTTGGGAATATTTATAGTAAATAGGTTATTTTGGGGATCATATTGTGAAGCAGGGCATTGCATTGAAATGTGGAACTGTCCTATGCAGTCCTGAACATTTGATCACTTTAGATTAAAAGCTTCTTGGCTGATTTTGGAGTTTACTTTGGGTGTTGGTTAGTTGTTGACTGGTATTAATTTTAGTTGTTAAAATCTACATAGTTAACATCCATCTAATAAATTTTCCAAAATTTGATTTCTGTATTAAAGCAGGTGATGTCATCTGGCATGTGAAACAGCTATTTTTTTAATACTTAATGAATTTATAATTTCAGAGCCTGAAGATGTAGATGATGATGGCAAAACTGTTAATGAAGCAGAGAAAGATAAATCAAATTACAGACCTCCTTTGAAGAAACGAAAAGAGTTTCATAAAAAGGTGACATCTGAATTGTTTATCTATATTTTATTTAGTGTAAATTTGACAAATTGAAAAAAAAAGTTATTTTTATATATTAATTATTATTACTTTAATCTAGAATCCTGTTTTTATGGAAGGTGTACCCGGTGTAACACCTGTTACTGACCACAGCCTTTTAAATTCGATTCAACAAAAATGTCAGCACATGTGCGGTTGGAAAAGGTATAATAATAATAATATGCTTTAATAAAATATTTTCCTATATTAAACTTCTGCAGTGCAAAATTTTTCTTTCTTCATATTATTTATTTTTATTTAACTTGTATTTAACAGGGTTCGTATGGTCCTTAAGAGTCCTTAAAAGTCCTTAGGTTTTTTGGAATCGATTTTTGGTCCTTAAAAGTCCTTAATTTCGGCCAAAATCGGCAGATGGTCCTTAATTTTGATCATCTGAAATTTCTGTCTGTTTTTACGTCTGCCAGTTTAAGTGTGAATTAGCATTTTGGACGAATATTTTTGGCGATTCACTGACAATATGATTATTTTTTTTTTTTTTCTAATGAAGATCTCTTAAACAACTTTTCGCTTTTGGTGATGTGAATTTTTTTATTTAACGGTTCTAAATTTGGCGACATATCAACATTTTGGTGATTTAAGATCAGTTTTTATAGAAAATTTTTAATTCTGAGATCTGAGAATTTTTCAACGATTTTTTTAGTACATTGTAACAGTAATAAATTCCATTAAAATAGTGGTAATATATTGAAATTATATTTAAAAAAAGGCATTATAATAAAATATTTTTATTTTTCAATGTCATATTATAAAGTTCCATTTTAACTTATTATACAATATTTTGAATCTGAGAAATAAACAAGGTATAATGCTATAAAACACAATTTATGAAACAGTTCTTACTAAATGCGAAATTAGCTATGTAATTAATTAAAAATGTGTTCTTTTTAATTTTTTCATAGTAAGAGTTTATCCCATGTAATATTTTTTCATAATAATAGTTTATTCCATGTAATTGTCTGAGAATATTCAGAAATCTCAGAATATGCATCAATTTTCTCTATAAAATTTGTTTTACACTTTTCCTTTTTTTCAAAATATCTCTGGCTTTTGGCTATTACAGAATTGGTAGGGATAATTTTTCTTTAGGATTTTAGACACTGCAGCTTTGAAAGCTTAGAAGGGTTTGAAGGCAAGATTTATAGATCCACGATTCTAGAAGATTCCAGTAATATGTGACAAAATTAAAAATGTCTCCATGGTATTAACACATAATGGATGTATTTTACAGAAAGTTTGTGATGAATTTCTTACTTTTTCGAGAACGCCTTGAAGAAAAATGAAAACATAGTATTTGAATGTTTTACTTCTGATACTAGAATCTTTTTCTTAACATGTTTATCTTCCCTTTATTTTCTCTACTTTTCATTGGACACAAGCATGGAAAATATCAGGAATGCTTCTAATCTTATCACATGGACAGGCGTTATAGAAATGTATTTTTTTATTAATAAAGAAATTGAAAAGTGACAATTTAAAAGATTCATATACACAGTCCAGTCACATTAATGGACCATCTGTCAAAAGCCAGAATAACCACCTTTCGCAGAGCGGACTGCTGCGAGACGTGCAGGAAGAGAGTCACGTAGGTCCCTGAAGGTGTTCTCTGGGATGTTGAGCCATGCCGACTCTAATGCCGTGGCCAGCTGCGCTAGATTACGCGGTTGAGGATCCATGGCGCGAACAACTCGATCGAGATGGTCCCACAGATGCTCGATTGGGTTTAAGTCAGGTGAGTTTGCTGGCCAGGGGAGGACGGTAAACTCATCCTGGTGCTCTTCGAACCACGCACGTACACTGGCAGCTGTATGGCACCTCGCATTGTCCTGCTGGAAGATGCCATCATCCTGAGGAAAAACAATGCGCATGTAGGGGTGAACATGGTCCGCAAGGACAGATGCGTACTTGTATTGATCCATTGTGCCTTCCACAATGATCAGTGAACCTAGAGAATGCCAGGAAAACATTCCCCAGACCATAATGCTCCCGCCTCCAGCTTGGACCGTTCCGGCAATGGTTGCAGGGTGGTTCCTTTCAGAGGTTTCACGCCTTATACGCCAACGTCCATCTGTCCGATGGAGCATAAAACGCGATTCATCCGAAAACGCAACCTGTCGCCACTCAGTGGACGTCCAGCTGCTGTACTGGCGTGCAAATTCTAGCCTTCGCCGTCGATGAACAGCAGTCAGCATAGGTGCACGAACCAGGCGTCTGCTTCGGAGGCCCAGACGCAGCAATGTTCGCTGAATAGTACTTTGGGAGACACTTTTGGTAGCCCCTTGGTTCATTTTGGTGGTCAGTTGCTCAACGGTAGCCCGTCTATCTGCCCGAACGCATCTCCGCAACCGTCGTTCGCCTCTGTCATCTATGGCCCGTGGTGCACCACATTTGCCACGTCGCTGATTTTGGACAGTCCCATTTTGCCATGCACGGTACACTTTTACCACGGCGGCACGCGAACAGTTCACAAACTCAGCCGTTTCGGAAATGCTTCCACCCTTGGCCCGAAAGCCAATGATCATGCCCTTTTGGAAGTCGGATAAATCGCTTCGTTTCTGCATTACGCCAACGATTGAAATGTTTTCCGAAGCCCTCACACACCCTTTATATACGCTCAACTGCACTGTGCTGCCACCTGCCTTTTGTGATTGGTTATTTAACTCTGACATGGAAAGTACGTGGTGGTCACATTAATGTGACTGGACTGTGTAATATGCCTTAATGCATCATACAGAACTGGTGCTAGGCATATTTCCACCTGATGCAATCTCTGTGAATCTTAAATTCTGCTGTCTAGTGTCTTTCTAAGTTCTGCTTCCAGTGCCTGCTCTAAATTCTAAAAGTTATGACATTTCTAGATTTTGTTGCTTAGTTTGTCACTAAATTCTAAAATTTCTGCCACATCAGCTCTATAACCAGCCCTTACCATATATATTTCATATTTCTTCTCAATTTTGATAGTGCTAAAGAAATAAAATTAGCAGCTTTTTCTATATGCATTTAGTTTTTTTTAGAATAACAGAAATCCTTAATTAAATCCAAAAATTCTAAAATAAAAAGGAAATGTGTTGAAGAAAGAGACTGAATAATACATAAAGAAAATTATTCTTCAAAGATATGTACAATTTTTATTATATAAGTTACCCAGTTGTTTATGATTTCAGCCTTTAGTATACTTTCCTATTTCTGTTTCCTCATGTGATAGAGTTACTGAGCCAGCTTAAATTAAAATTAAATTGTATAGTCTTTGACCACTACTCCACATTTTTAGTTTGAATTTGACTTTCTTGTTTAATTACATCATCACGAGCTGTAATTGATTTTTTTGTCACCAGAACATGGCTTTATGTTCTAAGTTCTTTTTAAATAAGAGACTTATTAAAACCTTTGTCTGACATTGTAGTTACTTTCAGACATAGCGGTAATTTGCTTTGCGTCTGTCGGGAGGTTTTAGACTATTTAACTTTTACCAGATCAAGTAAACCCTCATAGCTATATTGTAGAGAGGTTGACAAGTTAGGAGATAAAGCACGCAGAAACAAGTGAGAACACTGATTTGCGTATTAAGACAATTTTCTGATTGTTAGAAAACATGCTTTAAGAGAAGAAAATCGATTTAAATTAGCCAAAATGTCTGGGAAGACTTCAAATTAAAAAGAGGCATAAATATTTTGTTGAGTTTTGTTGTTACAAAACATGAATGTTTTATAGCTTTTAATGTGTAGTTATCCTAATATCGTTTAAGAATCAATGTCATAAATTACGCGTATTTTAAACTTAATTTTATTAGATTTTATTTAGATTTAAACTTAATTTTATTAATTATTTTTAGAAATTTTATTAGATTGCGATTTTAATAGAGCTTTTTTAACAAATATTATTTTAAAAATAAATAAAATTTCATATTGGCTATGTAAATCCATAATGACTAAGGCTATCTAACTACCTCATTTAATTATTTATAACTAACTGCTTACCTTTAAAAATTACCTCTGCATATTAAAGCAAGTTATTGCCTTTCATTAATCCTTACCGTGGCCACAAGATAAAACACAAAAATGTAAAAAATCACATAAAACTTATTCTTTACATCTAGTGAGACTTTAAACAATACAAAACAACTTACCACCTGTGGTGCTTTAGTGGTTTATTGGACCTACACGAAGCTACGACACTAACTGTGACAGACAAAACCCAGCTAACTTTCAGATCTTGCCAACCTTGCCTACATCAGGCCTTTTAGGTTAGTTCTAATCAGCAGGTCTCTCTCTAAGCAAGCAGCAGCAGAGACGGGGTGATCTTTTATGAATCATACTGAGTATGATCTACTTCTAATTTTAATCTATGCCGCTTGACATAAAATCTACTTGCTATTTACTAAGCCTCTAGACTGAGCAAGTATGTGACAAAAATGAAGCATTAAAAAAAATCATAAAACTAACTGTTAGCAAAACATAAATAAAATGTCTTTTATCTTCTTTCAAATATGTCCAACTATTATAAATGTAAAATATTTAATGCTGCTTGATACATTTTATAAAGTTGATTTTATTCTCAAACTTATTAATAATTTTGTTAATTAATTCATGTTTAATAATTATTCATCCTACTTACGGATCTATTTTCTTTTTAGGATGGTATTACAAAAATGAAGTTCAGTCATAGATAATATTTTAAATTAATTTATTCAGTTCCCCATTTGTTCATAGGTCCTTAAAAGTCCTTAAAAGTACTTAATTTCCATGCGCAGAAATGTGTACGAACCCTGTTTAAGTGTTATTGCAGCTACCATGTTAGAAACTGCCATATTTTCACTGTGCCAAACACTAGCAACCATGTGCATATCAGTTTTTGTGTTTTGATGAACAATACTGTCATTTATGTGCACATCATTTTTGTTGTATTCTAAAGTCCAAGTTTTTGTTGCTCAGATTACTGCAATTTTTTAATCATAAATTCAGTTTTAAAAGTGCCTGAGGAATATGCATGCAGTGGAAGAAGGTGCATGATAAAATTATTTTTTTAAATAGCTGGTGATTTTTGCATAGGACAATGTCTGATGCAACTCATTAAATGTTTTGCATAAGGAATGAACAGTTTTTCACTTAAAAAAAAATGCCGTAAAGTGTTATCTTCTTTCTTTATTTGGGTCAATCTCCATTATAAAAGCAGACAGTGTGCCCTTTTTTAAAATTCATTTAATTCTTTGTGCGCTAAAGTCTCTTTGTCTTCTTCCCTATAGATGCTTTTACCTTCTTTTATTTCTCCTTCATTCACTTGTTCCCATGTGAGTTTAATCATTTCTGTGCAGTATCATATGCTGAATTGCTTTCAAAATGCCATTAGTGCAGCGTGCTTACTTCTTCTGTTGCTTTATTTACAGAGATGTAAGCATGTCTGACATAATAGGCTTTGGACGTTTTCTTGATTTCTTGATCCATTGGTTGGATGAAAATCATCTACATTTGAATGCAATGATGTAAGAGCTTTAGTACTATGTCCTCAATTTTGGACTGTGTTCTAAATGCTAGAAATTATTGAGAATTAGGAGAACTTTAAATCTCAGGTTTTGCTGTTCTAAGCAATGTTTGACTTCTTTACTGAATGAATTTTGAAATTTTCATTGGGTATTTAGGAGGATTATTGCAGTAGAACTGATGCTTTGCAGTGTATACCATAAAATTGAAATTCTCACATTAAATAAGTTAAATGGAGATAGTTAAGAAAAGGCATGTATGCAAAATTGTGTTGTGTATGTCTGTGTACAACCAGGGTTTACTTTGTGTAATAAATAATTTTTTTATAATTATAAATCATCATTCTTTTTCTTCTGTAATAGAAATAAAATTGTATCAACATAGTTGTGTTAACACTTAAGTACCTTTCATGTTTATTTCTAACAATTTTCTGTATTACAATAATGTAATAAGCTTTTTTAATTGTGCATGTGAAAAACGGAAAGTATTGTAACCATTTTTAGTTCTGGATTTCCTGGTTCTCAGCCTGTGTCCATGGATATCCACAATTTAAAATTATTACATGAAAAACCATACAAAGTGAGCTGGAAGGCAGATGGTACAAGGTATGTTAACAATTTATGCCATAGTTTATCTTTGTTCAAATATTAATACTATATATTTTCAACTATACAAGGCACACCGTTTGATTTCAGTTTAAACAGTTGTGGGAGAGGGACACTAAATTTTAAAAAATGTTAAGGTTCACTAAATTCCTTACATCTCTAGAAATAACAGTAATTTCTACTTGTGAACCATATGAAGGTAAAACGCCATAACAGCATAATGTAGCAACTAAAAAAAAATTAGGCTGCTATAAACATTTCTAGCATAAAAAAAAATGTTCTTAGTTTACCTAATAAATTAAAACTTTCCAGGGTAAATGAATTCTGCCATCTTTTATAGTGTTGTTATACCGAATTGATGTGTTATTAAAATCAGAACATATAATAAACCTTCCTTTAATTAATTAATCTTATTGTCCTAGAATAATTGCTGTCAACCAACATTGGTAAACTGTCACCGAGAGAACTTTAAAAAAAAGGCAATTGAAAGTTAAGAGACAGATGATAGAAATTATCAGACACCGTGGTTACTTTTCTTCTCAATACACGTCTTACATAATTGCTGTGAAAGGGAGAGAACTATCACTAATACCTTGATTCCATTAGAAAAAGTATTTTTAATTGTTCTTGCAACTATCATGAATTCTTTTTTTAATGTTGACAAACTAGAAGCACTCACTTCTCGGAAGTTTGTAAAGGATCCAAACATGTGTAATCATAGGAAGCCAGGGTTATAACTGTAGAATTTATGATATAAGGCATTGTTGGTTCTTAAATTTTCTTGTTGTATGCACTCCTTTCACCCCTTTCCCTCTCTTTTCCAAAACTCAAAAAATACATATATATTTTTTTTAAATTAAGATAATTTTCAATGTATTTTATACATTAAACAATAAAAAGTACAGAAAATATTGATAAATACCAAAACTTGGATAAAAGTTATTTTTTATGTTCATAAACTAAATACTTAACAGGTTAATCTGTTAAATTCCTTCTTGATTGAGAATCCTAACTATAAGGTATCAAATCACAGTTTCTATAGATTGACAAAAATAGCCATGTGGTAAATAGTGTAAATAGACTAGCCTGCTTAATGTAAACTCAATTACACTAAGCATTTTCAAAATTATAATTGAATTTGAGCCGCTTGAAAAAAGCTTTGGATGCAAATAGCAATATGCTAGTATCATAAGCAATCATGATTCATTATCCAAACATATTCTAATTAAGAAGTTTTTGAAGGCACTAGCATTTTGAAGGATTTGAGGTGATGCATTGAAATGCTAATGCAAAGTGTTTATGACTGTCATAAGATAATTTTTGGTGATATTCTGTTTTCTATGGTTAAAAGAAGACAAATGTCAGGTAATGAGCACTAGCAGGATGTCCGATGCATTGAAGCAAGATAGTCAAAAACGGTGTACCTCTGTTCTTTGGCATTGATCATTCGTTAATTTCTTGAATATGAAAACAGGTCAAAGAGTTGTTTGGAGTTTTATGTCTTGTTGACCTATGGTTATAACTCCTTTGGAAGATTGGTATACTGCTATAGTAGTCAAGTTTAAAATATGAGTGACCTCTACAACTGCTGTTAACCCAGATCTAAATAAATAATTAAGCATCACAGAAAAGCCGAAATGAAACCATGAACAGTAAAAGAGCGGGTTGCACTGCTAAATAAACAGAAAAAATGCATCCCCATGGAAATCGCGGGTTGCACATATTTTGCTACTTCTGCGTTGCCCATGGAAATCGCGAGATACGCAGTGAGAGGTTTAAAGTTATATAAAAAGGCTGGATATGGTTATTAGTTATAGTTATACAGGGACTGGACCAAAATGTTGTCAAGTTTGGGGATACTTTTGGTGATTTTTTCCCTAATTTAGCAACAAAAATTAATCACCATTCACCAGCTTGACAATATATTGCCAATTTAGTGAGATAGCCATTTATTCAATGTTAAGTAGACTTGCCCTTGTAATCTTATTTTTCTGGCAAATGAAAAGTATTTGACTCTTTCAAGCATTTCATGTTACCTTCTACGAAACATACTACAATTTCGCATATAATTTCACTAAAATTATTTACATGTATACAAAATTCTAACAATACATAGCATAAAATTATCATGGTATATTTTTCTGGCATAGAAGAAAATAAATAGATAAAGTGCTGCAAGAATTTTGAGTCATATTCAGTCACTCAATATTATTCATATTTCTTTTAAAATTGTAAAAGTACAGTATATCTGTACTACAGATTGAGCCAATATGCTTAGTATTTTTATATTTCTTAATGACAATAAGTTGTTAACAAAAGTTCTATTTGAAGAGCATTTTTTCTGCAATAGATTGTTATTCATAAATATCAGTGTTGTAGTTATTTATTTCCCTCAAATGCCTTCACCTGAAAATGGAGGAAAGAAACACGTATGTAATTCAGATTATCACAAAAACCTCACTGAGGCATAGTAAAATATCATGAAATAAAATGAAAATTTTGGCTTCAGACAGCTAGAAAAATATAAAGTTCTGTCAAATTGCAAATCTTGTTAAATATTTTTAACAAGATCGGTTGAAAAGGATTTAACTTGTGCTTTATTTTGTATTTATATCTTATATCTGTTTTATTATGTTTTACTGTTGTATTTTTTATTTTATTTATTTTGTTTATGGTTCTTTCTTATGCACATTTTAACTAATATTTTCTGTTGTATCCTAGGTATATGATGCTTATAGATAAGGAAGATAAGATCTATTTCATTGATCGGGATAACTGTGTCTTTAAAGTAGATGGTTTATGGTTCCCCCGTAGGAAAGAACCTGACAAGCACTTATTTAATACACTGTTAGATGGGGTAATTGAAGTTGTCTGCTTTTGTATTTGTGGCCAATTTTGTTTTACTCTTTATTTTTTATCATTTATGCAAATGACAGTTATGTCAGTAATTGCTTTAAGACATGGTTCCTGGTTTAGGCTATACAAAAAGTAAATTTGTGTAGAATGATAATATAGTTTTATTTCTATATAGAACTCGGTTGTGTATGCTTCATTAATTCATGATTTATAATATTGCACAAATGTGTAACACATTCTCATTTCTGCTGTAAACTATCATCACCATTGTAATGAATTTACATGTTTGCAATTTAAAATGTATTTTTTAAAATTTTATTTCAAAATATAAAAAATCTGTCCTTTAAAGATTAGTTTCCTATGCTTTTCAAGTGAGTTTTCCCTCTCTTTTATATTGTTTGCAATATATAATGTATGAAAAATATAAAATAACAATGTAATAAATAGTAGATAAGTAGCATATGATAGATTCAAAAAATAAGTCACAATGAATTAGCACCTTGTGATGAATAAATTGAATAGAATATTTTAGATCAATCCATTATTTTCCATTATCAAATAATAGTGTGTTCAGTATTAAGATAATGCAAATTTCCATTTATATATTCATGTTTATATTCATTTCCATTTATATATTCACTGATCAGATATATCTGATATCCATGATATTGTTATATTTATCAAGAATTCAAAGTGTTATGAAATATATGTTCCATAAATTCTAGAGATACATGAATGGGGCCAATTTCAGGGATTTTGCTGTGCGGGTCCTAAACTCTGTTGCTTGACCTCTCCCTAAATTAAAAGCATTTTGCTCCTGGTAAATTCTGCCACCCAGTGCATCCCTTAAATTCTAGAAATGTGCCATCTCTGAATTTTTCTGATTTTTACAGCTGCAAAATCTAAAATATTTTACCCCTAAAGTCTGCTGTTTTCTGCATTTATTAAACATTTTGTCCCCACAAAGCAGCCATGTCAGTTATCTGATTTTTAAAGTATTCATTCCTAGTTGCTGTCACCAGTGCATGTGTAATAAGATGACTGATCGCTGGTAATTTGATAGGGGTTCAGTTTCTTGGAATTGGATTGGGTTCATGAGAATTTTGCTGGTTTCTCTATTTTTAACAGAAATATAAATTAATTTCCCTTTAAAAGTCCTCCACAAAGACTTATCTAATTAAATGGATAACCTTTATTAGGAAAGGAATGTGTGAACTTCCAAACTAGTATGCAATTCATAAATCTTTCTTCCTGTGGCACAGTTTTCTGCTGCAGTGCCATTTGGTGCTTCAGTAGCACTAAAATGCAATTTTATTCTGTATTTTTGTGAGCTAAGTCTTTCAGCATGCATGGTGTCTTGAAAGAATTTACCAGCTGCTTAGAACTCTTAGTAGATGCTAAATCAGGTACTCTATGTTGATTCTTTCTTCCAAAGAAAGAAAGAAAAATTCAGCACTTCAATATAACCTAAAAGTCTCCGAGGGAAATTCACTAAATTGTTGTTCATTCTTCCTGCTTGTTTTCATGGATGTACTTGTGTGAATATTTACGACTGGCACCCTTTTAACTGAAAAGTAACCCCCTATCTATTGATGTGAAACTAATTTTCTTTTACATCCATAAATACATTGATAAATTTATCCATAGAATTGTATTCATATTAATTATTAATTTTATTTTCATGATGTTCAAAAAGTGCCTTGGTAAGTAAAGGCCTTTTTTCTCTCTTATGCTGGGTTTTGTTAGTATAAAAGTTTAAAAAAATTACAAACTGAAATAAAATTAGCACAAAAACATAAACGTAGAACATTCACTATTAGTATATTTTATATCAGAATCATTATATAAATAGTTCAATAACCTGAAACATATATTTTAAAGTGAATATAAGTCAGTTTGGAGTTCTTTAGGAATTATATTGATGCACAGCACCAAAGCTTCCTAGAACCTCGCATTTTTTCATATTTCGAAGTTGCTGTCTATGATTAGGTTTCAACTACATCAGTACAACACATTGTTTTCTGTTATGTGTGTTTCTCTTAATTAAGAAAATAAGACTTATGATTTACGTAGCGTTAATGCATTAATTTTGAACTACTGTTTTTTTTTTTTTTGTTTTTGTTTTCTTATTTAGGAAATGATAATTGATAAAGTGGATGGGCATGATGTTCCAAGATACCTTGCATATGACATTGTGAAGTTTGAGGTTAGTTCTAACAAATTACCTATAACAAAACTACTTTATATTGAAAAATATGTATGTTAAAACACTGCTTAACTAAACTTTTCTTAACTAAAATCCTAAATCAATCCTGCAAAGTAAAAGTAAATTGAATCAATAAGCATAAAAAACCAGTCTTGTCTCCCTTTCAAAAATAAAAATGTATTCTGTAATGTTTAAAAGTGATTAGAGAGAAATGTATTTCTTGCATATATTCTATCTTTTTAGAGCAAGATTCTGAAAACATTAAATATTCACATAATTTTCCGTTTCCTCAAGAGTATAAATAAGTGAGGTCCCCTAAATTTAACAATGAAATGGTTCATATAGTGGTTGTTTTCATCTTACTAACTTATATACTTGTGGATTTTTGATGCATGGGTTCTGAGTAATGAAACATTTATTAAGAAGAGCTTTAAAAAAATAGGAATATCTAATGTTCTTCATAGTTCTTGATAGTCATTGGATTGAAGACTGAACAGTGACGAAGACAGTGACAACAGTGATGGTGACAACAACTTATAAGCTGTAGCAGACAACACAGATAACAGTTTTAGCAGCACTGAATGGGTTGAGGCTAGGAAATAGCTGTGACAACAATATGAACAGCCAAGTTTCAAAATACAGCAAAGCAGTTCTTTTAAGTAAATAATATTGTCATAGTTAGTGGTAGTTTGTCCATGAACTCTTTTCATTTGTTATGTTCTTATAATAACCGTTTCCTTCGAATATTAAATTATTAGTCCGAAGGGGCTTTGTCCCTTGCGAAGGACTATTGTTTTTGCTTTGTGATTTTGCATGGGAAACATTTAATGTTTCCGACGACATTAAACAGCATTAAATGTCGATTCACTTTTCAAACTGTTGCCACCAAATATTGCAGCCCTGTATTATATTTAGAGAAATTAAATAATGAAGAATGTCCATAAATCTATGTATGTTTCTCTTATTGTGATAAAACAATGGTACCTAGAGCAATCCAATTTTGAATATTGAATCCTTCCACCCAAATATTAGCATCTGAAAGCCCAAATTTGGAATTTGTTTTATTATCGATTTCATATTATGTAAAACTTTAACGAATTTTTGATTAACAAACTCAAACAATTTGAAAGCAAACAATGGCAACGTTGTACAGAAAAAACATTTTCAACTCCAGCGTGTGAGACTGTGTATAGGAAATTCTAAAGATATGCTCAGTTTAAAATTATTTTGCGATATTGTTCTTTAACTGAATTTTATGGTTTTAGTGCGAAGAACATGATATTTAATAAATAAAGGTAGGACACAAAATGTTAAAAAAAGTAACTTAAAATAAAATAACGTAAATAAAATGTAATTTAAAATTAAATAAAAGTGGACATAATTTAAAATCTGAAACATTCCAGATTTTCTTCTTTTCTTTTTTAAATTATTCCTCTTTTGATTTTATTCGGATCAAATTAGTCAGAAAAGGGTGAAAATATGCTAGTAAATATGGTATTTGTGTGCAGTGAGCTGTGAAATCTTTGTTCTTGAGATGATACTGATTTTCAGCCACGGATTGTATAAATGAAAAATATTTGAGAAAAAATAAATTACCAAAAAATTGAAGTGGCAAAAATTTCAGTAATTTATAAAATGCGTGTATTACTTATGAAGAGTATTTTTGATAATTATCGATGACACTAGTGATACTTCATGAGAAATAGTTCTTTTTGGAGGCGATTTAAAAGTTTCTGAGTGCTGCCTATCTGAACCTGTCTTAAAAATTTAACTTTTAAAAAATTATATATGCATCCTTTGAAAAATCTACATAAAAGTAATAAACTTAAAAAGTAACTTAAACTTCTGTTTTCCGGAATGAAATTATATATATATATATATATATACATGCGTGTGCAAAAAGGAGCCTAGGAAAATAACACTAATTGTGCATTACCCCTTCTCCAAAAATGTTATTTGAAATTGCATAACTCAAATTAATTAGTATAAATAATGTTCTGCTATGTAGTAGATATGTTATTAGTTGTTAGATTTGTTCTTTTTGCTTAAAGAAACTCTCAAATCTTAATAATAAACAGGATCAAATCAGTAGTTTGAGAAAAGTTATCATTTATTTTCGTATGTGGATATATAGCTCCTGTGGCAGTTACAGAGAGATACATTTTGAGGACTGAAGCCCTTGTTTAGACAAACAGAGGAGGCTATGTTATTACTGTTAATGTTAAACAAGCAGATAAAGTTTGCTTTAAAACTGTAAAGCATTGCTAAATTAGTGATAATTCTTTTGTTATGTTGTTATCGTCTTGTTTGGCATGCTTTATCAGCAAGAACCTTTGTTAATAAAAGTTAAAAGATGAAAAATTAATTAAAAACTGAAAGAACAATGCTGCAGCTAACATTATATTCCTAAAAGTTTCCTAACCCAAGTAATTCATTATTAGGACTGCAATTAATGAAATTCTTAGATTTCATTGCATAGGTAATTATTATGTCTTTCTTCTTTTGGTTATTTAGTGTAGGATAATAAGATATTCTCACTCATTTTATTGCATATGTTTGTTATTTTAAGTTGGAAGAAATTAGTGAAGCAAAAGGTCAAGGTTCCAGGGAATGAATATAATTTGAACCATCTCAGATTGTAGCTGTTTTTGCTGTTTACATTAGATGCTGTAATTTTAGAAAGGTGTAGAAGCTGATATGAATTTCAATGTAAGCATCTTATAGACAGACAACTCCTCATTAAACAACAGATGATGCAATGAATGTAAGAAGACATGTAGATTTTTGAAGTGTTATGCTAAAAATTTTAGAGGATGATATGAATTTTAATTAAGACATGCATCAGATTTACATAATACCCCTCCCTATAGTATTAAATCTTCAGAATCTTGTTCACGTATCTATTATAATTTAAGAAGTTAAGCAGAAAATAAAATTTTCATAAAAAATATTCCTTTTGACCATGGAACAGAAAAAATGTTATTCCTATAATTCTGCAATATAACATTTAAAGGTCTTTAACAGAATTTCGTATGATGTGTTTAAAATATAGTTAAAATTTTTGTTGTCATTATTTGCTAATAATATAGTTAAAATTTTTATTGTTATCATTTGCTACTTTTTTCAAGTTTCTTTTAATTCAGAAATTAGTTTTTTTTTATGATTAAATGCCCTTCACAAAAAATTATTTTTGGGTTTTGATAAATAATTTTTAAAAATTTAATCCTAAAACTGCAATTTTGTTGTATACTTTTAGGGTATTGATGTTGGGAAAACAGATTTTGATCGACGATTACTGTGCATTAATAAAGAGATCATCCATCCACGCAGGCAAGCAATGACTGAAGGAAGAATTGATCGTATGAAGGAACCTTTCAGCGTGAGAGCAAAAGATTTCTGGGATATTACCTCAGCAAGACAGGTAATTAGGACAAACTTATTGTTTACTTATAAAGTAAACTTATTAATATACCTTAATAATATTTAAAATAGCAATCTGGAAAAGAATCAGAAATCATAATCAGTTGTGTCTAAGTACTGATAAAACTCTCTAGTAAAGCTTTTTTAATTCACTTTCTGAAATAAATAAATGTAGTATTTTGATTGTCATGTCTATAATTAATTTATTTAATTAAAAGTGATTATAATCGCTTCTAATGAAACTCAGCTATGTTTATTATTCCTTCAAGTAAGATAAGTCTTTCTTAATGCTTTTTTTTTTTTAAGTGTTAGGCTACAAGAGAAAATAAAATGTACTTTTTTTAGCGAAATTTTTATGTATTTCATTTTAATTGTCATTTTATTATGTGTAATGGATTATTTTATTTTTATGCTCACTACTCACCTTGAACTACAGGGAATGAGCTGGTAGACAAACTTTATTAAAAGTCTAAAAACATGAAATATTATTTAACAGAAAAATGCTTGCAGAAAACTATTCCATATTAAAAGAATAAACATTAAAAAAAATAAAATATTGTTGCCATTCACACAAATTCAGTAGTAAAACAAAACATGTTGCCAGTAACAAGATTATTGTATATTAATGATTGCATAGACTTAAAAAGGCTATAAAATAAATAAGGCAGAAAGAAGAAAAAATGCAAATATTAAATACTTATCCAATCATACTCCCACCCTAGCCAATGAATTAAGAATAGATCATTCCCAATACAATGGCAGTGATAAAAGTTTTACGTAGGTCTTTCAAGACTATGTTTCAGTGTTACTCTTTGTTTCAGTAAGTTTCGCATTAATTGGTTATTAGATAACAGTTTATATCTGTGACAAGGGCCCACCAGCGGCTGAGTGGTAAAGACGCTGAACACTGGTAGTTCGGTCCGAGGTTCGAATCCCGCGAACGGGCTGGCTGCATGGGCGTTTTCGTGGTTTTCCCCATGTGTAACGTGTATACGAGCCAGTTTCCCTTAGAAAGTCCTCCACAAAGGCATCCCTTCCTTTAGGCAGATAGCCCTTGTGTGCTTTGCCATAATTGAATACCTAACCTTATATCTGTGACAAACAATGCATTTATGGATAAAAGAATGTAAGAATGAATAAGTTTCTTATCTTTTACAATCCAATGTTTTTTTTTTAAATCTTAGGTAGTAAACTGGGTCCTGCATTCATAGAAGTTACAGGATATTTTGTTTAACAAGTAACAAGACAATCCTATGTTGACCCAGGATAATTATAGGATGTTTGACATTGAATTCTAAGTCAGAATTTTGCTAATGACCTCTCACCTGTTAAACACCAGCTTCATCTTGAAACGGAGAAAGTGAAAATAAAACACTTTTAGGACTTGAAGATGAGTTATTTTTGAGACCCTTTATATCATTATAGAAGTGCATGAACTGAGTCCACTTAATGATCAACTTCCTAGCTTCTTGCCTTTCATTAGTTTAACCTATTATTTTCAGAACCAAAGACTTATTCTTTGCACCTAGAAAGAAATTAAAAAAAGCACCAAAAAAGAAATTACATTAACTATTTTAGATAATAAAAAATAAATAAATTATGTTCTGAAATAAATTTTCCACTGTTATTAGTCAAAGAAGCTGTTGTACAAAAAATTTATTTTGTCCTTTGTTAAGCTAAGACAGTTGCATCTCTATTCATTTCATTCCTGTTAGAACATTATAGAAGCTACTTTGAGCTGTTGAATGCTATGAATGATGGCCCATGCCATCAAAGAGATATGTTCAGTAGAAGTTTAGGATCGATTCCTCTAGAAGGAAGATCAGCAGGGTTCTATTGCGACGAAATATAACTCAACTGTTGATAGTGAATAGTGTCTAATATTTCTGAAGTCCTGTTTGCCTCCCAACGGTTCCAGTTTTTGAGGAAGAGCTGCTAACCAACAGAGAGCCACCTTAGAATCAATCCAAGCATGGAAGGAAATTTCAATGCTCAAGATCTTACGGACAGCTTTGATTAATCTGGCAAATAGCAGTGTTACCTAGGAGTTCCAATCTAGGTGTAGACACTTGCTTTCTGGCTATTAGTGAATAAATGTTTGACAAGCTTAGGACAGTTTGATCTCCATTTCCTCAAATTAAATCCATGTTTCTCTAATAACTGTGAAAGCTTACAGCATAAGTCAACCCCTTTTTTCTAAATTGTTTGATCCAGATTAACAATCATCTATGTACAAATCGTTTTTAAGAACAAAAGATATATGAGGATGATTCTGTTCTGAATCCAAAGCAATTTGCCACAAACAGCATATCGCTAAGATTGGGACAGATGCAGTGCCATAAGTAGCCGTTCATAATTTATATGTTTGCACTTTTGAATTAACTGATTATCTCCAAACAATGCTTTGCAAATGTTGATCCTCATTATCTATTAAAATTTGGTGGTACATTTTCTTCAATGTCAGCAGAAAAAGCTATTTTATGTATGCAAAATTTAAGCAGCATTGAAAGTACATCTCACTGTAGTGTTAGCATGAAGTTACAGCTACTCAATTTTACAGCAGTATGATGCAGTAGATAATATACCTGATTATTTTCTTCAGTCTGAACAACTGGGCCCATATGATTTAAAGTTTTCGTTTCTTGCATGAACTCCTTGTAAAGCCTACCAAGTTCTTTCTCTAAATCAAACTTTCTTTCCGTGGATAGAAAAAGGGAAATAACCAAAGGTTTGGAGTTGCTTAACTTTCGGCTTTACTGAAAATGGGTAGATGAATGACAAATCTGCTGTTTTCATTTACTCGGTAGTTTACTTTAAAATGTTTCACACAAAACTGTTCTTCAACTGTCGAATTCTGGTTTTCAAGCATTAATTCTTCCAACTCCCCAAAACGCTTAAGTGTTACATCAACATTATCCTTAGTATGTAAACTAATGCGATTAACATTAATGGGATGCAGAGCATTGTCTTCTGCTTTAATTCTGCCAGATAAAACCTAACCGAAAACGTATTTTGTGCAATTACATTTTTATAGCCAACAGTTTGCCCTGGTTGAAAGAGAGAAAAGAACTAGTCAGTGCCAATTATCATGTCTATTTGTTGGACGTACTGAAAGTCGAATTGACAAGATTAATTGAATTCAAATAATAACAATCTTTGCTGTCAGATTTTTCTTGAAGTTAGATGTGAAGTTATTTTTTTAAGAATATATGCTTTTATTAAAGCATCATTTTTTTTCAATTCAAATTTTGAAAATAATTTTACATGGACATAACTGCAAGTCAGTGCTTGTTCAGAATCACCAAGTCCCTGAACGCAAATGCAGGCATTTTGTCTTTGGATATTTAATTGTCAAATAAATGATTCTTTGATGAAAGAAGCTTCACTTCTACTGTCAAAAAGGATAATACATTTGTAACCGTGACCAGCAGAATCGTAAAATATTACTGCCATTGTTAGTAAAAATGAATTACTCTGACCGTGAACAGAAAAACTCAAAAGTTTTTTTTTTTTTTTTTTTTTTTGTCTGAGCTACTAATTTGTTCATCAGACAGAGATGAATTTGGCAACACTGTGTTATTACTTTTACTATTTTCATATAGTGAAGTATGGTGATTTTCTTTACAAATAGAACATAAAGTCTGCAATGACCAAAATTTTACTTAATGGTTTCCAAATCAATTGAAGGATAATAAATTCTTCCAGATGATAATTTTCCTGGTTGTAATATGTGCACTTTTAAATTTATAACACTTTTAAAAACTATGAGAACCTTTGCAGTGCTAATAGAATGTTTATTACTATGTGAAACACTCTTAAAAACAGTGTACTGATTTTTATGCAGTACTCGCCTTTCAGTATTGTGACTGTTTAATATTTCAAGTGAAACACATTCTCAGTTAAAAAATTCTGAAAAACATTCTAAGGTGAGAAATTCTTCTTCACCAATCTTCTGTTAAATCAGAGTTGCCACGGTACCTGTAAAATCTGAAGAACTGGGAAAAGTCAAGAAATTTAAATATTTTACTCAAAATCTGGAAAAGTAAGGAAATTTCATATGATGATCTCCCAAAAAAGCAATTTTGATGCCATCGTTGGAAGTAATCACATTCTTGCCGAATTATGTATTGCTTAATTACTTTTGTTTCAAAATATTTAGCTTCAAATTCAGCAATTTTGGAAGCTTCTTCAGGTAAAGTGGTATCATATTGATCAAATTCTTTAAATATTCATTTAATTCTTTCTAATCAGGCCTTTAATTCTGTTAGGCTTACCTGATTATTGAAATTATTGTGAAGCCACATCAAGATAGATTTAGTTTGTTCTCTGAATCTTTTAAGACTGGCTTCACTTAATTCAGTTATTATTGCCATGAATAATGATTAATAAGCATAAATGACTTCAACAAGAAACTTAAACAGTAAAAAATATTTCCAGTTCTCTTTCTAATGGCATGCAGATGATCCACAGTATTAGTACTTAAAAGTACATTAAGACAATTGTGAAGTATATATTTTCTGTTTTAACAAGCCTCACCTCAAAAATAATATTGTTGCCATTCACACAAATTTAGTGGTAAAACAAAACATGGTGCCAGTAACAAGATTATCATATATAAATGATAACATAGAATTAAATAAGGCCAAAAAAATTACAAATGTTAGATACATATCCAAACACTCTCATTAAATTTAATCTGAGTTTTGTGAATTTTTCAGGCGCTTCTATTTACATATCAGTTTGTTGTTAATATTAAAAATGAAGTTTATATAATTTTGATATTTTGCATTAATACACATAAATTGTATATTATAAATTTAATATCTTAGTTTATTTGCTTTTTAAAAAGTAAGCTGCATGGTTTGAAAATACGTATTACCTTTTTGTCTTAGCAGCTGATGTGTGTATTTGCAGAATGTCATTTTCACTTTACTACGTCTATGTTGAAACAGTTCCTAATTATTATCACCTTATTACTGAAGAATTTGTTCTGTTATTTAATGTAATCTTTAAACTTAAATTTCTCTACTGAACATGCCCAAAATGGCTAAAGTTTCTTTTTGCTAGTCAGTTGAGAAGGTAAATTTGTGTCTGTGAAGGTTAACCTGTGGAGTAAAGAAGAATTCATTTTGATGTAAGCAGTTTCTTTGTAGATGGTGCTGTTGGAATTTTTTTTATTGGGGGAGGGAAGTAAATAATCTATCAAACAAATCCTGTTTTTAATAGTCATATATTTCATTTTGTGAGATTTGAAATAATTCACATACATAACCTAATTTTTACTTTGATCAAAGAGTAACATGTTGTTACTTAGATTTCAACTATCTTTCCCTCTTGTTTAATGAATGCTGAAAAGTTGCTTAATTTTACAGGTATTAAACATATATTTTTCTCCCAGAAAATGTTCATATAAAAAATTATGCTAATATTTTTGTAACCTTCTTTAAGTACTTATATATTTTAATTATCTTCTAATTTATCCAGTTTTATATTATGTAAATTTTTTAGAAATCTTAATAAGCATTGATTTGGTTGGGGATTCTGCATATTTCAGGAGAATCTAACACTGAAACAACTAAATTATTTTATAGCAAAGTATTTTTAAGTTTCTCTCAAAATTCTTAAAAATCATCGGTTTTAAGCTAAAATCAATGCTAATTTGGGGCTAAAAATTGCCTAGTTTTAAATTTGCACAATATTGTTTATTGTTTAAAATTCTTATTTCCTAGAAAAGTATTTGAAAACTTGAGTTTGGAACTTAAATTATTTAAATAATTGGTAATATATATTTAATTTTGTTACAGCTTCTGGGAGAGAAATTCAGGAAGGATATGTCTCATGAAGTTGATGGTCTGATTTTCCAACCTGTGCCTGATGTAAGGAGTTTTTTATGTATATTCTGTATGTGTATATATTTTTAATAAGGAGAAAAGAAAAATAAAAACTCTCAGCAATCTTTTAGGTGCTAATCTCAGACTAAATATAACTAAACATTAATATGTCAAAAATAACTCTGTCTCTGTATTGTTTTCTTTTTTGGTTTTTCACCCTTACTTTAACCATCATCAGTTAAGTTCTTCATGTAAGCAAATGGTTGGTTGTGGGAATCAGACTATAATTTTTCTCGTAGTTTATATTCTCTTCTTCTTTATATTACTAATATATTAATGTTGTGTAAATAAAGGTCAATATGCCTCCAACTGTCCACTTTTCTGTTTCTTTATTTTGTTTAATTCATCCTCACTTTGACTACCTCTGGTTGCAGTTCTGTAGTAGTAGTCAGTTGTGTGAATCAGAACAGGATATTTTTTAATTTCTTTTCTTTTATGTTGTCCATTTGGAAAGTTTTTATTTCTTTTAATTTTATGATAATATATATATTATTGGATAGATATCTTTTAACAAAGATGTTATTATTTATTGTAGAAGATGTGGACGTATAGGGAGTGAGCATTTGGGAATTTTTGTGGTTATTTTTTCATGTAGATGTATATGGAGTGAGCACTGACAATTCTTGTGCCTTGATCATAGCTGTATTTTCATACATCTCTAAAATCTAAAAACATTCTGATTAAAATGTTTTGAATTTAATATGCAATTTATCTTTTAAGTTATGTACACTGCACGCAAAAAAAAATTCAAATTATGTTTTCCATGTCTCAAAAGCGTGACTTGGCATATGTATTAGATTTATATATAGCTTTGTTCTAATATAGGTATTTTGACACAAAATGGGACTTTTTCTGAAATAACATACCAATTTTTTTCCATATTTAACTTGGTGCATTTTTTTCAGTTGGAGCCATTCACTTGGCAAATTTCTTAATATATGGCAACCTATTTTCCTTTCCCTTCCATTGTGCCAGGAGCGGAAAAAAAGTCACATCATTCCTACCTTTTTACATTGTGGAAAAGTGGAAAAAAAGTCTTAAAATACATCTGCTTTAAGATGATAGTAAAAATTTTATAGGTTATAATTCAAATTTTTACTGTGTAGGAAGGAGTCAAGTAAGTTTCATAAAATAAAAGAGAAATTAATAAATACATACCAAATTGAATTACCATTGAGGAGTTAATTTTTTAAAGACTACCTGTTTGATTTTTACAAAACTTAAGAGTTTGGCATAATTTGAGTCTTAGAATCGAAATATGGGAAACTGTCATTTCAGAAAAATCCCGATTTTGTGTTAGAATACCTATATTTGAACAATGCTATATGTAAATCTAATACATATCCTAAGTCACGGTTTCGAGACATGAAAAACGCAATTTGAATTTCGTCAATTGACCCAGTAGAGCGGGAGATATAGAACTGTCCCCCTTTTTTTTTCTTTCTGCTCCCCCCCTGCAGTGTACAAGTACTCTTTTAGTCACACAAAACATCAGCATCTCATTTAATCCCAGTAATTTTCGGTTTTCAGAAATGTGACTATCTTGCATGGTTGTGTTTTTTTTTTTTTTTTTTTTTTTTTTAATGAAGTTTAAATATCCTTAGTACTAATTTTCCTCCATTCTTGAAATATTATGTCTGGTTCTTTCTTTCTTCCACATAATTTAATTTTCAGTTAGATTATAATTGTCCGTCATTGTTGTATTTTTAAAGTTTGTTTGTTTCTAGTATGTGATGTTTAAAACTGTAGGACTTAAAAAATTTTTTAAATGCTGTAGTAGAATGTGACATAATGTTATAGTTTTGATTTAATGTGTGCTTTATATAATATATCATTAGTTATTCTTTCATAATTTTTTATTATATGTTGAAAATAAGAAAATCCAAATGATTCAAAAACTATTTTAATTACATTATACAGGACGAAGTCCAAAATCCAGATATCCAGTATCCAGAATGGTTTAAAATCCAAACCTCCGGATCATCAGCCAACCCCCACTTTTTTTTAATGCTTAATGCTTGAACATTTGACATTTTTTCATAATAAAAATATTTAGGGCCCTGGGTTTTTGGCTCTGGTGCCAACCTGACTAGTCATTATTTATTATTTTTTTATTTCTGACTGCCTGATTGTCAACACGCTGAACTTTGGGAAATAATTTACATAGCAATGTATAAAGCATTTTTTTAAAATTTTAATAACTGAATGTCAAGAAGCATGGTAACCTTTTATGTTTACTTTATGCTCGATGATGATTACAGCTAACTCTGAAGTGTTCATTACGCTTGGTGATGATTACAGCTAACTCTCCTCCAAAGTGTTTAACAGAAATTCCTCTCCATGTGTAAAAAAATAGGTATTGGAAATTATACTCAAAGACCAAAAGATTACATTTAGAGCTGTTTAAACTAAGAGTAATTGGTTTTTTATTAAGCCCAGGATTGGTGTCAGAGCTGGTGCAGTCGCCCCAAGTGCCAGAATTTAGTTTTTTTTTTTTTTTTTTTTAATTTAAAGAAGCATCAAGTAACAAAATCAAGAGATGGTGAAATCTTTAAAATTTAGTGAAGACACTAGAAGCAAAATTTTTAGAATTTAAGGAGATACTTTGCAGTAGAACTTAGGACATGAAGCAACTGCCAAAATGTCTAGCACCATCCTTAGGTAAGCTTTAAGTGTATGTGGGAATTTATGTATTCAAAACTTAGATAAGTTTTTAAGCATGTTAAAAAAATAGTTGTATCTATAGCAAATAACTAAACTAATATAAATCAGGCTTAACTTTGTCAGCATGCAATAGAAGCAAGACAACATTTAGCAGAACAACATGGCTAGTTGCCAGTACCATGATACATTGCCAATAGTGTGTAACAGAAGCTAGTTAAGAAGGAATGAATGGTATTTATATTTTTAAGAAAGTTTGTTTTTAAATATTATTTCTTTATTAATTTCTTAAATAAAAAAATTATTGTGTAAACATAAATTTCTTTTTTACATAGCATGTATATAAAAATAAAACTAGCACAGAGTTGCCAACTCTCACGATTTAGGCGGGAGACTCCAGATTTCTGACCGTTCTCCCACCAACACGATTTACAATATATTTCTCCCGACTTTCTCTTATTCTTAAAATTTCTCACGATTTTTATGTAGCTTGGCTTAATATTTCGTTATTTGCATTCCCAAAAAAGTGATTTGGGGTATCTGAAGACACCTGGTTTTTCTCTGGACTGCATAGAAAACCAAAGTAGTTTCATCAGTGGAAAATTATGGAGCGCTTTGTGAGTGAGAGCACGTGTCCAAAAATGTGATGTTCCATTTCTCCAGTGAGCATCGAGTGCCATTGTGTATCATCTGGCATATTAGCTAATGAGCACAAAACAAGATCGAGATTGTTATTTCGTTCATCTTGTCGCTAACCTGTGTGAATGTTCGTGCTTTTGGGAAATAGTTTAAGAAATTACAATATTTTGTATTAGTTATGTTTACGAAAATGGTAAAATACTCAGGTACTTTTCAAAAATCGTACACAGAGGACTTTCCTTCTACTATTTCCTCAAGGAAACATAATGCATTTGCAATTTGTGTCATTAGTCATTGCGATTTTTCAATTTCTCACGGTGGAAGGGCCAATGTTCTTAAACACGTTCGTACACAAAAACAAGGAAAATATGAGTTCTATTGAAAAAAACGAAAAGATAATTTTTTCTTTGGAAACACTAGACCAAAAAGTTATTAATGCAGAATGTACTGTTTGCATTTAAGAATTAGTAACTGAACTTTCAGATATTAATTAGTAACAATATGAAGTTAGTTCGTTATTAAAAGATATACTTTTATCATTTAAAAATCTTTTTCTCTTTGAAACTAAATCTACCGATTTCTAAAAAAATTCTCCCGATTTTTGAACGTCGTAGGTTGGCAAGTATGCTAGCATGAATTTTCTTCCCCTTCACAGTGATTTAATAGAAAGGTGTTTAATATTCCATCCATTGAATATTTGAATTACTTGATTTTTAACATTTTGGTTTGCTTATTATGTGGCATTTCTTATATCTGTATATGTATTTTTCAGCCTTATATTTGTGGGCGTTGCCAAGATGTACTTAAGTGGAAACCAGCTAACTTAAACTCAGTAGATTTTAAACTTGTGATACAGCAAGAAAGAGGCGAAGGGTAAGTTATTTTATGTGGTGTTGCAACTAGTGTAATGTCCAAAATATATTGCATTTTAAGCTTATGCTTGAAATGCTTCACAAGTTGGAAAATGTTTTATCAGCTGTATAATTTCTTCAAATACAGTTAAGAAATAATCTCCCCCTCCCCTTCTGAAAAATTAAGCATGCCAAAGAGTTTAGGGCAGTACCTTTTAACTAATTGTATTAAGAAATGAATTTATTCTGCTTATTTATTTTTATTTTTCATTACTTATACGTGTCTTGTATGAAGCAACTACTGATATTTAAAAATATGTTTAACTTGAGAAATATACTTGGATTTAATCTAACAAGTAGAAAGTTTGTTAAGTGTATTTAAGTATCAGTTTGATTTTAAAAGGAGCAAAATAGTTTAAGTCCATAACTAAAAACTGCTAACTAAAAAGGGCCTATTAATTTTACCCACCCCCATTTAAAAAATGTGAGCAGAATTTATGTGATGTAATAGATAAATTTGGCATTCGCTTATCTGTTAAAAAAATTGTGTTGCTTATTTACTCAAGACAAAAAGATTTTCCTTTCAGCCACTATAAGACAGTTTTTCTGTAACACAATTCAAGAATTCGATAAGGTTCCCCTTGCACAACATGGCATTCGTACAAGACTATTTCACTTTAAAGTGGTTTGACCAAGACAAAAGAAATTGTCATCACTGTGTATCTATGCCAGAACAGTTGATATCTTGACTTCGTAACATATAAAATACAGCATGGTTAAAAATCATCAGGAAAATACTGAAAGACTAATTGAAAGGAATATTTAAAGTCTCATTTAGCCAAAGAACTAGAGTTACATTTTATAAATAAAGTTCGTTTTATTGAAAGGAACACAAAATTTGAGATAGAACTTCACCTGCACTTATAATGAATATAATGAAATTAATAAAGATTTCTTGGTTAAAAGCAAAGAATAAAAATAAACAATTTTTTTTTTCCCTTTCCCTTAAAGGAGAATGTAGAAGTCAAGGTACTGTTGAAAAGAAGCTCAGAAGACAATACACAAGCTCAGCCCAGCTCAAAAAAAAAAAAAGATTCATTTAATTATAGATAATAGTAATAATGAAAAAAAATTAAATAATAGTACTATATAACAGCTGTTGCTTTACAAACATATATCCCTTAATTTTAAAATGAAAGTAGTATTGCTGTTTTTTTTTGGGGGGGTGAGATGTAATGGTCCTGTGGTTTGCACAAAGGAGGCTTTTTTAGAATGTTAACAGCCAGGTAGTATATAGGTAACCTTCATGTAAATATTATGTATATGCTTGAAAGCAATAAAATTCACTGCATATAATACACTTTTATATAATTTAGTAAGTGTAATACAATATTGTTACAATTTTTTTGGCAAGGAAATATGCAATTGATAGTGTGCATAAGAAATGTTTTAATTCTTATATGTAATTATTTGCAAAGCTATAAATATCCAAAAGTGCTATAATTTCACTAAGCTTTGTTGCCTTTGTTATTGCAACCTGATTTATGCATCAAGCTTGTAGAAATTTGTTTGCTTTGTAGAAGTTTTGCATGGTTATTAAACCATGCATGACAGTGCAAACATGTTAGTTTTCAGAGTTGGGTTAAATTCAGCCTTGGGTTAGTGTTTTTTTTTAAATTTATTTATTATTTTTTTAAAGGTCCTGCTGTGTTAGCTGGGATTAATTCATTTAAATATTCAATAAGATAAAGGAAGTAACCCCTACCCCCCCCAAAAAAATTCAGTTATTTTGAGTGCCGTATGTACTGCTGAATAGAAATCAAAGACAAGAACAGCCCCCCCCCCAAAAAAAAAAGAAAATTTTCCTAACATAAACAAAGAACCAGATCAGAAGTGAAATCATTAATTGAACTTGATATCTTTTAGATAATGTGCAAGTCTTCAAGAAAATCTAATTCATCAATTGAAGAAGTTTCTTCAATAATTTTAATGGGCTTGAAGTGAAAAGAATAATTATAGGACTTGCAATGATTAGCTGTAAATGATTTATTTATATTCTCTATTTTCTTGAAGTAAGCTTTATGTTCTTAAATACGAAGCTTTATATGTTTTCTGTATATCATTTTATCAAATTTGAATTTAGATGTCCTTTAAAAATTAGTTGGAAAGATATTTTCCCCTAGAAATCTAGTTCAAAATTTATTAGCATCATCACAGCAGCAAAGAAATATGGCAACAATCTGTCACGGTTTTGAGTCTCAAAACAGCTTTCAGCAGAAATACTTCAGTGATTTTTGGATATGCATGCTGAAAACAAACAATAAACTTTTACTACATTCTGTCTTTCTAAATGAAATTTTATTACAGTGGACAGTGATTTCCCATAGGAATTCTAATAAATTAATATTCATGTAATTAATATACTGTGTCACAAAAAAAAAAAAAAAAAGGATGCACCTAGAAGGAAATGAACTACTATCACAAAACTTAACATGTGTGTAGTGTATGCGGAGGTAAACAAATGATTACAAATTCAGAACAAAAGATTGTTTTCTTAAGAACTTATAGCATGAAAAAGGTTACAAATCAGTATGTAATATAACCATCTCTGGGAGCTATGCAAGCTGAAACATGGCGTGGCATCGAATCATATAGGTCACCTTTGATCCCCTGTGGAAGATCATGCCATAATCTTTGCAACTGGGCAGTTAATTCACAAATATTCCGTGACAGCTGCAGTTGGCTTCCAAACATGTCTCAAACATGCTCTATTGGCAAGAGGTCTGGTGACCTGGCACCCCACAAGAGTACATCATATCCTTAAAAACATTGTTGGGAGAGTCGCATAGTATGTGGACAAGTGTTGTCTTGCTGATAAATGACACTTGGGCGACTTGATAGCATAGGCAGTACAACTGGCATTAAAATGTCGTCCACATAACTGCGAGCCATCATAGTGCCTTGAAGGAAGACTGGAGGTGATCATGTGTCCCCAAAAATCGCTCCTCACACTGTCACACCTTGTGGAATGGCCGTATGCCACTCAACAACAAATGCTGGCTCAGACCGTTGGCCACGCACTTATGTGTGCTGGTCATCAGCACTGAAACTGAATCAGGATTCATCACTAAAAGATCACGTGCTTCCACTCAGTCGTACTCCAGCCTTGCCTGAGTTGGGCAAAAATCCAGTTGACACTGCCTAAGATGTGGGGTCATTGGTAGGCATCTTAATGGACATTGTCAGCATATACCAGTATTGGCCAGTCGTCTCTGAATGGTTTCCTTTGATACCACTGAATGCTTGGAAGGCGGTAAGTGATGCAGAATCTATGCTAGCAACATCACTGTTACGAAAGTGGCCGCTTTTATGTTTTGCGATCCTCTTGCTCATTTATGTTCCTGGGATGCCCTGACCCCCTGTGACGGTAGACTATCCCTTTCATGAACTGTTGTTTCCAACACCAAGCAACTACCCTATCACTCTGATCGATGTGGTGGCCAATACACCTTTTTGACCAATCTACTTCTCTGAGGCCTACTATATGCCCTTTCTCAAAGTTCATACTGCTGCAGGTTATGTCTCAGAGGTACATCTAGTTGCAATACCATCCATCCAAGTCAACAGATTCATTTGAATAGCCGTACAGCAAGAGCAATGATGTTTTTAAACTCTTCCAACTGCACTTTTCATATGCGCATAGTGCTCTGACTCTTGTCTCATTGGTGTCGAAATTTAAATCATTTGCATATCTCGTACCAGACAACATTCCTTCCGAGTTTCGTGATTGTATTTCAATTTCTTCTGGGTGCATATATATATATGACAGAGTATATATCAAGTGAATTCAGTAATTAAAAATGTGTTTTATAAGTATCAAACATTTTAAATTTAAAAAACATTATTGATCCTTATGTATTCAAAGCATGTGAATAAAAAAAAATGTGCCATACTTTTAAAATTAATTAAAGTATATCTTTCCAAACTGCCTATTTGAAAAAAAAAGTTTCACATAAAATTCACTTAAAAACTCATAATTATGTTCCAAACACATTTTATTCTTCGTTTTATCATTGCATTTAACTTGAATTTTTGAGAATCTTTCCCAGTCATTCTTTCCCTGTTTTATACCAGGTGTTAAGATTTTTTTTTTTTTTTTTTTTTTTTTTTTTTTTATATCTATTTAATTGAAATTTTTTTTTTAAATCTGGAATTTTTTACACATGGCCAAATTAAGATGCTGTGAAGGGAGATCATAAATTAATTAATGCATATCAGTACAAATATTTTTTATAGTTCAAGCTATATATTTTTTTCCCTGTCTGCTGATGATTTGTTGATACAATTTTATTATCTACATACTCACTATGTTTATTAATTTCTTTTCTTCCTCTGCTTAAATCCCATATTTTTTATAGGCTTCTTCCTACTAAAGTTGGCTTACTATATGTTGGTGGTTACAGTGAACCTTTTGCTAAAATCAAGGTAAGTACTTCTTTAAAATGCTGTTATCCAAATTTAAGCTCTAAGGTAGCAGGCACATTTTCATTCTCAAAATTATTTTAAGAATGTGTATTGGAAGTATTTTACTCACATTCAAACTAAATTCCATTGTAGGTTACAAAAGCTATAAAAAACTTGGACAAGAAGATTATTGAATGTAAATTTGAAAATAACCAATGGGTGTTCATGAGAGAAAGGACTGATAAATCCTTTCCTAATGCATATAAAACAGCAATGGGTAAGGTTTTTTTTTTTAAATAAAATTATCTTTTATATATGTATATGTTTATTTATGTATGATTAAATAAAGAAATTAATATTTTCCATGATTTATTAATAAATTTAAATTAAATAATAATAAAGATGGTACTAAATTGAATGAAATTTAAAATTATTGCGAGGAAAACTGCTTAAAACCTTTGGTTCAAAATTACTGTAAGTGATGGTATAAAGGAATCAAATGAAAAATAAAACAATTAATGATGTAGCTAATTGAACAAATTCAGATAAGACTCATCAAAGGCTATTTATCTTAAATTCTGCCACCAATTTAATTTTAATTAAGCATGCTTTCAAAAATCAAGAATAACAATCCTTAGTGTGTTCTTTCTTTCTTTCTTTTTTTTTTTAACAACAGATCCAGGAAAGTATTAATTTATTTTTTTAATTAACATTGTTTAACAATCTCAGCTGCATTGGCACTGGATATTAGCTCTTTTTGCCGCTTTAAGTCCCGACGAGTCCGGATCTTAGATTCTGTATTGTGTATATACAGGATACTTATAATTAAAAACGCCTATTCAAAGCTGCCTACAAGTGAAACCACTGATTAGAAAATTGTGAAATTTTGTGATGAACTTAATGAAGGGATGAGAATGTCTTTCAGTGGAAAAAGAAAGAAAGAAATAGTTACAAATAACATCACCAGAGGGCATTATATTAATAAATTATACATTTAGTCACACCTTTACAGTAGTTTTACAAATTCTGTACAAAAAAAGAACATGTTCCACATGGTAGCAGTCATTTTCAGCTACAGTTTCAAATCGCAAAATGGCATGTTCCACAGTTGACTGAAGTGTGTGCTGGGAAACATTCAACATGTCGCATGAAATGCTGCCATTAAGATCAGGTAAAGTCTTGGTTTGTTATGACTTACCAGATGTTTCAAACATCCCCAAAGCCAAAAAGCGCATGGATTGAGGCCTGGGAGGCCATATATTACAAAAGTGCCTTCTGTTTTGGTAAAACAGTTTTACTAACAAAGCCCAATCTTGTAAACTTATCATCATTGTAAACAACAAGTACATTGAAAACAAAGTCTCCATCAATGTTTCTGGGTTTTATAAGAGTTGCTGCATCACATCAACAAAGATTTACATTTTTACTACAGGTTTTTCAAAGTAAAATGCCTTCTGTTGATGCTATTTGTAACTAATTTGTTTTTGCTCTGAGAGGCATTCTCATTCCTTCATGTAGTCAGACACGAGTTCAGTTTTCTGATCACTGGTTTCGCTTGTAGACAACTTTGAACTAGGGTTTTTTAATTATAAGCAACCTGTATTATATTAAGTCCTGGATCTCGGACTCTGTACAGTGTATATGCATCAGTACAGAGTCCAAATTCAATACTTCAGTGATTCCAGATTTTTAATTTTTTTGGATTTGAGATCATCAGTTTAAATCTAATAAGATGACATGTAGAAATTATAAAATTAAAAATCTGAATAGTTATTTTATGAAATAATGAAGCATTAGTGACTTTAAAAGAATCAAAATGTACCAAAAGGAGCTCAAAATTTGTTTATTTATTTTCAGTGTAAGTTGTTGAAGTTGCTTCGTTTTTTGTACTAATACTTTCTTTTAAATTTCATAGACAGACATAATGCCTTATAGTTACAAAGTGCCATTGCTCTACTCCTATAACTGCTGTGTGATGAATTCCTGCCCAAAATGTTTTCATTCTCAACATCTGTCTCTTTTTTTTCACTATCGGTAGCAGTATTTTCTGCATTCAAGAAACATAATACAGATTTCAGCACCCATTAGTTGATATTGGGGCATTGTCATTGCAGGGAAAATATATCATGTTCATTTATTATTACTTCTCCACATTTCTTCATAAAGTACATTAATTGGAAAATTTCACATTTTGTTTGCGATATCCAAAAGCTTTCATATTTGTAGTTATCATCATAATACTTAATGTACTATTAACTATCAGTATTGTATCATGAGTTTGTCGATTAAAGACATGTTCTGTAAAATTTTACTTTGCTTTTAGCATGCACTAAGTTAAGTCTGAATTATATCAGTTTAGTTATGACACTTACATCTGTTTCATTCTTATACAAACAAAGTAGATGAGTAACAAATGAGCTATTCTTAATTCAGACAGCACTAACACTCTCAGCACTTTGCAGCTCATTGACTGTGGTCATCACTAAGCATAAAATCAAAATAAAAGATTACCATGCTTTTTGGTATTTAATTACTTTTTAATCGTAAAAAAATGTTTCTGTCATTGCTATGTGAATCATTTCACAAGCTGCCATGAGCTGATAGTCATATTGTGATGAAACCACAAACAGTAATAAATGATTTGCTATGTTGGCATCAAGGGTTTAATTCAGTATGCATAACATTAGTCATGAACTTTGGTTTAGTCTGAAATGTATGCCAGACTAGAACATGGCTACGGTGCTAAATTATTGATAATACAGATTTAAGCTACTAATGGAAGTGTTTCTTCAGTGTGGAGCTGCTGTATTTAGTTCCAAAATTGAAAATCAGGACTCTCTGCATGCTTTATTATGAAAAAAAAGGTCTGCTGTACATGCATGAAGCATTAAGCAACTGCTAAAATGAGATGCTGTTCTCAGAATCTAATTTTTTCTCCCTCTCCACGATAATAACAATAATAAATAAATAAATATTTTTAAAAAAATTTTGCCAATGGTCCATGGGGGCCAGATATTGGATATCCGGATTTCAGACTTAATATGCATATGAGCGTATATTTATTGTTCTCTGCCCAGTTTCATTAGCAAAACTTTGACATTTGTATTTTGATATGAGACTAAATTAATTTTTTTCTTATTTTTTTTTCTTAGTTTGTGTGTAATTACTCATGTTAGCATTTTCAGTAATAGAAAAATGTACTGGTGAAATAATTTAAGAGAATTTTCATATTTGATCTATGATCTCCAGAACTACTGGACAGATTTTAATAAAATTTGATGTGAACATAGATTGATATAATACACACAAAAGAAACATTCAACAGTTATAATAGACGCACATGTTCATGCGTAACCATCATGGTTGTCTGAAGGTCTAAAACAGCAGTTGTAGAAGACACAAAAGAAATGGGTTAATAGGGGCTATCAGTGCCTGTGGCAATTGGTCTCACTCATTCAGCAACGCTGTTTTCAGTTCCTGGATGGTTCTCGGAGGGGAATTGCGAGTTGCAATTGCCCTCCCCAGAGCATCCCAGACATGCTGTATAGGGTTGAGGTCTGGAGACCCATCCGGTGAATATCCTCACTCTTGAGAAATTCATTGACCAGAAGAGTTCTATTTGGCCTCGCGTTATCATCCTGTAAGATGAACTCGGTGCCCACTGCACCTCAGAAAAGGCGAACATAGGGCTCCAAGACCTCATCCCTGCACCTCACACCAGTCACAGAGACTCTGCCAAAGATGTGGAGAGGTGTGCAGCCATCCAACATGATGCCTGCCCAGACCATTACAGTGCCACCGCCATAACTGTTGATTTCGCGAACATTGGAGGGTAGGTAGTGGGTCCTTGGCTCTCTCTGTATGAAAGTACGGCGAGAATCGGTGTTTAGACTAAAACAGGACTTGTCGGTGAACAGAAAGGTCACCCATTGCTTCGTACTCCAATCACTGTGGCCGAGCAGTAAAGACGCTGAACACTGGTAGTTCAGTCCGAGGTTCGAATCCCACGAATGGGCTGGCTGCATGGGCATTTTCGTGGTTTTCCCCTTGTGTAACGTGTATACGAGTCAGTTTCCCTTAGAAAGTCCTCTACAAAGGCATCCCTCCCTATAGGCAGATAGTCATCGTGCACTTTGCCATAATTGAATAACCTAACCTAACCAATCACTATGCTAATTGGACTCTCCTGTCCATAGACGTGTGCAGGACACAAACAACCCTCTCTCATTCAGTCTTTTGGAAACAGTCACCCTTGTTATGCGGGTTCCTGTGGCTGCATACAGGTCCCAGGAGAGCTGAGAAGCTGTAGTCCCTCTGTTATGCCTCGCTAAAATGGACAAATAGCAATCTTCTGTGTCCGTCGTGGCTCTTGGACGACCTTGCCCAGGCTTTCTCTCGATGGATCCAGTATCCTGGAACTGTTTCCATAGGTTACACACGACGCTGGGCATTAAATTAAACGCTCTGCATATCTGGACTTGCGACTGGCCTGCCTCTAGCCTCTCTGATGTGAATTTAACCTATTGCTGCAAGATAACACCAAGAAATTCACCGAGGTGTGCTAGCGAACACAATGCGTCTTACCCTCCACGTACTTATAAAGCCTGCTTTTCTGCTAACTCTGTCTACACACACGTTTGTGCTGACGTATTTGTCGCACAAGAGTTGCATTTTTATCTAGGAAGCAGTGGTTTTTCCTTCAGTTCAGTTCTTTTCATGCAATTTGATAAAATATGCAAATTCTCTTAATTTATTTCACCATTTATTAAGCATTTTCATAATTTTTAGTTTTTTTAAACAATTAATATTTTCGGTGTTGGGAGTTTATATTTGATGAGTGACAAAGGAAGTGACAGAGGAAGAAGTGGTGAACATATTAGTTATATGTGGAAAAGAAGAAGGGAGTTTGTTCTGAAAAACGTTTAGGACACTGTTTAGTGCTAAACAAAAACTTCTCTGATAATGGTTTCCATGAATTTAATGACTTTTATAATAGAGATAGTTTTGTATCCAGTAGCTATTTGGTGTTCTACACGGCATGCTTGGCATGGTTCACCTCTTCTTCTGAGAGGTCGCTAGGCTTTAAGTTAATTGAATGTTTGTTGCAGGAGTAAGGTGCTCAACTAGTTTTATGTTGTAGGAGTGATACACACTATTCCAAGTTCAGTTTTATGTTTTAATGTTAGATTAATAAATATGTTGTTTTGTTTCATCAAATGGTGCCTTTTTAATCACAAAGCCATTACAACATGCTTTCAAAGATCAAACCAGAGCTCAGAGCAGTGAAAATGGAAGGGGATATGCCTCACATTTGAAAAAGGTTCACATTCCTGAATAAGAATAAGAAGTATAAGAACTATTAAATTCTGAAGTTGAAATAGTTAAAATAAAATGTTCAAAAACATGAAAAAAGAAGATTTCATGAGTGTCTTATTGGAAACTGGGGAAGAAGCGACTAAAGACTTGAAACTGGCAGAACTTAAACACTAATTCCAGGATAGCTAGGAATACACTGAAGATGCAGACTTTGTGTAAGAAATTCTGATTACTGCATTATAAAAAGGAAAAGAAAAGAAGAAAGGAAATTGGAAGAATAGTAATGGAAGAGAGATTGAGACTAGAAAGAAAACACAAAATCAAATTATCGAAAATTCAAGCAACTCGGAATGGAGGAAATAGAAGTCTTGACACCTTCAATCAAAAACATCAGCGGAGAAACTGAAATTTCCTCCAGCAAGCTGATCAAAGGAGTAGAAACATTTAACTATACCGAAGAGAGTGGAAGCATGGATTTTTTTTTTTTTATACTATCAAAAGAATATTTAAGCGCAAGAAAGTTCCAAAAGAACTCAAATCTTACTGAAGCACTGATTAGAGAAAAAGCTTCAAATATCTTCTTCTATGTAAAGGGAAAAGATCTGCAGAATTATGAAAAAGATAAAACTCTTATTCTAAAGGAATATCAACTCACTTCTAGACCCTGCTTAGAAAACTATAGAAGAGCTAAACATTATTCTGCCAAAACACATATCCAGTTTGCTTTATAACTGACAGTCACATGGGACTCTTACTGTAGATCAAGTAGAAGATTTCAAACATGACACGTCACAATATGCCAAGGCGATAAATTATTGAATCAACAAGAATTAGCTAAAGAATGTGATTAAAGAGTGAAATGAAAATCTCACAAAGTCCAAATTAAAACTACATAGCCACCGAGATTCATGGATAGGACATGTATACAATATATGTATTCCTCTGCAGACAAGAAGAGAATACTCAAGACAAGAAGGATTTTCTGCGAGAAGAAAAGAATGTTCGTGTATGGAAGCCGTCAACACATTGCAAGGGATTGCCCAGATTAAAAAAGAAAGAATGAAACTGCAGTAGAAAAGAATAAAAGAATGATAACAGAAGTTCCAGAAATTTAAATAGATCACCTGGAGAAGAAGTTATTGCAAAAAATATATGTTTTTATCAACTGCGAGAAAATTGAACACATGCACTATGTTACTCGAATTCGTGAGCTCAGTTTTTTATTCTTATATGCTGGTAAATTACGCATTAAAAATGATTGAAGTATGGTGTTCTTATCATCCAGTTTAAAGTTTTTATGCCTTTAGTTAATCTGCATGCAATAGTTGTAGAATTATCAACAATTTAATTGTTTAAGTGCAGCTAAGCCTAATTTTTTTTACTATAGCAGCCATATTTGTTTACATTTGAAACTTGTGTACATTTGAGCAGAATAGTGAATTAAGTGTTTCTGCACCTTCAGTGTCTTTATGCTGATTGGGACCAAAAGGAAACTCTTAGTTCTGTGCTCGAAAAAATCTGCCTTCTTACCTGTTGGCTAAATTGCTTGTTTTTGCATAAAAACTGTAATTTTAATTGTAAAAAAGTTTTTTTTTTAAAATTATTTTAACTGTATTTGGTATTTTATGTTTTTCTATGTCTTTCAATTTTTAATGAATATATTTTGAGCTTTTATGTATTTTCCCATACCGTGAAGTGAGAACTGAATTAATTGAATGAGAAATCTATCTCTAATGAAATTCAAGGAAATAAATTTAAATGAAATGCAAGAAAAAATGTGTATAATTTCGTATTGCATACAAGGAAGTCTTGTGATGTACACATCAGATTTTTTTATAATGTTGTAGAATGAAGCGAAGGCTTTTATACAAACTTACGTATCAATCGCATTGCCTGTTTTGTTCAATAAGAGTAAAAGGCATGTGAAGATACCACATTTCCCAAATGAAAACATCAGTTTATCACAGGTAAAAAGCATTGTAAGACTGTCGAGATAATGGTTTTATGTATTATAATTCCCAAGCTCATTAAAAGCCTTATTATTATTTTTATTATGTGCTTCACTGTAAGCACTAGACAAAAAGAGAGGGATGCCCAGTGAAGGACGTTTTAGGGAAAATGACTTCGTATCCGCATTACACATGGCAAAAACAATGAGTATGACTATGAAGCTAGCTGTTTGCTGAGCTTTGAACCCCAGATTGACCTATCAGTGTTCAGCAACTTTTACTGCTTTGCCACTGCTTGGCCATTTAAAGCTTTCTGAAAATCTGAACTGAACGGAGAATTGATGTTCTTTCCGGTGTTATATAGTTTTCCCCCATCCACCGAGAAATTTTCAGTACCTTTGATTTCTGGAAATTGCTGGAAGAGTTACATGCAACTGTGGCTTTGCCTTTGTGGTTCTAAAAATGCTTGATTCTAAAAATGTTGTATTACAAATAACGTTGTAAACATAATTACATGGAACACAAACAATCTGGCGCATAAGCTTAATGAGCTGTGAGACTTCATAAATGAGTACAGTCGTGACTTATTTTTCCTACAAGAACACCGTCTTGGTCCTTCTATACTAATGTTTATTGCTACTGTGTCTGCAGGTCCCACAGAGCTATTAATGTGAACAAATATAGAAGAGGTGGTACTGCTCCTTTGGTTAAATGCTGCATTCCCCACCATCAAGTAACAATTCCACAGCTTTCCACCATATAGGCCACAGCTATTTCCATCACAACAAACACTGGCACAACATACATTTTTGTCTCCACCTACATACCTCCATCCAAAACCCATGCAGTTGTTGAGTCTGATCTCAATGCATTACTCACACTTGGCATGCATATTATTTATAGGTGGATATTTCAACGCAAGACATAGAGCTTGGAACTGCTATAATTCTAACACCATTGGCAATGTGATATTTAGTTTAGCCCATAGGGCCTTGTTTCAAATAGCAGCTCCAAAAACTCCAACAGGGTATGCTGCTGGTTCCTCAGCAATCATTGACCTTTTTCTCCCAAGAAACACCAGTGCTTCACTGGATGTTTCTGTGATGGACGAATTGTCATTTGATCATAATCCGGTTAGACTGATTCTTGATATTAGTAGCTATACTACAGCAGACAAGAGAACCTTTAAAACAGACTGGCAGATATTTGCCAAAGCTCTCAACAACATTCAGTGCACGCCTCCAACAGTAGACACCAGAAATGATATAGATAGTTTCATGACTCTGCTCAAAAATGCTCATGACTCTGCTAAAAAGGAAGTTAAGCCATCGAAACTGGTCAGATCGAAGGAGTTAGCTCAACTTATTAAAAGACGAAATGCTGCCAGGAGGCAGTTTTAAAGAACCAGATCCAGTGTGGACAAAACTATGTGTAATAGGCTCTGTGATGCAGTCAAGTCTCATACTAATTATTGTGCACAAACCCGCTGAGCCAACTACCTGGAGTCCCTCTCCACGGAGGACAACTCTTATTTGGAAAGCAATCAAGAAGTACAAAAAATGCCACAATCCCATTCCACCCTTAAAGGCCCTCACAGGATCCACTACACTGAGGCTGAGGAGGCAAAACTTTTCATGCCAAAATAAAACATAAAATTAAACAACAACTTTGTGTTTGGCATATATTTTTAGTGAAGACTTTTATGAATTTCGAGGGCAAACATGTACAGGTCTTTCTTCAACAGGAGTAAAAAAATCTGTTATGGAGGGAAAGAAATACAACTGTGGCTTTGCCTTCTTGCAGATTTCTTTGCTTCTGATAAAGAGAACTTGTACTTGTTTGCCTTTGAAATCAGTAGGGTTTTGACTAAAATCTGTGTGAAACACAAGGTTATTGCTTTGCCTAATTTTAAATTTTTAGGTCATTTGAATTGCTTTAGGCAAAGTGATCATATTCCTTGTTCTCTTTGTCCTTTAAAATTTTTGTTTTCTAAAAATCTCTGTGTGTACTTTTGAATTCAATAATATATTATCAAAAGATTTTGCAAAAGCTAACTTCTGATACATATTTCAAATGTGTTTTATTTCAGGTGTTTGTGAAAGCATCCGGAATCCTGTTACTACAGAGATACTTTTTCAACATATCGACTGTTTTCGGTGGCGTCCTCCAAAAAAGCCATGAGTATAAAGATCTGCTAATACATTTACAATATTCAGTCTTGTATTTTCAACTGGATATAAGATATTAAATAAAATTTTATTATTTTTAAATAAAAAGACAAGTTGGACATATAAAAGTATTCAGTGTAGGAGTGTGTTCTGTGACATTCACAAAGAGAATGATTCAGCTGTATGGTTACTTTTTAAAATAATAGTTTTAGTTTTTCATGATGAATTATTTCCTATAATTGTGTTTGTAATGTGTCTAGTAATTGAGTGAACAAATATGACTTTTAATTTAAAGTTCTGCTTCCACAGTCTAAAACAAAGAGAAATTTTGAACTATTCACAAAATCAGTCATGAGATTGAAAATCAAAGTATCTCTTTTAGAGATTAGATTGGGAAGTACATGTATATTTGTACATATATGTACATAACATACACAATCATACTGTGTAAGTTTCAGTTTAATGCAAATATTGTTACTTTCAAAACATTGTATCAGAATTTTTCTGTCATATTCTCAGAATTTTTTATTATATGTAAATAAAGTTTTGAGATATGTGAATATAGTAGAAGTATTAAAATCAAATGGAAGATATTAGTAAGTATATGTTTTTTCTGGTGTTGCTAATTTAGGTCTATGAATATGATTGTGCTTAAGAAAATTTTTAATTTATACTGATTTTAAAATTTTCCATTATTTATGTTCTTTCCTTTTATTTTTCATCTTTATTTTGACCTTTATTCTTTGAAACAATTTTACGAAACAAGTGTGAAAATGGTTCATATTTTGTTCTTATGGTTCATATTCATATTTGTATTTGAAAAGCGTGTTAAATGTCAGCAGTCAGATGCTATTAGCTATGTTCATTTATAGTGGATATTAATTAGTTTATATTGAAAAAAGGTCATTTTTCGTGTAAGTTGTTTTTGATCAAGTATTTTAAATAAAATATATCTTCTTATGCCTCTGTCTTTTATTTTGGTATTTTTGATGATTAGTCATCCTTAAAGCCATTTTAAAATTAAAACTAGATACAGGAACATGCTAGCCCCCCTTTTTTTTAATGTAGTTCTTATGTTTACTCTACGCCTTGGAAGCTAATTCCATCTGCTTTTTATTCTGCTGATAAAATGAAACCTTCTTTCCCATTCTAGGTGTATTGTCGGAGAAAATGGTCTCCACGGAGAATATAATTATAACTTGTGCTTAATGGCATGGTTTATTAATATTTTTAGAAATACAAGTAACTTCCAAAGGTTCTGAAGTAAGGAAGATGGTTACTATGAAAAGTTTGCTTGTAACTAAAGAATACTTGCCTTGCCTTATATATATAATTTTTTATAAAGTTTTGATAACTAAGCATTTTTTATAGTGCTTAAGCTTTTTTCCTCATATGGTACCTATTTTAAGATTTTAGGTATGTTGTTTTGGCCTACTCGGTGATTCCGGTGATTTTATCAGAGGGCTTACCACACAAAGAGTTAGGTGCATTATAGAAAGTTAATGGAGCGGACATGCCAAGATGTTGGACATGTTGCCACTAATGATATAATGCACTGTATCTGCCAGGTGGCAGAAAACTAGCATGCTGATATGGTGGACATGCCAGGTGGCATAAGGCCTGTAAATAAATGTACAGTAAAATATCTCGGTGCAATTAATCAAGGAACATGCAAGATACACACTAGTTGAATACATAAATTTTTTTCTGGTGAATGCCAGACCTGATTATGAAGAATGACCGAAGAAAATTAGTGAGTTCTTAACTGAAAGGCTTGGGTTTAAGGCAAAGAAATTCGATGTAGGCCCTTTTTCATTTTTCCAGTCTTGAATAGAATTTTTGAAGAAAAATTTATTACCTGTTGATTATTATAATTGATAGAATTTAACGGTAAAATTGAGGCTATAGATAAAGGAAAGAAGTTGCATATGGTGACGTGTAGCTTAACTGCTAAATTGATCAGTAAAATAGAATCTGCATTGTTAGAAGAGGGTGAATCCGTAGATGAAAAACTAAAAGAGTTACTCAAAATGTTACTTGAAAAATCGCAGTTGTTGAAACAATATGATTCTGAGATTAAAAAACTCATAGTTATGGAACAGGAGTTAGAAACGGAAGTAATTTCCGCACAGGAATATCAGGAAAGAATTATAAATGTAAAATTCAGAAAAAAAAATAGAGAAAAACGCGTGTAAAGTTGAATCTAAAAGTTCTAGTGAGGAAAATGTATCTGCGAAGTTGAAAACTTCTGAAGTGAATGCTTTAAAATCGCCGAAATTAACTATTACTAAATATTACGGTAATCCTACTGCTTGGCTTGAATTTTGGAATCAGTTTCGCAATTCCATGTACCAAAACGAAAGTCTCAGCTCGGTTGACAAATTTTGTTACTTAAAATCGCTTTTGAGAGGTTTAGCTTTAAATGCTATCAGTTCTGTTGATATATTAAAACACCGTTTCGTCAGAGATGACCAGCTAAGTAATGCGCCAATGAATAAATTGTTGAATTTAGAATCTGTGAAATGTTCCGGAAATACGGCTGCTTTGAAGATGTAGAAATACAAATAAGAAATTTAAATTCTTTAAATGTTACTAGTGGTTCTTATGGACGTTTATCTCCTATTTCGTTAAAGTTAATACCTGAGAATTTCACTTTCGAATTCACTAGAAAAAGAAGCGATAATCAAAATTTCGATGTCAAACGTTCTTGAAAACGGAAATAGAATGCAGAGAAACATCAATGATGTTAGCGCGTTCCAGAAATTTTGATATAAATAAGCTATCATTACAAACAAAAGTTCAAAAGCGGATACCTCCGATCAAACAGAACAAACTCCAATCCCTGAAACTTCTATTTCCCTCTTACGTAATGAAAATTATAACATTAAATATCCAACTTCCATTCTTTTACAGACGCTTTCGGCGACAGCGATGTTTAAAGTCGTATCGAAAAGGTAGTTGTATGCTAGATTCAGGATGAACAAAGTCATTCATCGTGCGACAAGTGGTTGATTCATGGGGTTGAACTTATTAATAAGGAAACGTTTATTATTTTCACATTTTGATGCACAAGAGCGCGTTTATAATGTTGTAGAAATAGTATTGCAGAATGTAAACAATCCGAATAAAAGGATAAAAATTAACGCAATAGTCACCGATTCGACAACACTAGGGCAAGTAAAAATTCCTTCTCGGTGGATACGAAAGATTGCCTTTGATAAGGGAAGAGAATTAGTAGATAATGGTACGAAAAATGGAATTCAGGTATTAATAGGTTCGGCTTATGCGTGGAATATTTAGGAGAACGAAATATGAAGATTTGTAAAAAAATTACTCGCAACAGAAAGTACTTTCGTAATTCAAAGTAAGGATGAAATTGTAAGGAGGCAAGAGTTAATCACATAACCATTGTAAATGAGGTCTTAGATTAGGAAAGAGTTAAAAAAATATAGCAATTTGGATAAGTTCGGATAAAGAAATTTTAGAGTCATTTGAACGAAACGCAACTTACGAGGTACGAGACTCGATTGTTGTGGAAAGAGAGTGCTGAAGGATTAAATAATAATTATGAAATTGCAAAACAGCGTTTGCTAGGCTTAAATAATAAGTTTCAGAAAAAGAGAGCTGTATCTAAAATATAATGAGATAATTAACGAATATTTGAGAGATGGTATAGTGGAATGGGCAGATGCGTATTTAAATGTGGTAATTTGAAAATTGGGTATTACAATGCATCATCACGCTGTAGTGCGCGAGCAGAAAGATTCTACGAACGTTAGAATAGTTTTTGACGCTTCTTCTAAAAAGAAGAGAAGTTTATCGCTTAACAATTGTTTGGAAAGCGGGCTTGATTTAAATCCCGACTTGCTAAAGCTTATCGTTAAGTTCAGGGTACATTCAATCGCTTTTTGTGCCGATACTCAGCGCGCATTTTTGGAGGTAGGTGTAGCTAAAGAGGATAGGGATTTTTTAAAGTTTTTATGAATAAATGAAGAAGGGTCAAATCTCGATCACAGTAATCCCAGCTTACAAGTTCTTCAAATAACCCAGTTCATTTTGGGGTCAAATGCTCGCCTCATTTATTAACAGCTACTAAGACTACGAAGAGGCATACAGTATGTTAAAAGAGCTTTACGTTGATGATTTAATTTCTGGGACAGTTAATTTAGCAAGGACCTTACGTTTAAGTAAGGACATGATCTTCATTCTTAGCGATGAATCTTAGCTTCATGAATTTACGTAGAGAGTTTCAAACTCACCTGAGCTGAATGAACTATAGCAACTTAATAAAGTTGACTGTCGTGAGATATCTGAAGACAAGAGTCTGATACCTTTGAAAATTTTAGGTCTTATCTGGGACAATGTCAAAGATAATTTGAAAATAGATGTCTCTCAATTTGAGAAGTTGCAAAATCTTAAAATAAATAAACGCACCATTTTAGCTGCTTGTGGTATGCTGTTTGATCCCGTAGAGATCATGAATCCGTTTGCGGTTCGAATTAAACTCAATGTGAACTATGTGGAGAAAATGCATTCAATGGAACGAGAGTGTTCCCTTTAATACAGAATTCATATTTCAGGAATGGTTAAAAGAAATTGAAAAAATTTAAGTTTTTCGAAATTTCCAGACAATATTTCAATGATATGTTTTGGAAGTTTACATATTTTCTGATGCCAGCCCTAAGTGTTTTGCCCTGTAGCATATTTTAGATTTCAGAGGATAAGCAAATGTAAAACGAGTGTCATAATGTCAAAATCCCGCTTAGCTGCATTAAAAAACATAACACTTCCTAGGCTTGAACTTTTTGGAACATTAATATCTGCAAGATTAGGTTCGTGTTCGCAGTCGATATTTCCGCTATTGGATAAGGGAAATATATTTTACTGGGCTGATTTTTAAATTTGCATTCACTGGATCAAGGGATCTTCCAAGGAGTGGAAAGAATTTAGAAATTATGTAGTAGAGGTCAAGAAAAAACTAATTAAAAAATTGGTACATTTGCAGTGAGAAAGACAACCCCGCTAATAAACTCACGAGGGGAATAAATCCTGAAGCTCTAATTAATGATAGTGTTTGGTTTTCTGTGACGCCTTGGCTTTCAGAGATAGATATGCGATGACGCATAACTGAAATGAATACCGAAGCTGTCTTGCAAAATGTTAGTGAAGAACGCAAATGTATTATTTTAAAAACACTTGTGGAATCTACAGAACCGTTATTAAATCTTGAACTGTACGGAAATTTAAGCAAAGTTCTGGGAATAATGGCATACGTTCTGCGAGTTGTGAACTACTGTAAATCCGCTCGTGAAAAGAAATCTGATGTGCTTACCGTCTATGAAATAAGGAAGGCTTCAGAATTGATTATAAAAAATGTTCAGATTAACGAATTTGCAGAAGGCAGGACAACCGATTAAAACTAAATTTCACTTTCAAATTCACAATTCATTTCTAGATGAGAACGAAATTTTAAGATTACGAGGTAGGTTAAGAAATGCAGAAATTACCAGAAAAAGCAAACATCCCATTATATTGCCAAATAATAATCACTTTACAAAATTATTAATACAGCATTATTACAAAAAAAAACATTTACATGGAGGACTGCGCTTATTGTTACCCGCAATAAGGCAAAAATACTGGATAATAAGTGCTAAGAATGAAATTTAAAAATGGTCTGGAAATGCATAAAATGTTGCCGAGTACGAGCAGCAGCATCTACTCAGTTAATGGGAGAACTACCTGCTAGTAGAGTGATTCCAAGTAGAACCTTTTCAAAGGTTGGCATCTATTATACGGCCCCATTTTCTGTGAAAATGAAGAAGTATAAGACCAATTAAAAGTTATATCTGTAGTTTCGATTGTTTAGCTACAAAGGCTATCCATTTAGAGATTGTCAGCAATTTATCAAGTGAAGCATTCCTAGCTGCTCTAAAAAGATTTGCTTTGAGGAGAGTAAAACCTTAAAAAATAAGAGGTAACTGTGGAACTAATTTTATAGGTTCAAATAAAATTCTCAAGGAAGTTTCTTCTATACAGTCAAACTCAGAATTTCAAAGGTGGTTATCAAATGAAAACATAAGGTGGATATTCAACCCGCCAGCTGCACCACATCATGGTGGTATATGGGAGGCAGCTGTTAGATCCATTAAGCTGCATTTAAAGAAATGTGTTGGAGATCAAATTTTGACTTGCGAAGAGTTCCTAACTCTAATTGCACAAACTGAGGGATGTTTAAGTTCGAGACCTATAACACCGGTCTCTAGTGATCCCAATGATTTGGCATCTCTGACTCCTAGACACTTTATTATAGGGACCCCTTTGACAGCTATTCTAGAACAAGATTTAACTGAAATACCAGTGTCTCCATTCTAGAGAGGCAATTAAAACAGCAGATGTTCCAAGGAAGTGGTACTCTAAAGAGTACTTGTGCCAACTATAGCAGCACAGCAAATGGAAAATCTCGGTGCAATTATATAGCCTAGCAAATACCTCGGTGCAATTAATATAGCCTAGCAGAAATATTCTCTAAGTGGCTTGGTTCTCGTTAAAGAAGATAATATACCTCCACTACGTTGGAAACTCGGGCGAGTAATAGAAGTGTTTCCTAGAAGAAACAATAATTTCCGAGAGGTAAGATTAAAAACTGTGCACGGGGACCTTAAACGTACTATTACCAAACTGTGTCTTTTGCCAGTTAATGGAGAAGAACATTAACTTTTCAAGTGCCAGATTTATATTGAATGTGTTTTATTATCATCTTATATTGCTTATTGTACTAAATATTTTTATTTGTTTGTTTTAGTTTAACGATTATAGTTAATTGTTCAATATAAGCATTAAAGCTATAAGATGTTGAGTTGTTTTGCTAGAAGATTGGTAAGTGTAATATGTAATTTTATATTCTTTGAAGATTTTCGTATGTTTTCAATTTCCATATTTTTTATTTACCTGTTTGCATGTGTTGAACATTGTATTGAGATGAATTTAATTCATCAGGGTGGGGGTGGAGGATGTTTTAGCCTCCTCGGTGATTGCAGATTGGTGATTGATTTGATCAGCCTCCTCGGTGATTGATTTTACCACAGGGCGCACTGCACAAAGAGTTAGATGCCGGGTGTATTACCGTTAATGATATCGTGCATTATATCTGCCAGGTGGCAGAAACTAGCATGCTCATATGGTGTACCATTATTAACCAGGTGGCATAAGGCTTGTAAATAACTGTAAAAAAATGTACAGTGAAATATCTCGGCGCAATTAATCAAGGAACATGCAAAGGTACACATCAGTTGAAAACGTACCGTGAGCAAAAAAAAGGGGAGGGGCGACAGTTCTATATCTCCCGTTCTGCTGGGCCGATTGACGAAATTCAACTTGTGTTTTTCATGTCTCGAAAGCGCGACTTAGAATATATATTGGATTTATATATAACAGTATTCTAATATAGGTATTTTGATACTAGATCGGACTTTTTCTGAAATGACATGCCAATTTTTTTTTCCATATTTCGATTCTACAACTCAAATTATGCCAAACTGCCAAGTTTTGTAAAAATCGCACGAGTAGTTTTAAAAAAACTTAGCTCTCAAAATTTTAGCTTCTCAATATTAATTGAATTTGATATATACCTCTTGATATCTTTTTTTTTAATTAAATTTACTTGATTCCTTCTTTCAGAATTCGAAATTTGGGCTTAATCCAAATATAATTAGGACATTTTCTATGACTTATTTTTTAAATTTGTATTTTTAAATAATTTTTATAAATTTTTAGAAAAAATTTTTGTATTAGACAGTTTTTGTACCTGTAAAATTTTTAATATGATTTTAAAGTAGATGTATTTCTAGACATACTCGCAAAAGATTAGAGTTTTGTTTTCAAAATTTCCCTAGATATACGTGAATTTACTTAGTGGCGCGTTTTGAAATTTGTCATATTCGTCAAACGATAATAATGCCAAATGTGGTTTACGCACTTTGTTAAAGTTATTTGAAAGTAATGAACGTTACATTTTTTCGCTCGTATACAATAAAAAAAAAAGAAAAGAAAATAGGTTACTATAAATTAAGAAGTTCGCTAAGTGAATTATTCTTGGTGCAAACTGAAAAAAATGTTTTTAAATTTGTAAATTTCTCCGTAAATTTCGCGCCAAATTTTACAAAAATTTAATATTTAGGCACAATTTGAGTCGTAGAATCGAAACATGGAAAAAAATTGCCATGTCCTATCAGAAAAAGTCCGATTTTGTGTCAAAATACCTATATTAAAACAATGCTATATATAAATCCAACATGTATTCTAAGTCGCGCTTTCGAGACATGAATAACAGATTTTGAATTTCGTTAATCGGCCCAGTAGAACGGAAGATATAGAACTGCCCCCCCTTTTTTTTGCGCAGTGTACATACGTACACTAGTTGGTATAAGTACTGGCTGATATTTCAAATACTACTACTATTATTATTTTTCTGAAACCTCCCTCTGTGTCTATATATATGTAGGTTAGAACCTTCGTTTCACAGCTCGTAGTGGCAACACGGCCACCAGCGAGGTCACATGACTTCTTTTGAGACGAGAGATGGGAAGCATGGATGATGGAGTCTGAAGCGCGAAAGCGAAGGAACTCTTACTATGATGATACTCTGTTGCTATGACGCCATGAACTGATTAATTTCTTCTTATTTTCTTTTAATTTTTATGTGTTATCTTCGTGCGTTTTCGTCATTAAAGAATCATAAAATGCCATTCTCGCCATTATTAGGACTGAGCCAAACCGCATTTTACATATATACATATATACATTTGATGCCTGTTTTAAGATTATTTTATGTCAGGTACGTACATTAGTTAGTTTAAGTACTGGCTGATATTTCAAATACTAATACTATTATTATTATTATAAAACCTTTATGTATGTGTACATACATATAAATATAAATATATGACATATTTACTCTCATACTTTCTTCTGTTTTCCTAGTACTTTTACTGCTTGAAAACCAAAAGGGAAAAAATATACTTTTTATACTATTTCTAAAGAGACCTTAAATGTTAAACACACCATATTATAAAGATACATTAACAGCACCCATAAAAATGCATTAATATTACATTGTTGCATGAGTACGGGTTCGTAATACATTGAATGCACACAGGTCCGATGATAAAATAATAAAATTTATTTAATCAAAAAAACACTTCAAAGTTCCGGTATTTTCCACTGAGATTTTCGTAGAGGTGTTCACAGTATTACAAAGTACAATCCGTAGTTACATTTTAAATTACTAAGAACGTTAAACGCAGTGCAATGCAAAGTGCATCTAAAGTGAAAGCTAACACGGATATATCTTAATTCATTATATTGTTGTTGCGAATTTCATATACAGTTCGCAAGAACAATAACTAAGCAACTGAGAGCAGATGCTCTCTCTCGCCTTATATGGTTTTCAACCGGCCGCCTAGATATTTCTAGTACTTTCTGCTTCTGGAAATTACTGGATAGTAATGTGATGGTCGAATTGCGGTTGCAGCTAATATAGTGATCAATTACACTTATTCAATTACAATACCTGTTACAGTGACCAGATTAAAATGTCGTCATATGGTCGCCACGTTTAGCGATTTATCGCAAATTTGGTGACAAATAAGTCGTCAAAAAACTGTCAGCTTTACTAGATGGTATGGTCCCGGTATGGATTCTATGCTTTGTGAAAATGGTTCGAACCACTTGGAAGACGAGCAGGAGAAAACATCTTGAAATTCTTGAATGACACGATCGTCAGCACTTCTTTCTTCATCTCTTAATTGTGCATTCTGCAATAACTCCAAAGTAATGCTCTCTGAAGACAGGGCTTCTGGAGGATTACTGTTTTGTTTAATGCCAGTTCTGGAGTGCATTCTGCAACCACTTCACCTTTCCTAATGGTTTTCGCTTTCTCTTTGACGTTGGCAACTCCCACTGGGATAACTATCTTCGATAAGTCGAGGCGTGCCGAATCTACTAGTACTTCACGCACGATATTAAAGTTCTTAAGATATTCCAATACATCATACCGGAAATTTTTGTTTTCGGCTATGGATCCAGGAAGTAAGAGTTCTGTTCTTGCTGATGCTGTGATATGGGCTTGGATTATGATATGATGAGCAAATTTAACCTCTTCATCATTAATTGCGAATAGGGTTATATCCTTAGATGCGGAATATAGTTCGTTATTTTTAAAGTCCAAGGAAAAATTATATTTCATTAGAAAGTCCAATGTGTGTATGGAAGGATGCATAATCTCCAGCACATATGCCGTGTGATGGTAGGTAGCACTTCCAAACCTGATGTTAACTTTCAATGTCCCGTCAGTGTCGATTTTATTACAGTACACAGTCTAGAACGTAAGGTAGGGTGGCTTCCAGATACGTTTACCTTTCAATTGCTGAACTAAATCTTTTCAAATGATTATAACATTGGCTCTTGTATCGATGATCATATTGCAAGGAACTCCATTGATATGTCCCTTGAAGAAAAGTCCATTAGTGCTGCCACTCATTGCCGAAATCTGAAGCACATTAAACTGGGACTTTTCAGTATCTGGCAAGTTGCACCCGCGAGATGACGGCTAATTAATTTCCCTCCTTCTTGCTAGGAGCGGTCTTAACTTCCGTGGCCTAAAACGCTCTGCAGTTCGTTCATATGTGACCTTCAGCACTTTAAAGCCGGTTTCTTGTCACTTTTACTGCGTCTCAAGACATTGTCTCGTCTGGTCAACCCTTAAATGCATGAATTTTTATTTTTATTTTATTTTTTTTTAATTTAAGTCACAAATATATTAGAAATGATAGTTAGGAAAAATGCTAATAAAAGTCTAAACTAAATTTTTATTCCAATTTTTGAAAAAATATTATTGTTGCCAAATGGCTATATCGTGCAAAATATATATATATATATATATATATATAGTAGACAAATGTGTAATAATAATTTTATGTAATAATACATACCTTATAAACTTGTTCAAGCAATTTTAAAACTTCGAATACATCAAAATAACAACAAACACAAAATCAAAAATTCGTAATCACAGATGATGTCCACACTCTACACATCAACTCGCAATAATGACCGTTACACCGTTAGTATTACACTGAAACTTTCAAAACTATATACGTAAACAGTATATATCCAATTGGTTACATTATGCAGCAAGCTAAAATTTGTGTTTTGATTTAATTTACATGACTAAATATGAGTATGTTGTGAAATGGTAACTACATGCATTTGAGGGTTAAATCATCTAGACGAGCAATAACTTGATCCACTGGCTCTTGAACTTGAGCAGCTCCGATTCTGATTGGGTGACGGTCTCTACGAATTATCTGCTGGACTGTCTGGAAGTTCTTGGCGTACGCTACAGCTTTTTTCAAATCTGATATCCGTCATTCGCAGAGCTTTCTGTATTTCAGGATCCCGGATGCTGTGGATGAAGTACTGCAAGGACAGGATTTCCCTTCTTTCTGTCGGGTCCTTCGAAAAGGCGACAGGATTTCCCTTCTTTCTGTCGGGTAATTCGAAAAAGCGAGCTCAGACAGTCTTTCAACATGCGTGGCAAGTTCCTGGAGTATCTCCGTGACCTTTTGTTGACGTGATTAATTCAGTTGAAGCATGATATAAACTTTCAAACACCTCTCGCCAAAGCGGAGTTCCAACGCTCCGGATTGAGTTTCGAAGTCTAGCTTCTGGTTTTGGGAAGAGTCTGAAGGATATCCGCTCAGCCTTATATCAGAGAAGCGGCGAGACGGTAGGCCTTAGCTTGGGAATCCCAATCATTCGCGTTCGCCATTATAGAAAACTGTGTCTTATACACTTGCCAGGAGGTCTTCCCATCATATGTGGATAGCTTCAGAGAAGGACGAGAAGACATGGGTAAAAATTTAAAACCATCAGAATTGCTTCCTGCTGTCGCTATGAATTTCTTTCGTAACGGCAGCAGAAACCCTATGTGATATGCGATCTTTTTGATATGTGAACATACATTTTTTACCATTTAAAAAATGTTTTAAGGTATTTGTATTGGCATGTATATGAAAGTCTTAGACGACAAAAATTGACCGAGATATTTAACTTCAACATTTGCTATATTTGATGTCAACTTGAATATGCATTGAGGATTTGGTTAATAATTAGTATTATTCCAGATTAATTTTCTCTTCTTAGATGCCATTAAATGATATTGTTTTGTAATATGCTTGTGTTTTCAATTTATAGTTTGTTACATTTGATACACTAAACAAATTTTCATACGAGTAATTTAGTCTTAATTTACGAGAAATATTACGAATTGGCTATGTGCCAGTACTAAAGCAGCCTTCCAGTGTTTTCTAAAATTGTAACCAATTCTTTAATATAAATTCTGCTGCTAGTATAAACTGTTATATTAACTGTAGAAATGAGGGTGCCCTCTGGCAAGTAGCCAGAGAAATACTTCAGTAAAAGCCATTAGACTCTTGCTCTATAAATTTCTTAAAGTTAAATGTAATGTCAGTGTGTAACTTAAACCTGTTACTAAATTTTTGTTGCACTACAAAGCACTCTTTTATGACCCCATCCAAAACGACCCCCCTCCTCATAATTGGCACTGAACGTGATGCTACAAGAATCTGCGAATAAGATTTTAATTTCGGAAAAAAACTATATTGATCAATATTTTTCTCTCAAGTATAATATACTCATGAAACGGATGTTTAGCTAAATATTATACAGAGAAAGAATTGCATAATTTTATGTCTCATTTTAAATGTTTTTTTTCTCTTTTTTGCTTGCAGTTCGGACCTCATTAAATGTATATTATAATTACGAAAATGTTTAACTTTATTTAGCAAAATCCATTTCGAAGATGGTTTGAAGTTTCGAAAGACAGCTTATGTGCATGTTCTGCGAACTTGCAACGGTCAGTGTCGATAATAACGGTTGCATATTGCTAAGGTCCCGAGATTAAATCTTGACTAGATTTTTCAAAACTTTTATCCCATAAAGTCTATGATTTACTGACATGAAATTTTACAATAATATGCGAACATCAGAAATTGTGCATCTCTCTGCTTTAGAGTAGAGCTGAAAGAAAGAAGAAAAAAAAAATCTCACAAAGTGCATATATGTATGAAAAAGTGTAAGGAAAATTGGTTCTTGGTTTGGTCATGATGCCAATAATATAATTAAAATCATTTTTGATACAAGATCTTGACGTACAGGTTTTGGTGTAAACAAATGAACATAATTATCTAAAAATCTATAATAAGATAAGATCAACAATTTTAAAGAAATTCGTCTAGTAATAAAATTCAAATAACTCAGTAAAACGTAATTTGTCGCACTTAGCGAAATTAAATTTTATTGATATCGATAGGTTTAATGCAGATATCTTCAAAGGCAGACAGAAAAAAAAAATCCTTTTATTCTTTAAAAGCACTAACAAAGCGGGAGCACACAATGAATTGGATCCTCTTTGAAAGTGTTATTACCCGTGAAATTATCCATTTCGGAATAATGGTCTAGTTGTTATCGGTTTGGAAGTGAGAAACACCTGTAACACTTAACTTTTGGTAAGCAGCGTATGGCTGAATAAACTAATAAAAATATGAGAGATTGCTGTCCAAGTTTGTACTAACAACAGTTGCGGTAATTTCGTGGAATATGTTAGTATCATGAAAAAGTTAGTTTTCCTTAAACTGTTAGCAAAGCAATCAAATACTCGCATTAGGTCAAGTTTTGCTTTCAAATCACTTATCAGGTTTCTGAAATTCTTTCTAATTACCGACTTTTCACTACAAGGTGACTACAGAAAACTATAATCGATTACTCTGTCTCTTAAGAAGGAGTAATAGCTTGGCTCTGAGATCTAATCATTAATTTTACAATTAGTTGTGGAATCGTGAACTCTGTTAACGAATTTTACAGAAATGCAGTGGAAGACTTATCGACATCATGAAACTGCAAACAGGTATTCTTATATTCCTGAGTATCACAAGATATTAAAACAAGATATAAAAAGACATAAAAATAACACAAGATATAAAAATTACCGTAAATATGAATCGGAAAATTGAATCACCATACAAGGCTGTAATTATGCTCTTTTATGTAAGTGGAATATTTAATACTAAACTCATTTCCAAAGATGGAAAATTAATCTGTATTTTCAAACGTTTATTGCCAATGACATTGTATTTCATATTATTCTTATAATAGCCCTTATATAATTCGGATAATCCTCTGAAATCAGCAGTTCATGCATCAGTGAGTATACTTACTACCATACATAAGGTTGTTCTATTCTGAAAAATAAGCCGGTTGGAATTAATAATGAAAAGTGTCAGTCAGTTTTGTTCCAAACCTGCTAAAAAGGTAAAATATTGCGTATATATCTGGATATTTGTAACTATTTTGATGCAACTTGTTATTATTATTTGTTCATTTCATGATTCAAATAATTTGAATCGAATTTTCTGCAACGTATTCTTTTTACCCAAAGAAAGTATAATAATGCAAGCAGCAAGGTTACTTATTGAAATGGCCCTGACAATTTTTCCATATTTGCCAATCCACCCATTCGCTATGTACTATGGCTTGATTTGTTACCAATTGAAAGAAGCAATACGAAACTTGGCACAACTTATGAGACAGGAAAATTGCATTACTAATGAGCAGAGAGCAGACGATAAGCAGTTATAATTTATTAAAAGAATCAGTCGAGCAGATGGATGATGAACTACTTTACACCTCCGCTATGATGTTTTTCCAAGTATCTGGGAATAAAATCAGTAATATTGAACTGATTATCCTGACTTCAGCTCACTTTTCATCAAGCTTTTTATCTTTCCTTGTCATGACGGTTGAAGGGTCGTTAGTTTTTGAAGCATCTCTTGATGTCTGTTCTGCAGCAAAAAAAATTCACCAAAAGAGCTTTTGGCCATTTGTAACTCTTCAGGGATATCGTGCAAGTATAGAAGACAATATTGAGCTAACAATGTGGAAAATGCTTCCTATTAAGAGAAGTTTTATTCTAGCAACCATGGGACCGGAGAGTGTGAATACTGGTAAAAAAAAATAATAATAAATAAAATAAATAAAAAATATCCGAAAGGTTTCAGATTTTAAATTACGTCCAAAGGGGCGTTTCTTTTTAACATTTTGTGTTTTACATTTATTAAATATCACGTTCTTCGCACTTAAACCATAAAATTCAGTTCAAAAGAAATAATCTCAAAATAATTTTAAATTGAGCATATCTTTTGAATTTCCGATACATTATCTCATGCGATGGAGATACAGATTTTTTTTTTTTTT
>KK114163.1:194325-207294 GCA_000611955.2 Stegodyphus mimosarum | reverse complement strand
ATTTTTTTTTTTTTTTTTTTGTACAATGCTGCAATTGCTCGCTTTGAAATCTATGAGTTTGTTAATCAAAAATTCGTTAAAGTTTAACAAAATATGAAATCGATAATAAAACAAATCCCAAATTTCAAATTTGGACTTCCAGATGCCCATATTCGCAGTAAGATTACGTCATTCCAAATCGGATGGCTCTAGATACCGTTGTTTTATCACACTGCGAGAAACATATGTACATTTATGCAGATTCTTGATTATTTAATTTCCTTAAATATAATACAGCGAGATAATATTTAGTGGCAACAATTTGAAAAGTGAAACGGGCAATCAGAGTGAATCAACGCAAAATCGCAAAACGAAAACAATAGTCCTTCAGTGACAAGGCCTTCTTGGACTAATAAATAAAGAAATTCTGCGGCTGTTGGCTCATGGATCTGCTCTATGACGGCTATTGATGGATGGATTGATTGTCATGGATCTGGCTAACGAGTTAGGATCAATAACAACAACAACAAAAATGCTCGAATTCGATACAGAAATTTCGCCGTTTTTTTAGCACGGTATATTTTGCAGACATTCGGTAAGAACTTAAAATCTCTCAAAACTAATTCCGCATAGTGAAAATTCATACAAAAAATTATAATTCCCAACCATTATAACAAAATATTCGGATTTAATATCAGAGGTCGGGCGAAGTTTTCTCCGCATTTTAAACACGCATTTTTACCGATCACTGTTTTATTTATCACTTATAACATTGTCACTTGAAAAATTCATGTATTAATAATAATATCTGCTTCCATCTTAAGTACGTAAAAACGTATGCGAAGTCAAAAATTTGTCCTTACACTATATCTAATGATTCACTCACAGTTTAAATTAAAGTCAAATTCTTCACGGGAAAATGATAGCTCTTAAAACAAGATAGAAAACGTAATTAAGTACCTGCACTGAACATTTTCAAATAGTCAATTTGTAGAAACATTAAGATCCGAACAGGAAACGTGAAAAATGAGCAATACGGTCATCGGTATTAGAATTCTAGACCTCGAGGAACCGGACGTCCTCCAATTAAACCACGAAGACATGAGGTAAGGATGGAGAAAAATCCCTTGCATTTATACCCATTTTAACAGCGACCGAGGAGGCAGGGTTTGATTTATTTTAATTATTTAATTATGGTAAAGCGCTCAAAGGAAAGAAAAATCTAAAGAAAAAGCCTGTCTGTCTAAAGAAAGGGCCTTCGTTGAGGACTTTCTAAGGGAAACTGGCTCGTCTACACGTTACACCTGTGGAAAACCACCAAAACGCGCATGCAGCCAGTCCGTTCGACAGGACTGAAACCCCGAACCAAACTGCCGCTTGTGGTTCCCCGAGGAGGCAGTGACTCAATTGCCAAATCCTGATAGTGGCGAATTACCATTTATCAAATTTTATTTCGAGCGTCCCTATAAATTCATTAGGGTCTTTATCTGAACAGAAAGCGTGAAAATTAAGCAATGCCCTCACTGGGATTCGAACTGCGGATCTCCCGATGGTAGCCGAATTTGCTTTCGTTTGTGCCGCGAAGGTACGCGGGGCAATAAAGAACGTCCCTTCGAAAGTTTAGTATATGTAGATAACCAAAACAGAAAAACAAAATCGCCTGGAACCAGAGTTGTTATTCTTGAGCATTTTCCTTGTATTCTGCTGTTGCAAAGGAAAACTAAACGACTAAAGAATATTCTTTAGAATTGTATTGGGTAAAACTGATTTAAATTTGACACGGTGCTGTGAAACTTCATAAAGTAATTCGAGATTATTTTACTAAGAGACGATAATTTATCGATTAATAATCGATTAGAAAGTCAAAAGCCTAAAATGTTTCTCAGGTTGAAGCGATTTTAGCAGGCCTAAAACATCAGTCAGCGAAAGGGAGGGGGTGGAATCAACAACTAATAACTGATGCATGAAAATTTGCTCTTGCAAATTCAGGAATTATTTCAAATAATATGAATATTATGTAGACAAGCTGTTAATATGAAATAACTCTTTTATCAGCAAGAAAGAGAAAAACCTTTCAATTTGCAAAAAGGAGTAGGCCACTGAGCTTTTGAAACTGCGATATCAAGACAAAATTGTATATAATCTTCGAGGTATTGATATGAGAGTTATAGTTGACGAAATTCAGATGGGCATATGCTAACAAGACATTTATGTAGAACATGGCAGTGAGACAAATGATGGTACGGTAAACACTGCATGAGTATGAAGTTTGAAGCTTATTGAAGGTAAAACGAATAAACAAAAATGTAATGAACATTTTGAAAGTAGAACACGCACATGTTCATGCATGAGCATTCTGAAAGTACTAACACACAAGTGTTAAGAAATTAAACTTTGGAAAATCGCTAATTTTCCAATAAGATAATAAATGAAACATGTAGGAAGGATAACAAAGAGTGGAAACACCGAAGAGGGCTGGTGACTCGAACGACTGCCTAGAGGGGTAATCCAACCGATTTCTTTGTCCAATGAACGGTAAATTTTCATTAGCTTGCTTCAAGGAGTTCAGTTTCGCTGATATGGTCAGAATTTTTTTATTTTTTTTCCCTCGCTTTGACATCCCGGACGAGATCATCTGATTTTGCAGTGCGAACAGATTTGACAGTGACTCATCTTCTTTCCACTTTCTGTGGACTGTTTTGAGCCTCATTTTCAGTGGATCCCTCTGTAACTTGAAGTTTGACAGCAGCATCATCAGATGGAAAAACCATAGTTCATGAATTGCAATAATTTTTTCACGATTCTTGACTTCTTGTGGATCAGAATAGTTAGGCTTCTCTATGAATTGTCCTTCAATAGAAGCAATCATTTCAAGAATTTTCAAACTATCTTGCGATTTCCAAATTTCATGATTTGAATAGATTTCTAAATCCGTTAAAATTGTATATAGGGAACACTCAATGGAATATAGTCGACACTCATTCTGAAAGCGAAAACAAGTAAGTGAAACCCCTGCAGATTAGAAGCGAGAAAGCCTACTCTGTATGCCCGGTGCAATGAAAATGAAGCCGTAAAACGGTGACGTCACGTCTTATCATGGCCGCTGCCATAAGCGGACTTTGTTTACATTCTAATCGGCATTGTTTGCATGTTAGGATATTCATCACTGAACTTTTATATGTATTCCGTTCTAATTTTAATACCTAACATACCAAATTTTCTGCTTAGTATATACAAAAATCACAAGGCTTTGCAAATAATTTTTCAAATTTATTAAAATCTAGGTACACGAAAATGTGTAAATGGTAACTATAACACAAATATATACATGGTAAAACCTGAAAGACCAGTAGAAGTCTCAATGTTATTTCACGCAAATTATACCTAAAAACACTTTTCTGAGCCTGCGGAGTTCTCAATTGCTTTCAAATTTAGTGCAATAATTAGTTTAGTGTATAATTTTGCTTAACAATATATTTTGTAGGCTTACCCGCACGCTGTATGGTGGCTATGATAAATTTTACGTCATTCTGCTAATAATTCTTTGGCTTCAATTTCGTGATGTCATGCTTACTCCATCTATTCCAACCTTCATGGTAAAACCGAAGCTCGTAAAACATGCGTCGTCTCACAATGACGTCAAACTATGGTAAGATTCTGATTCAAAATTCTCAATCAGCTCTTGCTCCAGAAAAAAGATGATAATCAGTTCTTTCAAATTTAATGAAAAGAACAGAGCTGTTTAAAAGACAATAACTCTTTTCAAATTTAATAACGACCCAATTTTCCAAATTTAACCTCTTCATAACATCACAACCTTGAGCAAGTCTTGCTCACTTCTCGATAAATCAAACAATTTATTCACTTTTTTGAGAGAGAAAATACGTTCACGCCTGAAATATTAATACTCAGAGTTCTTCTCGTAACGACATAATTATTAGTGATGGTAAATTGTTAACACATATAAGAAAAGACAAAAAATAAATGCATAAATGAGATAAAAATCTGAAAGCTTTCAGATTTTACATTACGCCCAAAGGGGACGTTTTTTTAATGCTTTGTGTGTTATCTTTATTAATTATGTTCTTTGCACTTAAACCATAAAATTCAATTCAACAGCGATATCGCAAAATAATTTTAAAATGAGCATATCTTTAAAATTTCCGATACACAGTCTCGCGTGCTAGAGATAAAAATATTTTTTTCCTTACAGTGTTGGCATTGCTAGCTTTGAAATCGTTGAATTTGTTAACCAAATATTCCTTTAAGTTTTACAAAATATGAAATAGGCCCACCAGTGGCCGAGCGGTAAAGACGCTGAACACTGGTAGTTCGGTCCGAGGTTCGAATCCCGCTAACGGGCTGGCTGCATGGGCGTTTTCGTGGTTTTCCCCATGTGTAACGTGTATACGAGCCAGTTTCCCTCAGAAAGTCCTCCACGAAGGCATCCCTCCCTTTAGGCAGATAGCCCTCGTGTGCTTTGCCATAATTGAATAACCTAACCCAACAAAATATGAAATAGATAATAAAACAAATTCGGAGTACAAAATTCGGGCGTCCAGTGGCCTATGTTCGGGTGGAGGATTACGTTATTCATAAATTTTATGGATCTAGGTACTATCTTTTTTTCACAATGCCAAAAACATTCATACATTCATGCAGATTCTTCATTATTTAATCCCTTTAAATATAATACAAGGGGATAATGTTTGATGGCAACAATTTGAAAACTTAATCAATGCAGGAAGTGAGACTATAGCAATTTGGGTTTAACGCCCGTCTGGGCTAAAACGAAAAGAACATTAATGAGTGTTTTATATAGAGCTTTTCTTGTAACGAGCAAACTATGAATGATAGTCATTACGAATGCCGGTATTGTGAAAAGGATTTGCAATACTATTTGTGCCGTTTAATACAATGGGAGGCTAATAATAAGAGTATGCCCTTTTTCTTACCCCAAGTACATAACAGATTTTCGCATATTTCTGGTTTCAAGTTATGATTATAAACGCTAATTTGAGTTATAGCAAATAGATCTTAATTATTGAATATTTTGCCCTTTTTGTGTTCGCAATAGTTCCTGCACGTGAATATAACTTATAACAAACAACGTTATTTCTAAACGAGAGTATAAAAATTTACTAGAGTGTTAACATAAAATTCAATTCAATTCAATTATTTTAAGACATTAAATAATTGTATTGGATTTTATACGTAGAGATGCATTTTAATAGTATATATATAGTGTATTATCTACTTTCAAACATACCTATTTAACTTCTAGAGTTTTCTGAGAAATATCGTGTAAAATGAAATTAAAAGATTTCACGAGAGATCAGTTTTCCTTTTCATTCAATTTTGCATTTTGTAAAGTAACACCTGCTCAGAGATTGTATTTATATTTTTAAGTTGTGTTAATTTAAAAGAAAATCTTGCTCAAATCGTGTCTGAAGCATTTTGTAATATATTTAGAACTCTGTGCTTCGAAAGAAAGTGTTACAGACGATAAGACATGTGAACTCACAGTAAAACGAGAAACGTGTCTTTGAGATTATAAAAGAAATTCGTAAATCTGCTGGTGTTGACAGTTTTACTTATTGTTAATCTGTTAGTTTTAGTTTATCGAATCGCTGCTAATCTTCTGACCACATATTTAAATTTTTCCTTGCAAAAATTATTCAAGAAGTATTAGAAGTGGGATGAATCTTAAATTTTCTCGAATCTGAATCCTGAAAGGTTCTTGAATTTTTCAAATCTCAAATTTTGCACATAATAATAATTATACTAGTTGGCAACGTTTTTGCCACATATCTGAAACTAGGTGACTCTGATGAATTCTCATGTGTTATTGAAGAATATGGATATGAATATGTTCCATTGCCCTTCAGTTTAGAGAAATCATTTAAAATCTTTGTCATGTAATTGCTAATGAAAATTTAACATGCTCGCTTAATTACCTGAAACTACTACAAGAATTACTGCGTGGGAATGGATCTTATTCTGGTTTATTTGCAATGAAACGTACCGATGAACAACGTATTTAAATCGTTGGATTGTGAAATATATGGAATAGAGATACTGATAAATTTATCAGAATAAAATAAATTCGTGATTATTACAGAAAACATCGAATTTCATCTAATTCCTCAATAAAAATCCATTTATTGCGAACTGGTACCACATCGCTAGGGAAGGTATGCAGTTTCAGATTTATTGCATTAAAAATAATTATATTTTGTCACTAAATAAATGTGAAAAATTTCAGACGTATCAAAGGGATTAGTTAGAAAAGAACTTACATTCCAAAGGAGAAATAAAAATTGAGAGGCAGAATGGCTGGAAAATATTGTTTATAAACAAATACGCACATGCGTAACAGTCTAACGATTCTTTAAATAAAATAGGCCCACGAGCGGCCAAGCGGTAAAAGTTGCTGAACTCTGGTAGTTGTAGTACTATAATATAATTAATTAATAGCGCAGTTTATATAATTCATCTTTTCTAGACATATTTCAAAAAACCTTCTTAGTATAACAATTTAAATGTATTTAAAATTTATGATTATACATAAAAAATTCCAAACCTATTGTATCGTTTAATTTTCTAACCTGTTATTTTAAGTACCCTTTTCTTTCAGTTATCATTTCCTTCCCCTACCAGATTGCAAATTTTCAACACTTGCGATATTCAAATTAGGTAGAAGGGAGTATTTAAGGGAAGTTTTGGAAGATGAAATCAGAGAGCGTTCTGCCTGCTTGAAGGCCATGTAACTAATTTTGATTCTCCAGCAATTAGAATTTTACAGTGGTGAGTTATTCTTGCCATTAGGCTTGTTTATGTCGACTTAGAGTCAGAGCTAGCTTGTGCGATAGTTTAACTGTTAAACCTAAATGCTTTTCACAGTGGGTTTTTGATACCATCGAATTTACTACAATGCCCACTATACGGTTGGTTCAGTTAGCAGGTGTTTTCCAAAGTTTTTGTACAAGTTCAATGCTTCATCTCGCAATGCAGAGATTGCTATAGAAATTTTTCGAAGATTCTCACCGGGTATAATAGAATATTGTGACGTTCTACGGGTTTGTAGATTTGGAGGGATTGATGGCAACACTTAATGAAGAATTAAAACGCAATTTATTCGTCACAGTTGCACGGGACAATTCCAAAGACACAGCCGTCGAAAAACTACAATAAACACGCTGAAGCAATCAGCAACACAGTCTTCAGGCTATCAGGATATAACGGTGAAGACAGCTTCCTGGCAAAGCACTAAAATAAAGCTTCCGACTCGGTCGATCGCTTTCGAGCTAATCTCTGAACTCAAGGCATTACTACTGAACTCAACATTCTATTACTACTTCATGTACAGACAGGTGTACATTTTGACCTGCCTTCGGGAACATTCTCAGGAAAACTGGTAAAAATTCGTTCTAGAATGTTCTCACTCCATCTATCACATATCGCCGATTTTGTAGTCAAATGTCGCCAAACGGGCGATTTCGCGCCAAATCGGCAACCCCGCCTTTCCTTGCCACTTTCTGGCAACCCTAAACCCATTTTGCGGGGAAGTTGTCTTACCGTAGCTGGGCATTTTGCACCAATATGGCTATTTGAACTGCCAATGAAAATTGGAACTGCACTTCTACCGTCGAAGCTACTAAATGGCTTCATAAATTGTCGCATGATATCTAAAATACACCCAAACTCTTCCATAGGACTGGCTGGTATTGTAGAAACTCGAAGTCTTGAAGGAGGCAGGCTGGGTTCTTTACAGTTTGCCGCTAGTTATAGGGTCTTAATTGTATAATAATAACTTAAATGTCTATTAGATCTTAGTGAACTGGTAAACGAGTTACCGTTCTGTTTAATGTGACTACAATAACGTTCTAAGAATTCGTTAACCTTTTTATTTAACTTGAATTTAAACAGAAAGTGACACCTATGCATACAAACTGAACTTCGCTACTTGGACGGAAGAAAATAAAGCCGCAAGTACCGCTGGCAAAAGCTCTGCTCCCAAAATATTCAAACCCTCACCTTAAATGCTCCTTAACCTAATTTGCATTCTAGTAAGGGCTAACGAAAAGAAGTTTTGGTAAAGTTCCAAATCATAAAATTTAGTTAATTTGTAGAGACATTAGGTTATTTAATAGCATGAGACATGAAAAATATGCAATTCCTTCGCCGGGAATCGAACCACGGACCTCTGAAATACCGGCTCAGTGGGCTGACCATTACACCACTAAGGCACGCTAAGAATGTGGGAGATATACCTTATATACTCCCCTTTTTAAAGGGCGACTAGGGTTTTAGGGGACCTAGTCGCCAAATCCTGGGTGTGGAGAGTCATCATCCACAACCCTTTTAGTTCGGGCGCCAGTGTAGAGACATTAGGTATTTACGAAGCAAGAGAGGTGAAAAATATGCAATTCCTTCGCCGGGAATCGAACCACGGACCTCTGAAATACCGGCACCACGAAGGCACGCTAAGAATGTGGGAGATATACCTTATAAATTAATATCAACAAAAAATCAAATCATATAAAACGAAAAATTGAAGTTACTTGAAGATTTACGTAATCTATTACTTACATAACTTGTGTAAAAAACGTTATCAAAACTAAGCATTTAACAAGAAAAGTTGTCTTCCGAAAAGGAAAAAATAAGACACTTAAGCCCGCAGCTAGGCGATGTTGGTAGTCTAGGTAACATTAAAATTATAACAACTGCATTCTTTTTTTAATGAACTTTTCTTTCCTGAGTTACAGTGCTTAACGATTTTGTAGACAAGAATTCGAAAGATTCGAACAGCGAAAAAGGCGTGAGGATTCAAATCATTTTTTAGCATTTGCGGGATTTCAATGTTCCAAAACACATAATTAATTTGCTTACTATTTCTGTTTTAAGTCTCCTAACCCAGAAAAATTCACTTACTTACACACATTTTTACACAGAATTTTACTTTTGCTATCCAGCATTAATTATTCCAGAATGGGAAACATTGTCCTTTCACATCCACTCTTCCGTGCATGCAGATTTTGTTTCAAAAGCTCTTTTGCTTTAAAATTAAATACAAATTCATTAGTTTCTAATGAGCGCAGAATATTTCTAATATGGTATGCTTCAGCGTAACTATAATGTAATGTAATTAAAATGCATTGTTTACTTTTAAAAATAGCTTTGAGATATTTCTATGTTATAAGCCATCGTGTGAATAAAACTATTGGTTACTTTTCTCAAACTAGTTAGTTTCTTTTCTAAAGCTGTCTGTAAATATTTACCTCATTATAGATTATAATACAGGAAAAAAAAAGATAAAAGCGATTTTTGATTTTTCGTCGTCATCATACAGGCTGTTAAAACAATACGGATAAAAAATATTATTTAGACATCTCTTCAAAATGTTTAGCCCCAAAGGACAATTTGCTCAGAAGGGTCCAATAATTTCGTTTTGGCATTTTGCGTAGTCCACTATAAAACGGCGTTTTATTTTTCAAATTGTTGCCACCAAATTTTAGAACCCTGCGTCTTATTTAAAGAAATTAAATTGTGGGAGACTGTCGGTTGTCACTGCGTTGAATGGCAGCAGGTAGCACATCTGACTCCGTATGATGATTGGTACATTTGTGAGGTTGCGTAATACTTACTGCCTTCTTAAACTCAAAACATATTTCTTGCAATTACGATAAGCTCGTTACAAATATATATAATTCATGGATAGCATAGAACTGTTATGGAAATGAATTATAGTCCTCGTGGTGTGAGTGCCTGCTAATGAAGGTCTGTCTAGTCGAGAGTTCGGGAGCCTTCTCAGGTCTTGTTCCGATGGAAAAAACCTTCAGACTGATTTAGCTACGCGACCTTAATTTTTCAGTAATATTTTACATCTTCTGATTCGTCATGTCCGGAACAATATCAGAGGAAAAACAAAATCATTGGTTCGTCAGCTCTTCTGAAATTGATAGGCTTTGACGACAGACACGGTGCAGAAAGCTAAAATCTCCTGACACTAGTTGTGAAGTTATGTCTTTTGTACTGTCAACTGGAACGAATTATTTCGTCTGAGTTGTCAGATCATGTCATCTGGCACTTCATAAAAGCTTGGAAACAGTGACTTGGAAACAATACCTTGACGCACAAACTACTTTCTCATCTCTTGTGTGGTCTGCCGCCTACTCTCAATGTTCTTTGCACTTAAACCATAAAATTCAATCCAACAGCAGTATCACAAAAATAATTTAAAAAGAGCACATGTTTAGAATTTCCGATACACTGTCTCGCGTGCTAGAGGTAATTTTTTTCCCCCGTACAATGCTGCCATTGCTCGCTTTGAAATCCTTGTGTTTGCTAATCAAAACTTCGTTAAAGTTTTACAAAATATGAAATAGATAATAAAACAAATTCCAAATTTGGGCTTCTAGATGTCCATATTTGAGTAAAGGAGTACGTTATTCAAAATCTGATATTCCTAGGTATCGTTGTTTTTTCATATTGCCAGAAACTACACACATTCATGCAGATTCTTCATTATTTAATTTCTTTAAATATAATGCAGGGTTATAATATTTCGTGGGAACAATCTGAAAAGTGAAACGTCATTTTAGTGAACCAACGTAAAATGCCAAGACGATATTAATAGCCCTTCTAGGTAAATTGGCCCTTTGGGCTAAAAGAGAAAAGAAAATGCCGTTTCCTGACTTTAGTTTAACATATTGGCTAGTAATTAACTTGTTACATATTAATGGCTGGTCACTGATCCATAACAATTTTATAGTTCAGTATTATGCTGAATAATGTAAAATCCAACTATTATTCGTCTTGAGCAGAGACACAGAAGTAAAATTATAGCTTAAAGATCACTCGATGTCATGGCAAAAATGCATAAAAATCTAAAATATTAAATACAGTTAAAACAGTTAAAAACATTTTTTTTGCAATTAAAATTAGAGTTTCTACGCAAAAACGAACAGTTCGGCCAACGGGCCAAAAGGCAAAATTTTCGTTGCACAACAATTTAAAGTTTACTTCTTGTCCTAAAGTGCAAAACAAAAAAAACACTGAAGTTAGTGTACCAGCTGACTTATTTCACTATACTACTAAGCGTTCTTACAACGTTCCAAATGTAAACAAATAGCCGCCACGTTAGGCCTAACGCCCTTTAAACTTTTAAATTGTTAATAACTTTATAACTATTGCATGCAGATTAAATAAAGACCTGAGGACCTTAAGAACAACATGTTTATAAAGCAAGAAATTCACAATTTACCAATACATAATAAACAAGTAATATAAAAAAAATGAAAGTTAATTCTTACTTAGATCAACTAAGAAAAATTTAAAAAAAATAAAAATACAAAAAAAAATTAATTTAAACATTTAACTTTTAAGTGCCATCTACTGCAAGTTTAAAAAATGTATTTGAACTTGAGTGGATGAATAAAAACTATTTTATTAACGATTGAAAATTTGAACAAGATATAGGGAGAGTGTGACCTAATAGTAGAAATTTAAGAAAAGAGCTCACCGAGCCGGTAAAAAGAGTGGGTATATATATGTTTGGTACGGCCAACTAGAAGAAAAAAGGAAGGTGCGCAACTAGATATTATAGCAGTCTCATATATAAAATTTCGATGCCTTAAACCTAATCATTTTGAGCTATGCGACGCACAGATGTCCCGAAAAAAATCCGTTCTGAACACATATAAAATCTATTTCACAATCCATTTTGAAAAAATCTGATCTGCACATCATATGACTTCCTTGTTCGGAATATTAAATTATACGTATTTTTTCCTGCATTTTATTTAAACTTATTGTATTGAATTAAATCTACTTCGTCGATAGAGCATAAATTACAAATAAATACACTCTTTAAAATTCAATATATTTATTTACAATAGCGACGCTCTAACGCTAGGTTCCTTAACAGCGTTACATTACATCTTGTTCATTTTATAACTCAGAATGCATAAAAATCATATCATCTCAAGAATTATCTAATAGTTGCCACATGTTGTATTCAATTACTACAATAAATATTAAACGATGTATGAAAGAAATTATAAAAATAAAAAACAAAGTTCTCACAGGCGACTGAGCGGCGCTTACCTGATGCGCATGCGCTGCTCGTAAACATTTTCCTCTGTCCGAGACAGACTGGCGACATTATTTGCTGCTAATACGAAATACTTAGTTCTTCGAATTTCATTAGAGATCTATTTTTCATTGAATCAGTGCGAGACAATGCAAAAGTACATAAAATCTCAAAATATATTCACTAAAAATTGAAAAAAATGTTTTCTTACAATTAAGAACTAAAGTTTCTACGCAAAACAAAAGAAAATTCCCAGCAGGCAACAAGGCGGGTTTCTCCACAAAAATTGCGCACAAAAATGAAAGTTTAATTTTGATCCTACTCGGCAAAAAGACACTGAAGGTGCAGAAAATGAATTCACTATTTTGCTAAGTTTCAAATGTAAACATATATGGCTGTTATGGTAAGAAAAATTAGGCTTAGTCGCTCATAAGGAACTTTTACAATAGTGATAATTCTACAACTATCTCATGGAGATTAACTAAGGGCATAAAAACCTTAACCGGAAGATAAGAATAACATAATTCAATCATTTTTAAAGCAGAAAATGAGCAATTTACCTACATAAAAGAATAAAAAAACTGAGCTCAGGGTTTCGAGTAACATAGTGGTTGTATATATTTATATATATATATATAAAATGAAAGTAATTAAAAGTAAATTAATAAGCCCAAGACTTGCGCTAAAGCTGCTAAGTAATAAAGCAATAATTCACTATAAATTACATAATATTAATACAAGCCTGCTCTCTGTGTATTATACCTCCAAGAAACTTTATAGTTTTGTCGCCAATTTAGGCTAAACTTTCTTCAATTGAAAACTACTTATTACGACAACCCTTTTTGCTTCCATCTCTTAATACGTACTTGCTTTCCAGTCATTTGGTTTTAAAATTT
>KK114163.1:119098-194126 GCA_000611955.2 Stegodyphus mimosarum | reverse complement strand
TAATTGCTACTCAATCAAAATAAAGATATTAGTCACTAAACCAAAAGAATCTTGTTAAAAAGCAAATAATCTATAAGATTAAAATTTTTTCACTAAGAACACAATTAATCTGAACGAGACGCTTACTTTAGAAGACATATCCGCTACACTTTGTTTTCATTTCAAATACAAAAGTAAAAACAAAAGTAGATTCAAGAACAAATTTTAAAAATATCATAAGAAGATAAAAAGTAATAATCCATAAAATTAAAGCTAAAAACTGTAGTAAAAAAGAAATTTAAAAATCAAACTAGTAAGCAAAAATTAACCAACTTGCCTTAAAATTTTAAAAACCAAATGACTAGAATGCAAGTACGTGTTAAGAGATGGAAGTAAAAGGGTTGTGGTAATAAGTAGTTTTCTATTGAAGAAAGTTTAGCCTAAATTGGCGACAAAACTACAAAGTTTCTTGGAGATATAATACACAGAGAGCAGGCTGTTAATAAAATAGCGCTAAAGCTGCTATTAGTTTGAATTTATATTCATAATGAAAGTAATTAAAAGTAAATTAATAAGTCCAACACTTGCGCTAAAGCTGCAAGTAATAAAGCAATAATTCACTATAAATTATAAAACGAAAACTCTCCATATTACACCTCCAAGCAATGGAAATTCAATTTAAAAACATGATTGAAACGGTATTTTTCAGAATTTAAAAAAAAATATAGAATTTTCAGTCCTCCTTGCTTTAAACACAGTTAAGTAAAAACTAAATCGCAAAAATGCCAAAATCAAAAGTAAACTTTTTAAGTATTGAAAAACCAGTTATTGTTATTGATAGCAGATTAATCGACTCATCAAGGGGATAAACCAATCTACCATCAATTAACAGTAACTAAAATAAGAGAGAGATATAGATATACTTCTAGTGCGCCCGATTGCAACCAAAAAGGGAGGTGAGCAGTTACATATTATAGCAGTCCCATATACAAAATTCCAACGTTGTGAGGTTACTCGTGTTTGAGTTAAGAGAGGTACATACATACATACATACGTACTTACGTACGTACAGACGCCATTTAAAAAAATCTCTTCTGAATCCATTTTAAATCAGTTTTATAATTCGTTTGGGGAAAAAGAGGCCTTTATTCTGTCCTTACGTACAGATATCACTCAAAAACATAGTGAAATTGCATTCGATAGAAGTCAAAATGGATATTTTTGTTGAAATATGATATCCGGAGTTTTTCGTGATTACAATACATCTAGTAGTAAAAAAGAGGCCTTCATTCTGCCCATACATACAGATGTAATGCAAAAGAATCGTTCGAATGGATTCGAGAGCGGTAAAAAGGTATATTTTCGTTGAAATAATGAAACCCGAAATTTTTCGCGATCATAATACTTCCTTTACATCGTACAAGGAAGTAAAAATGAGTAACAGAAACGCATTGTCTATTCACTGGAAGCTTTCATGAAAAATAAAAGAGCTGGCTCTTTCAATAAACACTGTCACCAGCTGGGACTTCTTTAACACTAATCCTTTAAGTAAACTTGTATCTGTAATAAGTGCAACGACTTACTGTGCATAGCTGAACAATCCCATCATGTTTACTATCGCTTCACCGCTTGAGTTACGCACATTACATTGTATGAGGAGGAGTACTAGTCTGAATGTGTTCAAACTCGTGTTAAAATTTTGTCCAAGAGTTTTATACCAACTTTTACTTGAAAGTTTCAAAATTAAGAGAGTTCTTCTTAATTATTAATCTGACTAATTGAAGAGAAGAAATAGCATTACCTGTTGATGAGATTGTTGCGATGATTGTTAATGAGATTGTTGAGACTGTTGATGAGATTGATGAGACCTGTTGATGATCAGAGCTGTCTAAAACAGGATCTGCCAGAATTTATTTGTCTGGAGGTTTTATTTATTTGTTCGAAGAAATCTCTCAGAATCTTTTCGTTTTAAAGAAAGCTTAAGGTTTTGGAAATTATAAAACATTAATAATAATATTTAAAAGCCTATTAAAATTTCAGAAATACTTTTTGAAATACATACGAAAATTAGATTGACATTAATAAACAGGAAATGGTACTTTACTTGCAGCTCTGAACAAAATGCATGGTGACACTAACACTCTATTGTGAACGCTAAAGGTATGCTGCTTTTAGAGATTTTGTGATTTTGTTGTTGAATTTTATGTCTCTTTAGAGCGAAGAAATTGATGTTTAATAAATGAAGCAAAAATAACACAGTTGCTTTTATTTTTAAGAAAATTGAACATAATTTTAACAAATTATGTTCAATTTTCTTAAAATTATTATTTCTTTAATTATGTTCAATTTTCAATTTTCTCAAAATTAAAATTTCGTATTATAGACCTTTCTATTTACTGGAATAACAAGTTAGATTTTGTTTGCAAACGATCAACCCGAAGTGAAACTTTACTTAAAGCTTGTTGATATTAAAATTAGGAAATTGGGGAGGGGAGGTCATATGCTGGGCGCCTAAGATGTTTTTTTGTTTTGTTTATTCCATTACTTTTTGTTTACAAATGCTCCTTTTCTAAAAATCTACAAAAGAAGTAGCATAAGGTTAATGTTAAATCTCTTTTTAGGCTGGAAATGTTAATTTATTCCATGCAGAATTAAGATAATATAAGATAGGAGCGTTTCTTGTTCCGTAAACTTAATGACACTACAAGTCCAATCCCACCGCCGAACCAGGCTCAGAGGTTGAGCCCCTGTCCTCGCATCTTGGAGAGACTGGCGGTATCGCCTTAATGCGACACTGGTCGTCAGTTTGTTACCTGCTAGTCACGCGGGCTGCCCGTCAGCCAAACACATTACCCAGAAAACCCGCGGCGCCACTCCCAGGTAGAACCTAGGACGTGCGAGACTCATGGGTCGACCGATAAGTGATCTTTCTAGGGCCTTTAGAACCACTAGGTTCGCAATTTGTATACCCCTTTGCCGAGATTGCCGAAGTACAGATCCTAGCCAGGAGCCTCGCAAAGCTACGTCGACTAGTCAATTTACTTCTGCTAGGTTTTTGGAATTCCTCTTTTTTTTTTAAGAAAAGCATGCATGCATACGTGTTCCTTTACTTATATTAACTTTTTGCCTTGACTTTAGACAGCGTAATTAGCTATTTTCATTTAAAACGTAATACTTTTTTTACTTAATTTGTTACTTTTTATTACAATAACTGCTTTTTTAACGCAAGGGCAAAAGGCAATCAATAATCTGTACTTTAAGACAGTACGAAAATTCCGATGTCCCAGTTGTTGTTGTTGTCATCTCCTTGCATTCCATGGAACAATGGTTGCCAGAGCCTCATAAAGGTTGGACTTCTATTGGACTTCTACTTCCACCCCAGTTTTGAGGGACAGCATCCGGCAAGTGATCCAAAGGTCCCCCACCCCTCTACCCTACCACCAAACCCATGGAGTTCCATGACCAAATCGCACGAGAGGACTTTCGGCTCGCATATATTTACACTTCCCCAGTGCCACAAAGACACTATACAAACAACCATGTCTTCTTCGGGATTCGAAGCCAAGCCCATCAATGCCACAGTAGGCTCCTTTAACCACTATATCGCCTGGGCGACTGATGTCTCAGTTAGTTCGAATATTTGATATTTTGTTGCAATTAAGGGAACAACAATGAAAACAAAATGTATGATAAAGCGATTCTTACTCATTTTGCATACTTCAGAAATAAAACCTAAATTTAAAACATAAAATCGCCTTTATAATTTTAATAACATTTATAATTTTCACCTTTATCTTTATAATTTATAACCTGGCCTCAAAGAAGATACTTATTTGGTCAAATACCTATTTGGTCTCAAAAAACTATTTCTCAAATAAGAAACAGTATTTTTACGTATTTGAGCTTTTTCGAATATTGTTCTGAGTATTCAAGCCTTTGCGTCTGTCATTATAGGAAACTCCTTAAATAAATCCGTTTGAAAAGTATAGTTTGCTCTTTTCAAATGCAGAAACTGTAATTGCATCTGTATCAATGCGTTATACATAAACACTTATTTTCTCTAATTCTAAAACGAATTCCCGGCCATCCTAGCAGTTATCTCTCAACGTATTACGTTGCGTTAATCAGTAGATTCTGTTAAAAATGCAAAATATGTCAACAATATGCTTTTACAAAATAACGAAAGGACCTATCAATATCTGCATAAAAATGACTATATATGGTGTAGATTATTTGCGCTATTTCATAATACATTATCTTCCTTGCAATTACGAAACAGAACCTTTTAAAATTTATTGGAACCTCAATATTATAAATGATTGTCGATTAAATTGAAAAACAGATATTTTAAAATTTCTTTTCCTTTTTACTTCCTTGTACGAAGTATTGTAATCACGAAAAATTCCGAGTACCAGATTTCAAAGAAAATATCCATTTTGACCGCTATAGAATGCAATTTAATGATGTTTTTTCATGATATCTCTACGTATGGGCAGAATAAAGAACACTTTTCCCCCAAACTCATTGTAAAACTGATTTAAAATTTATTCAGATGAGACCTTTCTCGTGGCGTCTGCACGTACGTACGTATGTATGTATCTCGCATAGCTCAAAAACGAGTAGCCTCAGAAAGTTGAAATTTTTATACAGCACTGCTATAATATGTAGTTGTGCACCTCCCTTTTTGGTTGCAATCGGCAGCACCAAAAGTATATAAATATGTATATATATATACAGCCACTCTGTTACTCGGGTCAGTGAGCTCAGTTTTATTTTATTCTTATATGTTTGTAAATTGTGCATATTTTGCTTTAAAATGATTGAATTATGTTTTTCTTATCATCCGGTTAAGGTTTTAATGCCTTTAGTTAATCATCATGCAATAGTTGTAGAATTATCAAGAGTTTAAAAGTTGTTTAAGATTAGCTAAGCCTAATTTTTTTAACATAGAAGGTGTAATTGTTTACACTTCAAACTGATCAGAATAGTGAATTAAGTCTTTCTGCACTTTTAGTATCTTTTGGCCGAGTGCGGCCAAAAGTAAACTTTCAGTTTTGTGCACTGAAAAATCTGCCTTCTTGCCCGCTGTCAGAATTGCTTGCTTTTGGGTAGAAACTCTAATTTTAATTGTAAAAATTATTTTTTAATTGTTTTAACTGCATTTGGTTTTTTATGTTTTCCTATATTTTTCTATTCTTATTGAAGATATTTTGATGTTTTATGTATTTTTGCCTTTTTGCGAAGTGAGAACTGAAATAATTGAATGAGAAATATATCTCTAATGAAATTGGAGAAAATAAGTTTATATGAAATGCAGTAAAAATTTTAGTACAATTTAATAATTTAATAGGCCGATCAAAGAAGTCATGTGGATGAAAGAAATGAGAAAATCAGAACTATATCTCTAATGAAAATGAGTTTAAATGAAATGCAGTATAAATTTTAGTATAATTTAATAGGCCGATCAAAGAAGTCATGTGGTGTCCGCATCAGATTTTTTATGTAAATGGAATTATAATTTATGTAAATGGAATTATAATAGGAAACTCGTTTCCACCACCGAAGGCAAATTAATCTGTATTTTGAAGCTCATAATCCAAATGACATCTTATTTCACACGTTTAATTCACCGCATTCTTATAATAGCCCTTTCAGTAAAATCAAGTAATCCTCTGAAATCAACAATTCATGCAACAATGAGTATGCTAACTACCATATAATAAAGTTGTCCAATTTTGTAAAATAAGCCGCTTATAATTAGTAATATGTAATATCAGACAATTTTGTTGCAAACTTGCTGACGAGGCAAAGTATTCCGTATATATCTGGATATTTGTAACTAACTATCTTGATGCAATTGTTTTTAGTATTTATTCATTTGGTTATTCAAACAATCTGATTAGAATTTTGTGCAGCATATTCTTACTACTCAAATAAAGAAAGATTGCTCATAGAAACATGTCTGACTATTTTTACATCTTTGCCAATCTATATATTCGCTATATACAATGTTCTAAATCTTTACCAAATGAAAGAAGCAACACGAAACGTGGTGTAGTTTCAATGACAATAAGATTGCATTACTAATGAACAGCAAATAAGCACTTAAATAAAGTAATAAATGAATTCAGACCAATAAACAGATGATGAGCTATCTTTTAGTACCTTTCTTGGTTGCACTTTACACTTCAGCTACGATGTTTATTCAGGTGCCAGCGAATCGAAATAATGATATTGAGCTGATGATTTCAGTTCACATTTGTGGCAGGCGTGTTATCTTTCCTTATCATAGCTGTATCAAGATCATTAGTATTTGAAATATCTCTTGACATACGTTCTGTAGGCAAAAAAATTATGCAGAAGAGCCATATGGCCATGTGGAATAAATACATCAAGGATATCATGCTAGTATAGAGGTAAACGCTGTGTTAACTTATCAGGACTGAGTATTCTGTGCATAGTTTTAGAAAACATGGTAAAGTCTTTAATAGGGTCCTTATCCTCAAGTCTCAAGTCCTGAACTGGAACAGTGAGCTGATAAACTTAGCTGTGTTCTGGTGTAGATGCTGTGCTGGAGAATAACTGCACTTGAAAGGGATTTAAAATCCTCTTTTATTAAATCACTATTATTTACACACTTACCAACTCGGGAGAGATACAGAAAGTAAAAGACCGCACTTGGGCCTAACTTAACAATCAAATAAATTTAAACTAAATCTAAATAGAAATTAAATCAAACTTTGCTCACAGAGCAATTCGCGGAGTTTGGCCTCTAACTAAAAGGGTGTGTAGCAAGATATACTAATACTAGCGCACTTCAATTTGTTTCAATATGCAATCACGTAGTAAGCACTATGGCTTATAAATTTAGCTGCTAGCTGGTCAGGCGAACGTCGAGCAGACTGACCGTGATCTGAGACTAAAGCTCTCTCACACTGAGAGGTTTCTACCTCTGGTTTAAATAGTACTTCGCTGTACTTCAAATTAGCATAAGCTGAGAACGCGCGCTTCTTCTGACGGGAAGTTGAAACAGAGAGGAGATAGAAAGATTTAAATTAAAATAAAACTTGGTTAGTTTAACTAAAACCTTACAAACTATGTGCACAAGCTTTACGTATATTACGCTACTTAAGAGTTTTTCATCCTGAGAAAACGATAATTGGTCATTGTGGGAGGAAGGGGAAGAAAACGAAAAGAAAAACATATACTTCTCGAGTTCGAAATAGATATTCTGTTGTATATTGAACCATCCCCATTTTGCAAATTTTCAATCAGAATTTAAAAGCTTTATTCCACATAATGCCATATTCACACAGAAGTAAAAAATATCCTTTTTGTTACAAACCTTCACTTTCATTTCCATTGTTACCAAACACAATTTTGTCTACAACACGCCATTTAGACTAAATTATTATGTTTCAATGATAAAATCTATTTCCATTTATATGCATTTAAAAGGAATACGGTAAATTTTGTTTTTCTTATATTACATGGAAACGTTTTACTCGCAATTTAAATAGAATGAAACCTCACACACTAAGGAGGCTACATCTTTAAACAACTATGGTGCTTACGTATTATCACGTCGACCGTTAAGCTGTCGCCAAGCAATATCATTTAACGAATAAGTATGATTTAGTAAGACACTCGTAACATCAAGTAAGTAATAAGTATCGGATAAGTAATTATGAATAAATATGATTTACCAAGACACTCATAACATCTGCGCTTTCGTCTGATGTAAGCCCGACTGCTTCTCGCTAAGCCACATTTTGTTTTTGTAAATAAGAATATAAATTAACCGTTATTGCTGCATTTTTTCTTGCGTTTTGAAAAAAAAAATGGTTACAATTTGAGATCTTTCTTTTACAGCAGAAAGCAGTGGATTATTTTCAAAGTTATGGAATTCTAACATAAAAAAAGTGTGTATTACTGAGCACGATATGGTTAACAAAATAGTCATAGATTGGAATAATTATTTGTTGGAAGTTTGTGGTCATACCATTCGAAACAGACCTCCTCGTAAAATCCAAGAAATTAACAAAATAGCCAAATGTTAGTTAAAAATAACTACTGAGCTCTTTTACTGATTGCTTATTAAATAAAGAGGCTTCCGTTCCTTCAAAAATCTGCAGGAATGATTGGGGCAGTTTTGGCAGGATCTCCGCCAATTTTTGTGATTCGATAGCAGCCAACTTTCAGGGTCGACGGGATAATACGTAAGTACAGCAACTACTTCTGGAAGTGGCAAGTATTTTTGAAAACGTAATAAAATAACCAGACAGAATACTTTGTCGATTAAACAATCGGCGAGATGGTTAAAATCTAAACTGTTTCGCAGGTTGAAGCGGTTTTGGAAAGCATAAGAAGTTAGGCAATGAAAGGAATATTATGGGGGCAAATCAACATAAACTGCTGGAATCCAGAATGAAACACAATGAAGGTAGCATGCATGCAAGCAACATAGAATTTACATCGCGTCTTTAATGAGAAGAATTTCCAACTGATTACGATTTCACAGTACGCGCACATCATAGGTGACCGCAGTGCTCCTTACAATGGCCGTTTTGAATAACGTGAATTGTTCTTTCGTGATATTTGTGTGCATCTTCTGTACGCCTCGTAGAAAAACACGAGCAGTATTCGAGCAAGTTTCCGAGTTCGACCGAGACAGAATCGTTGCATGAGGAACTGCAGATTATCCTTTTGGGAAATCCGCCCTCTCGTCAGACGTAGCCAAGCAATAGTTATGTGAATATGTAATCTGGGATGCAAGAGAAAACGACTGACGACAGGAGCAATTACTCCAACCAAAGGAAAAAAGTAAGGCACATTGCACGCACGACACTGATGGAGCGCACGACCACACCCGCAATTGTATTACAATGAATAACACAACAATCGGTGTCTGCATGAACAATTCAATGCCGTTTGAATCCTTACAATCTGTATATAAAGGGAGTAAAGATTGCCGTTTTAAATAATGGGATCAATTTCAGGAGGTCTGGTGAAATTTGTGTGCAGCTTCAGTATGCTTAGTAGAAAAACACGAGCATCGTTTGAGCACGTTTCTGAGTTCTACCGAGGCAGAATCATTGCATGCAGAATTGCAGACTATCCTTCCATGAAATAGGTTATCTTGCCAGCCGTAGCCACGATGGATTGTCCGCTAGGCATCCATTGTTTCGCTTATCTTTAATTTTACACCACAGGCGTTTGCATTTGCAGTGGTGAACTCAACTCCAGAGATAGGCATCCAAATGGTATGAACTGTGTTTTTACCACGATGGTTGGATGGTTGCTGTTTACAGTACCACAATGGTTAGTATAGTTCCTGTTAGGATTGATTGTGAAAATGAGTATAGGGATTTTTGTTCATAGATGACAACTCTGAAGAAAACAACAACATATATTTCAAAAAAAAAAGCAGTACAGATCGAATACATAAAATGCTTTTCCTTCTTTTTCATATTAAAAAAAATCTGATGTGTACACCACATGACTTCCTTGCATGGAATATTAAATTATACGCAGTTTTTCCCGCATTTCATTTAAACATATTGAATTAACAGTTAACGAATTTTGAATTAAATCTACTTCGTCGATAGCGCATAAACCACAACAGAATAAATGCACTCTTTAAAGTCCACTATATTTATTTACCATAGCCACACTTCGGCGCTAAACACACACGATTTCATAGACGATTCAGAGCCGCTTACATAATGCGCATGTGCTACTAGTTAATTCAGTTCTCACTTCGCGACAAGGCAAAAACACGTAAAAATTCACAATATTTTCATTAAAAATTGAAAGCTGTAGAAAAACATAAAACACAAAGTACAGTTAAAACAACTAAAAAAACAATTTTTACAATTAAAGTTACAATTTGTACGCAAAAACAAGCTAATAACTCAAATGATAATTCCAGAATGAATCAAGCATAATTTAGTTCGCAATAATAAAAGAAGACGTTACTTTATTATTGCGAAGCTTAGTTTCTCTAGATTGGCAACAAATCCACTATTCTGGTAAGCTTCCAATGTAAACAAATATGGGCGCTGTCATAACAAAAAATTAGGCCTAGCCGCACTTAAAAAATCTTTTAAATTGTTGATAATTCCACAATTATTGCATATAGGTTAACTAAAGGCATAAAATCTTAACCGAAAGATAAGAACAACATAATTCAATCATTTTTAAAGCAAAAAATGCACAATTTACAAAAATATAAGAATAAAGGGTGAAAATGCGCTTTAGCCCACTGCTTGGCGATGTTTTGAAAATCGCCAATAAGGCGCGTTTCTGCGATACGTCTTTGCAATTGCAACCTTCCCGACACGCTCCGCGAAAACCTATTGTAAACAAAACATAGAATTCTAAAGCATAAATTAGTATGGAGACTGTTGCCACAAAAAGATAATAAAATAATATGCAAAACGAACATTATGATCATTAAAATATTTGTCAGTTAGGTTTAAATTAATTATTTACATTTTATGTTGTAATACTTACACATTTTATGCCGTTACATAACCTTCCCGACACGCTCCGCGAAAACGTAAACAAAATGGCATCGAAGAAAGAAGAAATTTTTTTTAAAAGGGCATTAAAATTACAAACGATACCATGTACGCACCGTTCCCTTTTAACTTCAAAAAAAAATCTGCGAATTGCACAATGTAGGCAACGTACACAAATGAACAAAATAAGCTAAAATAACGAAAATAAATTACAAGAAAATGCCATGTGCACAGCGTTCCTTTTAAACTTAAAAAAAAACTTCAGCGAATTGCACAATGTAGGCAACGTACACAAATCAACAAAATAAGGTTGGCGGATATACGGAGTTACCCATGTTGGCGCGTTTATTGCTCATTCAAAAACAATCGCCGCCAAGCAGTGGGCTAAAGCGCATTACAACCGAATAAAGAAACTGAGCTCACTGAGCCGAGTAACAGAGTGGATGTATATACTTATATACTTTTGGTGCGGCCGATTGCAACTAAAATGCGAGGTGCACATCTACATGTTATAGCAGTCCTATATACAAAATTTCAGCGTTCCGAGGCTAGTCGGTTTTAAGTTAAACGAGATACATACATACATACGTACGTACGCACAAACGCCACGAAAATTCTTTTCAGAATCCATTTTAAATCAATTTTACAATTTTTTTTTTGGGGGGGGGGAAAGAGACATTCTTTCTTTTATTCTGTCCTTACTTTTCGATATAACGCAAAAACATCGTTAAATTGCCTTCGATAGCGGTCAAAATGGATATTTTCTTTGAAATATGAGACCTGAAACTTTTCGCGATTACAATACTTCCTTTTTACTTCGTACAAGGAAGTAAAAAAGCAACCGTTTCAGCTTCTCGCTGTCTTACATCTGTTGCCACTCCCGAACAGAGAAACTTATCTCTCATGGAGTTTGATCGTGACGCAACAGTTAGATTAGAGTTTGAGGATATGTGGAGAGAGACTGCTCGACTGTTATGTTATGCATCTTGATACTGGTCCTGGACCCGGTGTTATGGTACAGATTTTAAGCAGGGTGCAGCCTCCTACCGTCAAAAAGACGGTCTTATTTCAAGACGATTTCATTCAGAGGTAGCAGAGTGTGAGCGCATTTCTCGTATGGAATAACCGCCATATTTCCGCGATTTATCAGCACGATTTTATTTTTGTCGCCAAGTTGGCAAGATTTGTTGATTTTTTTTTTTGCCAAATTTGCGATTTATTAGAATTGGGAAAACATTTACATTTTCAAAGCCCTAGGACCGATTTTTGTCTTCCAGAAACCCGATGAACACCGTATAAATACATCTTCGAGACAAGACGAGTCAATTATTAATTAGCTCCAAGAGCTTATGATTCAAGAGAATTAACGGTATTACGTTTTAGAATTTACTCTGTGAATGATATCGGGAATTTACGATACATTCCGTGAGCCAAAGAAGCTTTGCCTATTATTCATATTCTCCTTGAGCTATTTAGTTTGATGTATTTCATTATTATTTACAATAAATTGTCAATTTCCTCCTGTACATATGGAATGATTATTTAAAGAAGTAGTCATAAACTTATAGCTCGTAACTATTGGTCCAGGTTTGTAGATCTCTTCGAATGCCTATAACCAGAAAGATGGAAAACAGCACAGAAGCAACACGCAAGTGATTGCTGCGAACCGGGATGAATCAACAGCATTTGTATTTTACGAGTTTTAATGAAGATATTTTAAGTTTTATGTATTTTTGACTTGCCGCAAAGTAAGAACTGGGTTTACTGAATGAGAAATATATCTCGAATGAAATTTAAGGTTTTAATAAGTTTAAATGAAAAGCAGCAAAAAGTTTGTGTAATTTAGTAGGCTGTACAAGGAAGTCATGTATCATACACATCTGACTTTTTTTCCTATTTTTACTACCTTGTACGAAGTAAAAAGGAAGTACTGTAATCGCAAAAAAATTCGGGTATCATATTTCAAATAAAATATCCATTTTGACCACTATCGAATGCAATTTCACGATTTTTTTGCGTGACATCTGAATTAAGGGCAGAAAAAAGGACTCTTTTCCTTCCAAAAAAATTATAAAGCTGATTTAAATTGGATTTTGAAGAGATTTTTTCGTGGCGTCTGTGCGTACGTACGCATGTATGTATCTTGCATAACTCAAAAACGAGTATCATCAGAACGTTGAAATTTTGTATATGGGACTGCTATAACATGTAGATGTCCACCTTCTATTTTGGTTGCAATCGGCTGCACCAAAAGTATATAAATATATGTATATGTAGTATAATCCACTGTGTTACTCGGCTCAGTTAACCCAGACTTTTTATTCTTATATGTTGGTAAATTGTGCATATTTTTGCTTTAAAAATGATGGAATTGTATTGCTCTTATCTTCCAGTTAAGTTTTCATGCCTTTAGTAAATCTGCTTGCAAGATTTGTAGAATTATCAACAATTTAAAAGTTGTTTAAGTTCAGCTAAGCCTAATCATTTTACCATGGCAGCCATATTTGTTTATATTTGAAACTTACGAGAATAGTGGATTTGTTGCCAATCTAGAGAAACTAAGCTTCGCAACAACAAAGATAACTTCTTCTTTTATTATTGTGAATTAAATCATTATGGAATTTATTCCAGGAAATAAACTTTTAAGATTTACTTCGCAATTTTGAATATAGATATTTTGAGTTTCTATGTATTTTTGCCTTGTCGCGAAGTGAAAACTGAAGTAATTGAATGAGAAATACTGAATCGTCTGTGAAGGACTGTTTCTTTTTGTTTTGTTTTGTTTGTTAAATTTCTTTTATACATCGTTTTAGATTTATTATAGAATTTGAACAGAATGTGCGGCAACGATTAGACAATTCTTCAGATGATATAACTTTTTGTGCATTATGAGTTATAAAATGAATGAGATGTAACGCTGTTAAGTGAACCTAGCGACAGAGTGTCAAGAAAAAATGCATATAATTTAATATTCCCTACAAGGAGGTGGTGGGGTCTACACATCAGATTTTTTTATTCGAATTTTATTTTATTTTATTATTTTTATAAAGGAAATGTTGGAAGTAAAACGAAATTTTCTGTTCTCTTAACAACAATTTTCAACTGAATAATTTAATTGACAATGGGTCATAAGACTAAAAACAAGAATGCAAACTAAGATAAACAATTTTTTTATTTTATTTATTTCAAGTTATGGTTTCATGGGAAATGGAGATTAAAAAGTTCTCTTCACAAAATTCATGTACAATTTCTTGTCACAAATAATGAAAGTTCGAGTTACGAAATAACAAAACCTGTTAATCGAATTGCACTGTCAAAAGTATGAACCATTATCTTCGTAAATTTATCAAAGGTGTCTCACGCCTTTAATATTCCTGATATAAAACTGTACATGAATTCTGTATAGAAAATTATTTCATCTTTTTTTCCTATTAAACCATATGATAAATTATTGTTTTTCAGTTCGTTAATCATTTTATGAATTTTAAACAAAAATTTATTTTCTGAAAACATTTTTTTCTATTTGTAATATAGTTTAAAACTTTCATTCTTTTCCAATTTATGCAAATAAGCTTAAATCCCTCATAAATTAAATACTTTTATCTATAACAATGAGCTTAAAAGACGGACACATCAATTTTGAAATCTGTTTATTGTAATTTGTGGTATTTTCTGCAGTAAATAAAAGAGTGATTTAGCTAGATTACTGTTACATGATGTGTCTTTTATAACATAATACTCTGTAAACAATATAAATAATTGTCTGTGAAATTTAAGTTATGTAAAGGATTGAGGAACGCATTACGTACATAGCTCGGGGTATTATTGTTTCTCAACAGTTGAATGAGAAATTAGCATTAAACATAGAACATTAATTCTCTAAAATGTTGTTCCCAAAAGTAAAATATTCAACGAATTTTTGGAATAGAATTCGAAAGATTCTAACCGCGAGAAAGCGCGAAAATTTCACTTTTCGAATCTTGAATATATTTTTTTAAGATTTGCGGGATTCGAAGGTCCCATGTTTAAAATAAATCTTTAGTTTGATTATGACTTCTGCTTTAGTTTTTCTTTACATGCCAAAAATTTCTTTACTTTTGTAGAAGTTTATTCAAATGTCTGTCGCTACTATTATTAATACAAATGTCTATTTCTGCTATTATTACTATCTCTACAATTATTACTAATTTTTTAGAATCGTAAAATATTGTTCTTTCACAACTATTATTCGGACGGACAGATGTTTCTTTCAAAAGCCCCGTTGCTTTTAAGTTATATGCAAATTCATCAGTTCCTGGTTAACCCTAAATATTGCTGATATGTTACGATTCAGCAATAAGTGTATAATGTGTAGATCTAATTAAAACACGCTAGATTTAAAAAAAAAATGCCTGTCAGTGTTTCTGCATTACAAACATCATGAGAATAAAACTAGGGCTATCTTTCTGAAACAGGTTAGATGTTTTTCTAACATTGTCTGCAGATATTTTAGTCGTTGTAGGTAATAATATAGTTTTTTACTTTTAAGGACTTAGAAAAAATCATAAAATACTTGAAAAAAATATGAAAGCTTTCAGATTTTACATTAAGCTCACAGGAGCGTTTTTTAAACGTTTGCTGTGCTACCTTATTAAATATCATGTTCTGCGCACTTAAACCATGAATTCAACAATAATATGGCAAAATAATTTTAAAATGAGCATATCTTTAGAATTTCAGATACACAGTCTCGCGCACTGGAGATAATTTTTTTTTCGTACAGTGTTGCCATTCCTCCCTTTGAAATCCTTGAGTTTGTTAATAAAAAATTCCTTACTGTCTGACAAAATATGAAATAGATAATAAAATAAGTTCAAAATTTCCAATTTGGGCTTCCAGATGCCCATATTCGGGTGGAAACGTTCAATATTCAAACTTTGGTGACTCTACGTACCGTTATTTTATCAAAATGTGAGAAACATGCACACATTTATGCAGATTCTTCATTATTTAATTTCTTTAAATATAACACAGGGGGATAATATTTATTGGCAACAGTTTGAAAAGTAAATCATTGGACAAAGTGAATCGAAGCCAAATGCCAAGCCTAAATTAATAACCCTTCTGAGCTACTTTGATCTAATAAAACACTGAGCAGCAATGAAGAATGTTCTATCATGGTATTATTCAAACTGTTTCTTTTCGAAATACATTGCAGCTTGTTTGATGTGCGTCCTTGCGATTAAAAAACTGAACATGAAAGCACTGATAAAAATCCCTATTTTTTCATGTTAATATCCGTATGAAAAGAAATAAAAATTTTAACGTTATTTTGAATCTAACCACTTTTCCTGCTCGTGCAATCAAGTTGTGTGAAAAATGCATCAAACTTTGACTGAGAAATGTGTTTAGAAAAAGTTTCTGGGTTTATTTCTTCAAACTTTTCTAACTGTTACCTGTTATTAATCACAAATTTCCTTAGAATAAGGCCGATAAACTTTATTAGAATACTTTCAGTTATATGAGTGAAAGTGGGCTCCGTAAAAATAAAATCTAATTTTTTGTATGGATTATTTAAAGAAAAGACTAAAGTTAAAAATTTTATGTTTGCACGAATAGAATTCTTAGAATGTGCCTAATAAATAATTTCAAATATACAGCTAAAAATTATATAGCAAGCGTTGTTTCTCCATAGCGAAACTGTTAACCGGTAAAATGGGAGAATACATTCGTTTCTGAATATCTCATAAAATTCTCCACATGCATTTATAACACTTTTAACTCATTAAGCATATTGAACATTTTACCAATCGGGAATTTTCTACTTTATGGCTATTGCATAAAAAATTAAATTCTACTTTTATGAAATCTATCCGCGGGCAATACTAAAATTGTTTTCATACAATTTTAAATTTTATTGTGAGATACTGTAATTCGAAACACATGCCAATAAAAAAATAATATTGTAATAGTTGCCATTAATTTATACTTAATTACTTTTCATTTTTTATGTTCTTATCATAATTGTTTTCTTACTCGTATAATTTTCCATTTTTGATTTTCGAATGATAAAAAAGAGGAAAAGTACCCGAGGAAATCAGGTAACTAAATATCCAATCATTATAAGACATGCAATTTTTTAATGCCTTTATATAAATTACAGAAGGCGTCGTATGTTTTATACTATATTATTTATACTTTTTCTTGTATTTCCTGTATACGAAACTACGTTTTGAAAAGAAGTATATAAATAAAAATAAAAATAAGAATAAAAAAATCTGAAAGGTTTCAGATTTTAAATTACGTCCAAAGTTTTTTTTTTTTTTAACGTTTTGTGTGTTACCTTTATTTATTAAATATCATATTCTTCGCCCTTAAACCACAAAATTCAGTTCAACAGCAATATCGCAAAGTAATTTAAAATGAGCCTATCTTTAGAATTTTCGATACACAGTTCCGCTCGTTGGAGATAAAAAGGTTTTATTTTCCCGTAGAGTGCTGCCATTGCTCGCTTTGAAATCATTGAGTTTGTTCATCAAAAATTGGTTTAAGTTTTATAAAATATGAAATAGATAATAAAACAAATTTCAAATTTAGGCTTCCACATGCGCATATTCGGGTGAAAACGTACGCTATTCAAAATTGGATGGCTCTAGGTACCATTGTTTTATCACATATGGAGAAATGTACATACATTTATTCAGATTCTTCATTATTTAATTTCTTTAAATATAGTACTTTGCGATAACGTTTGGTGGCAACAATTTGAAAAGTGATACAGCCGTTTATAGTGATTCAACGCAAAATCGCAAAACCAAAACAATAGTTCTTCAGGGACAAAGCCCCTTTGGACTAAAATAAAAGTAAGAATAAAATAAAAATAAAGATCTGTAAGGGTTCAGATTTTAATGTTGGCCCAAAAGGGTTTGCTTAAGATTTTTTTTCTTTTTTGAACGCTGTTACTGAGATCGAAATCTACCAATCTGCTGTTGCACTCACTCCTGCTAACCCATTTCGTTTTATCTTTTTAGCTTTATTTACTAAGATTACTTTTCTTTGCACTCACGCGCTACACATTTTAAGAGAAAAATTACAAACGTTTTAAAAGCTGCTTAGCAGCATGTTTAGAATTCTCGATTCAGTGTTAAGTATTGGCATATGTTTTTCTATTTTTTTCAGTCTTTTCACAGTTTATCGTGTGTTTCAGTTTATCGTATGTATGTATGTTCATTCAGTTTTCTTATTAAAATGGCTTTACAAAACCTTATTTTTTTTGTCTTTTTATTAGTAACGTTTTGCGTGTTTACTTTATTTATTAAATATCATGTTCTTGACGCTTATGCCACATAAAATTCAATTCAACAGCAGAATCACAAAATATTTACAAACAGCATATCTTTAGAATTTCTTACAGACAGTCTCCTGCGCTGGAGATAAAAATATTTTATTCCATACAGTGTTGTTTTCAAATCGCTGAGCTTCTTAATCAAAGCTTTATTATTTATGTGTGTATTTACAAAATAAGAAATATAAAATTCGAAATTCAAAATTCGGGCTTCTAAGTGCATATGCTTCTACGCGTTCGGGCAGAGGACTAATATTCAAAATAGGATGGCCCTAGGTACCGTCGTTTTTTCCCATTGCGAGGAACACACAAACATACAAACATGTAGACTCTTCCTTAATTAATTTCTTTAAAAACAATACAGGGCGATAATGTTTGATGGAAACAATTTGAAAAGAGATACAGCCATTTATAGTGAACTACGTAAAATCCAGTTTGGAGATTAATAGCCCATTTGGGTTAACAATAAAACTGTATAACTACTTCTTTTGAATATCTTGTCAACATTCTGTTTCTCTTTGAGAATCGAAAGACACATAGCCAACACAAAAATTTGCACATGCACAATAATTATTACAAACTTACTCTCTTCCATGACTAGGAGTGAATGGAAAGTAAAAGGAAAGGGAAGGTAATAGAAATGAAAAGATACTTATACTGAAAGCAAGAATAATTAAGTAGATATGTTAGTATAAAATATTCAACAATGTTACCAAAATATCTTATAAATATTGCAAAATTGCTTTTGAAAGCTTCATGGAAAGATGATGAAAAATGTAAATTAATGCAAACTGCCTTAAAATGCATTTAGATGCAATCCAAACTTATTAATGGCATATTTTAAAATGGAACTTAATAAAATTTGTGATTACAAATGGAAAATAAAACTTTACATCAAAGTTAGGTGGAGTCCTGATTAACCACATCTGAGGCTAATCCCAAATTGCTTTCAATCGAACAGTAGTTAAAAAACACAGGAAAGAGAACTATAAGTAATATAAAAATACTACTAAGGATTTATTTGTATTTGTAAGCAGTTTAATTTGGATAATCAATTTATTTGGTTGTTATGTAAATTAAATCACTATTCAAAACACGAACTTCAAACAAGAACAACAATCTTTCTGTGTAACAGAAGGTTAATTCGAAATGAAAAACAACAGAAGGTTAATTAGATGTACACTTTATTTATTTTTACAATTTAGCAATTTATTTTAAACGGATGATTTAACAATTTTATATTTATTTACGTGTGTTTATTATTTATGTGCGTATTTATTATTTATGTGTGTTTAAATTACCTATTGTTGTGGGTAAATTACATTTCCTAAATACTATGACACCATTTTTTCCAATGGATTGAAGTCAAAATTTTTTACGTAGTGAAACTGAAATAATATTGCTTCTATCCTAGCATTTGTTTCATTTCCGCAGACGATTTACTTTATTCTGATGGTTTGGTATAATAACTGTTTCATAGTTTGAGAGTACTCAAATAAAAAAAAAATTAATACCATTCTTACACTGTTAACTGCAGTTAACGTAAAGTACAATATAATGCAATTTAATATTTTTAATTATATTTGTTTTGTAAACAGCCAAATTTTAATTTTCCATTTACAGAACCAATTTAAAAATCAAAGCACCAATTCATTTTCAAAGTTTAGCTAATGTTTCATGATACTTCAGCTAGAATTCTTTTAAAATTTATAAAACATTTATTTTGATCGATGAAATCAAGTGGAAAAGCTGTAAATCAATTAAATCTTGCAAACAAATGTTTTTTGGTATATCAATAAGGTAATTAATTAATTCAAAATAGAAAGTAATCTGTAATCAACTAATTTAAGGACGTAATAGTTTTCTTAAACTCTGAAACATTTTAAAACTTTATTTGTTACCTGAAATTTTGGCTCTGATCAATACCTGTTTGACTTATCGTATCTCTGAAATCTCTGGTAAACTGAAATTCTCCATCGATTACTTTGATTGGTTAACAAATTCAGCCTTTGATTGGATTAAAACATCTGTGAATATTTTAATATTTTGTTTTCCTAGCACTGATGACGCCAACATTTCTATTTTCAAGCATCAGGGCAGTACTAGCCGTGGTATTGTCACACCTGTCTTTGGCTGTGGCTCCTTTTTTTTTCAACCATTACACGTGTCTGATGTTTTCTACACATCCCTCCCCCCGAAAAAAAGGAAAGAAAAACAAAATTCCAGCTAATTTGGCGATACGCCCAAAATAAAGATATAGTCAAATTTATTATTATTAATTGCAGCACAGTTAATAACAATTAGACGAATATCTTAATAAAACAGCAAGCAAAACTTAGTGATTTAGTCATTGAACTTAGCTCCGTTTAAAAATTTTCTATTCCGCCTCCTTCTATCATCAGTCAGTTAGATGAAAAATATACTATACTCAAGGTACAGAAAATTATCAGCCGTTTTTATTTATCTTCAAGATTTTTAGGAAAGACTATATTGTTTTCATTTAACATATAAAACTATTCTGGTAAATTAAAGTCCGTACATACGATTAAGCAGCGGAAATCGATGGAAGAACAGAACGGAAAGAATCTAGGAGCAAGCTTTGGTCAATATTGTCACTGCACGAACCTTTAGATCAGTGAAGTCCCGAAGTAGTTCTACACGGTCCACGATAATATTTCAGATAAATTAATTACCATTATTCTGACAAGAATTTGAAGAAATATTTTGCAATTTTAAAGTTTTAGAATCCAATTTTAGATTATTTCCATTACCAAAAACGAACGTGAATAACAGCACAAATTTACAAACGGGGCGAATTAATTCTCTTGCGAAATGCCCAGCTGCGGCAAGATAGCTTTCCCGCAAGGCGGGTTCAGGGTTTCAGAAAGTGATAGGGAAAGGAAAAGTTGCCAGATATGGCGCGAAATCGCTCATTTGGCTACAAAATCGGGGATCCATACATGGAGCGGGCAGATTCTAAAATGTTTCACGTATCTTTCGGGAATGTTCTTGAATGTAGGTTAAAGCTATATATAACCTGCCTGCACGCAGAGAAAGGAATATTTTAGGATCAGTCGCAGATTAGTAGCGTTCAGACGTTAGCTTGAGAGAGATTGATCGTAGTTTTTCAATGACTGTAAACCTGTCATTGGAACTGTCCTGTGGAACTGGCGAATAAATTGTGTTTTGATTCTTCCTCAAGTGTTGTCATCAATCAATCCATATCCACCAACCCGCAGAACTCAACAATTCATACTGTGATATAAAATTTATTCAAGTGTTTGAAGATACAAATTTGATTAACTTTTATTCGTCCTTAGCAAATGATACATATCCTCTATTGTGAATTTTTTCGAAAAGAATAATCGTTATATTTGGGAGTATATTAACTTGTGAACAGCTTTTTCTGTAGTTGAAAATTAATAAAAAACAACCAGATTGCCGAAGAGTATCTACAGTTCCTGATGAAGATAATTTCTGACAATTTTTTCCCAAGGTCTTTATCCTGATCGAAACACTTCAAAGGCTGAAAGTTGTTGTAAGAAATAAACATTTATAATTATTTACATATAAGTATATATTTTTCTGTATGCATCATGGCAAAATGTAATAAATGAAAAAATAAAGCAAATTATTATTATTTATTCTACAGGTTTGTGATGGAAAGTTTTTATAATTTGTTTATTTTAACTTATTTAGTAGTTAGTTTAATATATTAAAACTATTTGAATAAGTGTCAGTCTGGAATACGCTTACATTACAAACTGCTAAAAACTGGCATTGTTTTTCTACTTATTTTCAGTTTTTGAATGGCTAAATTTTGTTGTTATTTTTTCAGCAAATATTTGTTAGTTAATTCAAAAATATGAATTATAAAAATAAAAATATTCCCCAGTCCATCTCACGCTCACAAACTATTATGCGAATGTTTAAAGCCCGAAAATGCATAAATCGTAAAAAATAACGCACCTTCAAATCATTGCATGTTATCATCATGTAAAGATTTGTAGGTGCTTTATTTTTTTACTATGATATTTTCGACGACGATGTTTTTAATCAGCGAAATGTTTTAACAGATTTTTTTTATTACGATGTTTTGAACTACGATGTTTTAAAATTGCGATGTTGTCTGCTTCCTTTCTTTTCTCCCACGATGTTTTGTACGCCGACGTTTTCACCTTGCGCTGTTTTCTCTGCAACACGTTGTTCCGCGATGCATTTGCGCCGATGTTTTCGACAGACACCCTATGATTCTGAAAACCAAAGACGCTATTAAATACACTAACGTTGCGAAGAGGCTGGAATCAATTACCAAAATAATAAAAAACATTTATGTACAGCATATATTTTACCCACTGGTTTTCACTTTAGTTTTAAACAGTATAATAATAATAATAACAACATGATTTTTTAAAAATAAGAACGCATTAGCTATTTCCCTTATTTCTCACTGCAAAAATTTGTTTTAATGTACGTCCAGTAGTTATATCCAAGGATCTGGAACGTATTAATGGCGTATATCGAGACATTTAAGTATTTTTAATGTCGACTACCAACGCTAATCCGAGAACTATATCAATATATTTTTTATGACTACCTGAAGGTACAGAATTGTACCGACCAATCTCACTGACTTCCATTATAGTCAAGACGTTTGAGAGAATGCTATCTGCCGGACTAAGATTTTACGTGGAGTCAAACGAGATTCTAGCAGAAGAACAGACAGATTCCAGAAAAGACATACTAATTCAATTTTGAAGTTGGTTCACAAAATTAAAGCCGCTGTCAATTCGGGGAGAAGCTCGTTGGCTATTTTTGCTGATTTACATGGAGCCTACGACACAATATGGAGAAGGAGACTTCTAAACAAACTTCAAGTTTATGGAATTGACAGAAAGATGTATTATAACTGGTACAAAAAGTTTTTGTTCCAAAATAAGCGAAGCGATAAATACAAAAAAAAATCGTCAATGGATCCTTTCACATGTAGGTATTGACTGTAACGGAAAGGAAGACTCAGTAGCTAAGAGCGGAACACTTGAACCACAAGATAGCAAGCCACTTCCTCCAGAGTCACTTAAAAAGCATATTTTTGAGAAATTAATGGATACTCTTAAATCTGACCAGGCAGCAAAATCAACAGGCAAATCTTAGGCTACCATTCAAGACACTTGGAAAACGCTTTGTCAAAAACACCGTAAAGAGGCTGTGGCAAACTTAGACTGCAAACAGGCCACGATGGCATGGCACATCATCTTAATAAAATTAACATCCTTCCATCTAGTATATGCCAAATTTGTAATTCGGGCATCATGAATGTAGTGCATCTTCTTACATGCCCAGAACTAGATAAAGAGTCTCAGAAACGTGGTGAGATAAGCAAACTATATTACTCGCCGTTGAGCAGGCTCTCGACCAAGGTTATTCTCCTTACGGGATTTCCACCTACTCGTCGGAGTTGATGTACTTCAGGCCAAACCCCAGCCAGGGGCTGGGATGACAGTACAGACAGCGTTATTGTGTTGCTAATAAATAATAATAATAATAATAATAATAATAATAACATGAGCAAACAAGGCTCTTGAAGAAGTACAAGGTTTCAGCAATGAGACATCATTAAGGTGTTGTTATACTAATAAATAGAGTAATGCAATACATAAAGTGGAGACAGGGTATGTGCTATGTAATATAAATGCACATTATTGTTGATAATAAAAATGTACATTTCAATTCTTGATATACTTCTGGGTTACATAAAATATATGTTGAACTTAAGAATGAGATGATACCACAAGTGAAATGACATGAACATACAAGGCTCTTGAAGAAAGAATATGTTTTCAATGAAGAAACATCATTGTGGTTTGTATTGCAATTAATCATAGTGTTCTATTACATAAGGTGAAGGCACATTACTTGTAGACAATGGTATACATCTTGATAAAAATGCAGTTAAATGTAAAATAAAAAATGTTAACATTCATTTATAAGGCATAAGTTCGAATCATTTAAAGCCTACTATTCACTTCAATCATTTAAAGCCTACTATTCACCTCAAGTGTACAATTATATTTTAAGCCAAATATTACATTCGTTTACCTTATAAGTATATAACAAAATTTCTGGAATGCCAGAGCTTTCATGAACTCCTTGTAAAAACTACATCTCTTATATAGATGTCAACCTTTTCTGAATCTTTGAAGATTGCTTGAGCCGACAACAAAAATCAGCGTTGTTTGACTTCTAAATTAATATTTGTTCTGCGTGTTGTTTTACCTTAATTACATCTCTTACGTTCCTTTCTTTGTTGTTTACATTTTTAACTTTTTACTTTTGTTCCGATAGTCATTTGTTCTGGTTCTTGCTTTAAATATTTTTTCTTTTTTATTATATATTATTATTCTTGCGTGATACTTGAGCTATTTTATATATTTGGATTGATCTTTCCAATAAAGCCATATGTAACCGTATTTTTATGTATTTTTATGGCTTTCAGATGAAAGGAAGAGAAATTCCGTTTTTATCATTCCATAAATCGTGTATGCATTTGTTTAATTAATGATAAATGTTTTTCAAAACAGCAGATCCTGATGATTATTCTCCAGTAGTTCTTTTTTTATTGAAGAGACGACGAAGATGTATTTTTTATTTAAGAGAGGAAGTTATTTTTTATTTAACAGATGACGAAGTGTAGTTGACAGACATATGACAAATAACGAAGCTTAGATTTTTTTTTATTATTATTTAAGAGAATGATTTGTTTGCCGTTATTACGCCCGTAATTATAGGTGCAATTTCAGTTTGTTGACAGATGACGAAGGTCAGTTATCAACTTATCAACGAACTGCTAATACGATTCCACTTAATTGAAAAAGAAAACATTATAGTATGCAATCTCTGTAGTCTAAGTCTTTCATTTGAATACTTGTCTGCGTAAGCATAAACGAATGGAAGTGAGAGGGTAAGTGTTTAAGTGCGTTAAATAGTAATAAGTATCGAAATAAAAAAGAAATTAAATGCATTCTAATGATCATTGCGTTTTTTCGCCATACGAGATTTATTGTTAGTAAAGAAAAATGAAAAAAATGTTTTTATAAAATAAACTGTTATTTAAAATTCATAACATAATTCATGAGCAAAAAGGAGAAAAGTAATTTGTTACATTGTATAAATGGAAACACGAGATTAAATAGTTCTACTTAACAAAGCTCATGTACATTTTGTTGTTGTTGTTGCTCATGCTCACTTGTCTGACAGAGTCAGCCCAAGCCCACGAGAATTCTCGTGTCAAGGAGCGCTGGATTATGCTTGTCGTTGGCCTTGAGCATCTAACAAGTGACAGTACGATTTGGCTCAGTTCCGCTCCCAATTTTGATGGAACGATTTGGCTCCAATTTTGATGGAGAAAATTTCGAACCCGTCCCCGGGGACGGGTCCGAAGGTCTCCCACCCCTCTCCCCTTCCACCAAACCACATGAGAGAACTTTCGGCTCGCCTCATTTATTTAAAGTGCCGCCATGCCGCATCGACACTATACATTTACAAACATCCATGCCTTCTCCGGGATTTGAACCCGAGCCTTTCGGGACGGCAGTCAGCGACGCTAACCATTATATTGGTTGGGCGGCGTACATTTTTTGAATCGCATATAGCAAATTGGCGGGCCTTGATAAATTTACAGAGATATAGTCTTGAGAATGAAATTTACTTAATTACTTTCGGTATCTAGGCGTCCACAGTTCTATTGTTCGTGGTATAACATTGTAGGGGAATTTTCTAAAGCCAATTATTTAAATGCCCTGTTAAATTACATGTTAATTAGGTATGAGGAATAGCTTATCAGGAAGCAGTCTAAAAATCGATGAAAAACTTTTGACCATGGCGGAAAATATCATGAGCGATCTGAAAAAAATCTTACAAAAAATAATAATAATAATAATAATTAAATAAATAAATCTAAACGCTTTCAGATTATATATTGCTCACAAGGGGCGTTTTCTTAACGTTTTATGTGTTACCTGAATTTATTAAATTTCATGTTCTTCGCACTTAAACCATAAAATTCAATCCAACAGCAATATCGCAAAATATTTAAAAGAGCACATCTTTAGAATTTTCGATACACAGTCTCGTACACTGGATATAAAAATGCTTTTTTTTGGTATAGTGTTGCTATTGCTCGTTTTGAAATCGTTGAGTTTCTTAATCAAAAATTAATAAATGCTTTACAAAATATGAAATAGATAAAACAACAAATTCCAAATTTGGGGTTCGAGATGCTCAAATTCGGATGGAGAAGTACTTTATTCAAAATTTGATGGCTCTAGATACCGTTGCTTTATCACAATGCGAGAAACATACATGCGTTTATGCAAAGTTTTCATTATTTAATTTCTTTAGATATAATACAAGACGATAATATTTGGTGGCAACAATAACAATTAAACTAAGAACATGAATAATGGTTTTTGAAAAAAAATGGTTTATGAGATTTTAATACACTATATGTATTCTACACTATATGTATTCACGCAATTTTTTAATATTTGGCATAAAACAGCCTAACTTAAGTTTTAATTCACCTCCTTCAAAAATATTTAACGTGTTTCTTATTTTCCAGAGTAAATAAATTACTGGTTTGGTCTAATGTCTACTTCCATTAGGTAAGCAGAGAGAAAGTGCGTAATGTTGGTCTGGTAACTATTTTATTTTAAATTATTTAAAATAATAATTTTATATTAAATTTCTTCCTCTTGGATTACTTTTTAATTCCAAAACTGAGTACTTACGTATGTGTTTTGAATATGGACTTCCTATAGCTTTATACCAATAAAAATAATTATCAGTTTTACTAATATTTTTTTTCGAATTGGTGGTATCCTGCTTATGCCGATCAACTGCGGATGTCTATTCAGTTATTAACCTCCAATCGATCCCTTAATCATCATTGCCCCTTTCAAAATTTCATCAGCCCCCAGTGGGTCCATATCAACCTCGCAAGCAATCTCTGTTTTAGAACTTCTTTCGAATCTTCAGGCACATTTTCACTTAGATTTTTCAGAATTTCATTTGAAAAACTAAAACTGCATGTGAACCAGGAAGGATTCTTTGCAGAGGAGCTTGGTTACTTGCTATAACCAGATGTTTCCGTACAGTCTCGACGGAGTTGATCTGCGTTTTGGCTGGTGTATCGCCTCTCTCACCAAGTTACAAAGTTTATTACGACAAATTTCTATTTACACATGGACTTGTTCGTTGTATTACATATGGAAATACAGATGTTCATAGTAGCGCTTTGGAACACTTACAAAATAATGGCGTTCACCCTCGAAATGTATTCGGAATTCCATTTTATAGCTATATTCGAATGGATGCAGAAATTGAAATTTATACTGGTGGGTCAGGACATGTTGGGGGTGTCGGTGGTACTTTTTTATGCTGTAGAGAATGATTCTAAAAAATGAATATGAAAACTATTAATTCTGTATACCAAGCAGAAATTCGGAAATTTTCAAGTTTTCACAGAAAACTGTTATTATCAACAAACCTTAGTGTTGGTGATCTTCCCTTTACTTCTGAAGAGATCTTTCATGTGATAACAAATTTATTTATTAACCGAATTTCTGCAGTTATTGTTAAACGTTTAGATAAATTTTTTGAGGGATTTTTTGTCTTATTGTATAATAAATGTTTTTGCTTATCAATATTCCCGAAGACATGGAAAATCTTCAAAGCTGCATTCATACCTAAAAGTGATGGCTCCGTTAGACCGATATGTTTACTAAAGTTTTTTGGAAAAATTGCTTACTAATAGATTGTATCATTTCTTTTATAAAGGTAATTTTATATCGGACAAGCAGTTCGGTTTTCTTTCCGGACGTGCAACTAATGATGCTCTTCATAAATTAACAAATATTATTGTACAAAAAAAGGTGGATTATCATGTAGCGGTTATTTCTTTTGATGTTTTCAAAGCATTTGACTCTGTTAATTGGTCATCACTGCTCTCCACCCTCGAGAACTTTAGGATTCCAGAGAATATTCTTAGAATCCTCTTTGATTATTTTAGCAATCGAAAAGTTATATATTAATATGGTCAGGATATTGAAATACAAAAATTTGTTTATAGAAGTTGCCCTCAGGGTTCATCAAGCGCTTCGCTGCTCTGGAATGCTGTAATATATAATCTGTTAAAAATTACTCTTCTCGTTGGAGTAAATGTCATTTGTTATGCTGATGACATATTATATACTGTGTATGAGTTTTCACTAGAAAAATTTAAAACAACGTTTTCTTTTCGTTAACGATTTACTTGCAAATTGGGCTGAAAAGGAAGGATTGATATTTAATGTAAAAAAGACTTCTTTTCTGTTCTTTCCAAGGGGAGGAAGGAAGACTCGGCACCTAAAGTTGAGGTTCCAGGGTACCCTTTTAAAGAAAGTGGATCATTTTAGATATTTAGGAGTCATTATAGACGACAAACTGAATTTTGAATCACATTTTAAAATAAGTACAAAGAAAAAATGACTCCATTTTATTGTTTTACAAAAGGAATTTTCCATCTGGAGTTTTATCTATTAAAAAGAATATTATAAGAGATATTTATAATGCTGTGATTTTGCCTGTAACAATGTATGGTATTGGTGGCTGGGGTTCCAGAGCAGCGGAGCTTCAAAGAATTAGGAATAAGTTACTGACTATCCAGCGGCCTTGGCTGCTGTCACTTGCTAGATGCTTTAGAATGGTTCCGGCAGAGATTGCCTGTGTATTGGCCAGTGCGCCGCCCCTTTCGATATATTATAAATATTATTTTGATAAATTTATGCTGTCTACGAACAAAGTTGATTTTATTTATTATAGTGATTATTTGATATATTGTACAGCTTCTTTTAACCTTGATTTATATTGTACACATCCAGCAGAGCGAATAATTATAAATTATGAATTTAACTTTGTTAACTTTGATGAAATGCTATTTACTCCGCAAATAAATGGATTAAAAAACTTGTTTAAGAAATATAGTATTTCATTGTATAGTGATTGTTTATCTGGTTTGCAGACTTTGAGAAGATTTGAATGTACAAATTCATTGGTGTCGGATATCAAAAGTTTATACAAAGATATTGCTTGATTGCATAGTGTAAAATTTAAATGGGTTAAGTTTCATGTTGGGACTCTTGGTAATGAAAGGGCCGACGTGGTGGCCAAAGAGGCAGCTTTGGAAATGTCCGGGGAGTGTCCCAGTGTCCTGCCCTCTAGGAGGGTTGTTGTTAATAAAATAAAACGTTATTATTTTGATATGTGGAAGCAAGACTGGTATAACTCAGATAGAAAGAAAGATCATGCCTATAATCTGGAATTGATTTACAATAAACAAATTTCATGCCACATTGATTTTAGCCAGATTGTTACAGGACATGGTCGCTTCCCGGTATATTTAAAACGATTTGGTTTACAAGACAATAATTTATGTCTTACTTGTTGATTTAACTTATGATATAAGAAAGAAATTTAATTTTATTAATAAGTTTACTGGAAAGAAAGATGAATTTAAATTTGCATGGAAACTTATGCTTTTTTTAAACTGTAATCGTACTAGTGTTGGTATTTTGGTTTGATATGTGTTGTTTTTTTATGGGTGTTCGTGTGTAATGTCTGTATTTGTTACATTGTCTTTTCCTTTTATTATGTTAATTATTAACTGATATTTTGTTTATTTAATTATTTTTATTTCTTCTAACTTTCCTTTTGTGTCGTTGCGGTCCACCAAGTTGTATCCTGACGGTCGTATTATTATTATTTTATTTTAGTTTTGTTACATGTGTTCTTTTGTTACTCGGAACTCGTTTAATATTTTATTGGTTTCTCGGGTTAATTTTTTTATTTTGAATTTTGAAATTTTCAATTTTTGGAATTTTTAAAGTTTTGTGTTTATAGCCTTTAACTGGGACACGGGCGGGTTGCTGGTCGCCCTCGTTTGTGGTTATTGCTTGGTGCACCCCTTAGGATCATAAAATCTAAGTGGATGGGGGCCAAGCAGAAATTTATTCTATAAAAGAAGCCTTCCAATGGATTGACACACATTTACGAGAATCAATTCATATATATATTCAGGCGCTTTCTCTGCTCTGCTGCCGCTCTCCCGCCTGACTCATAACAATGAGAATGAAATCAAATATTTATAAAGAAAATTTCGAAGAAAACACAGATTATACCGAGACTGGGTTAAAGCTCACTCTGGAGTGTGTGGTAATGAGAGGGCCGATACACTGGCCAAAGAGGCTGCTCTGGGAGATGGAGCCGTTTGTCATGATATTCAAGAATCAAAGAAAACGACTATTACCATAATGAAAGAACATTTTTTGAAAAAATGGAAGGATAAGAGGGAGACATATGAAGAGAAAAATACTAATTATTTAAGACATATAAGTATAAAAAATGACTATTATGAATAATATGAACCTTAACCAAATAATTACCAATCATGGTAGATTTCCCACCTACCTAAACAGATTCCACTTCCAAGGAGAACTGCTTGTACAAAATACATAATTCTTACGAAGATGCATCTCACTTTGTCAAGGACTTTGTATTAACAGGGAGTGTGAGGGCAAAGTATGGATCATTCCATATGCAAGACGCGAAAGGAAAAAATGGAAAGGCAAGAAGATATGCCAGAAAAATAATGAACATTATCAATATGAATAAGAAGACTATTGGAATTGAGAACTAGATCTACTTCTATTTTTGATTTATTATTGAATTATCTCGTTCCTATCTTCCGCTTAAGGTTTTTAAACCTTTAATTAACTTTCATGCAATAGTTGTAGAATTATCAACAATTTAAGAGGTGTTTAAGGGCGGTTAAGCCTAATTAAATTTACCGTAGAAACCATATTTGTTTACATTTGAAACTTAGCAGAATAAGGGATTTTTTGGCCAATCTAGAGAAACTATCCAAATAGAACAAAAACATCCTCGGGATATCCTGAGGATGTTGTTCGCGGGATATACGCACATCAGGACATCCCGTAATATCCACCGAACCTCCTAAACACATCCTCTGGAGTGCTTAATTTCACATCCCAGTATATCCTCAGGACATCCTACCTAACTCCCATCGACAGTGTATGGAATGTTATTAGGATTTAAAGTCCTACTTACTACATCCTCAGGACTTCCCATAATATCCCATTCTCCTCCTAAACTCATCCTCCCGAGTGCTTAATGTCACATCCCAGTATATCCTTAGGACATCCTATCTAGGTCCCATCCACAGAATATGGAATGCTATCAGAATTTGAAATACTAGTTATTATATTCCAGCATATTCCTTTAATCTCTGAAATACATACTCCCGATTGCTTAATGTCGCATTCCAGTATATCCCCAGAAATCTTCCTTATATTACAGTGAAAGTGTGCGAAGGTGTTGTGATGCCTAAAACCTACTTATTTTCCACAGATAACCTCAGGTTCTCCTTCTGTGGTGACTATGGACAAAATAGGAAATGTTGAGAATATTTATACAACTTATTTTTTTTATTTGAATTTCAATTTATTTAATAATTTGTAAATATACTTAAAACGGAGCAAGGGACTAAACTGAATTATTAATGCAAAATATTACAAGAGAAAATTTTGCTTTAAAAATCTTTCGATCATTTTTAACCATTCAATAGCCCAAAACTGAATTCTTCAATATATTCATAATTAAATTATTCTACAAAATCAGTTCTGACGTCAGTTAATTTGTATTCAAAATTCAATAATAAAATTAAGCATTTAATAACGTTTAAGTAGTGGACGAGATGTGTGTAAATTTTGAAATTCTGAACTTAAGTCGGTTATGATAATTGGATCATTATTGATGGCTACAATGTGATTGAACAGTTCATGAGTCTGTCTTGCTATTTGCTATAATGAAGCAAAAGATTTTCTAATCATTTTTTTATAGAAGACATATAACTTTCAAATTTAAATGCACTGTAATTATCTAACGGCCCAAACATTTTTAGATCTTCGCAAACATGCAGCAGGCCTTGAACATTATGAGAAATATACCGTTTTCCATAATAAAGCCCAAAATTTACTACGAAAAGATTTAATAGAGACTGTGGGTATTCATGAATTGCCGTCTATGCGAAGGCTATGCCTTTTTTTAATTTGATTTTCTAAGCCGAAGTATACATAGTTTCCATTCCTCCATTCTTTTTATAAAGGAATTCCTAGGAGTGTGTATGCGCGTGTATGCGCAGCATTTGTTAAATTGTTGAAGCATTTATGATTCTTCAGTATTTTTAATAATGCACTCAAAGCATTCTGGTTGATTTGGAATTTTAAGCTCCATTCCATTAATTCCAGAAACGAGTTCTCACAAGTAGTGTGATGAAACATTGTATAAAATATCTTTCCTTCCCCTTTTCTGTTCGAATGAAATAGATTCAGCACTTGCCTTACCAACTTCAAAACAAGCGCTATAGATCGAAGTGCAAGGTATATGAGTTTCATATTCCGAATCGCAGTCTGAACTGGAACTGGATATTTGCTAACGCGAAAATTCGCCATAGGCCTTTTTACACAATTTAATGCTACTTCATCTTCTGATGAATCCGATAATATACGTTGATTTATTCTCCTATAAATCTGTCTTTTAGATATATGACGTAATTTTTTTAGTTCTGATCATTTTTGCAGAATATGGAAAAATTTTAAAACTTACTTTTCGCACTTTTTCAATGAAAATCGTTCCGTAACGCTTGTTGTTTGTGAAGTCAGCTCCTAACTCGAACAGAATTTGGAACGACGGCAATTAACGTTTAACCTTTAGCAGAATAGCTGAATTCTAGAAATCAAAAAGTAAATACGTGCACTTTTCCACTTTGTGCAAGGATATTACGGAGCAGCTAACACCGTTGAGGCATTCTCCGTCGAAAGTGACTTCAGATTTTACATGACCTTTCCGTTTCTGCTTTTTTTGTTCTCTACAAGTTCCCTTGTAAGGGATACTGGGAAGAGAAACCTGCCACAAACAAACGTTAACAAAAGAGCAATCTTCTGGGGGCAATGCTACAGAAAAAGTGCCTGGAGGTGTTACATTCTCAGCAGAGTTAAGTTTCTCAAAAGCAAATAAAAGGGGCAGTTTAACGAACATTGATAACAATGGAAACAAAGATTTAAGATTTTCAACTTTAAATGCTATTTATAGCATAAAATAAAGTAATAAAACTGCTGAGTTTAAAGAATGCGTTTAATTTAAAAATTATTATTATTTTTTTAAATTGAACTTCGAACATCTATTTAATCCGTTATCCAATTTTGAGTTTTTATAATGACATTTAACTTTGTGTTATTTACCTCGAAGAAAAGCGTTTACTGCATTTTCTGGATGTTACAAATAAATTAATAAACAGTAATTACTGTTAAATTATGAGGAGTCACGTAGCATTGCCGGCATAACGTATAAGATTGGTAGCATTGCCGGCATAACGTATAAGACTGCTGGATATTTTTTTTTCGCTCTTTCTTTAGCAAAGACCGGATATTTGTATGGCTAGAGAGTTCTCTGAGGTAGCAAAGCGAGGTTTGAAGAGAGTAAAAACTTAATGTTACTTATTCCCATTCTTAAACCTCATTTTCCTATTAGAGAGAGGTCAAAAATAACTTACCCCTGACATCAATCATTTTGAGAGACTAAGTCGCATTATTAAAGAACTTGCCAGAAAATGAACGAAGAAACTGTAAGGAATTTTTTAGCCCAATAAAATTATTCTTCTGTTTATGAATTTAAATCAAAGCAAATTAAAGCTCGTACAGACTAGTTTTTAACTGCGTCTGTAAACTAAAATTTCGTGGGTTAAAAACATTCTTCTTACTTATTACTGCACAACACAGCACAGTTATTACTGCTTATCTTAAGTCATAGTTATCAGCTCATCTTAAGATGGACTGAGAATAAATATCCTCAGTCTGCTTGACGATAGGAGTATTTATTATGTGCATCCTCAGGATGATGAACGATAAAGTCCTGAAGATATCTGAGAAACAACATCCTCAGGAGATCTTCATATATTCCGGGACATTGCGACTTGAACAGGACATCCTTAGGATGTTGACTTAAGAAGTTCTCAGGATAAGAAAATCAACATCCTCAGGATATCCGATTTCCCGGGACATAGCGACTTAAATAGGATGTCCCGAGAATGTCTTGTGCTATGGAGGTAAGCTTTGCAACAACAAAGATAACGCCTTCTTTAATTATTGCGAGATAAATCATGCTTAATCCATTCTGGAATTTATTCGAGAAAATAAGTGTTTAAGATTTAATTCGTAATTTTTAATATAGCTATTTTGAGTTTTTACGCATTTTTGCCTTGTCGCGAAGTGAAACCAGAATTAATTGAATGAGAAATACTGAATCGTCTGTGAAAGACTGTTTCTTTTTTTTGTTTTGTGTGTTTGTTAAATTTCTTTTATACATCGTTTTAGATTTATTATAGTATTTGAATAAGATGTGTGGCAACGATTAGATAATTTTTCAGATGATATAATATTTGTGCATTGTGAGTTATGAAATGAATGAGATTTAACTCTGTTAAGTGAACCTAGCGCCAGAAAGTCGCTATGGTAAACAAATATAGTGAATTTGAAAGAGTGCATTTATTCTATTGTGGTTTATGCGCTATCAACGAAGTAGATTTAATTCAATTCAATAAGTTTAAACGAAATGGAAAAAAAATGCATAAAATTCAATACTCAGTACAAAGAAGTCATGTGGTGTACACATCAGATTTTTTTTTTACTACAGTTTGATGCTTGATAATGTTTCGATTCTGATAAAGTTTGCAGCTTTGAAGAGAAATTATAAGAAGTTATCTTCATCACGGATTGTAGATGATCATCGATCAATCGGGTTCTTTTTTTTATTAGTTTACAGCTATAAAAATAAGCTGTTCAAAGTCTTATAATAATAAAATATATATCTTATATGAAAATAAGCCGTTCACAGCTAGTGCAAAACAAAGCAATTATTCTTAGTGCAAAAATTCGTAATTCAACTTGTTAATATTTGACAGATACGATTAAAAGTTAATAAAAATCGTATATTAAAATCTTTGAATAATATTTATATGCTACTGTAAATTATCAGTTCCATTTATAGAATTTTTGGTGCGTTATAATCATATTCGGTTTTAACAGAAATGAAAATAATGTAAACTCGGGCTTCAGATAACTAAAATTTTAAAATCTTTGCAACACTACATTTACAGTAAATACCTTTGTGAGCCGTAAAAATTACTTGGGGTCCATGGGGCTTGCAAGTCCCCAGTTTAAGATGCCGTATTGAGATATATGTATTAAAGGCAATAATTGTGGAGTAAGATGACATTTTTATTTTATTGCTTGATCTGATATAACATATTTTTGGCTTAAGAAAATAAATTTATCTATAATTCTGTATTCTTTGTTAGAGAAGAAATTGAAGATTTTGTGAAATAAGGAGAACTGGAAGTGAGCATTTAAATCCCAGAAAGTTTCCTTTTAAAAGGCTGCAAATCTGAACTAAACTAATTTAAACTATTTAAAAGAGAGTTTTCAAAATTACATGTTTCGTAAGATTTTGAGATAATCTCGCTCTCTCTTTCTCTATTATCACCTATGTAAAGCTGAAACCGCTCCAGTATGACACTGTAACCTCTGTGTTTTAAATCATAATAAACTCCCGGTGCTGCCTTCTGTGGCTCCAGGGAGTTGTTGTTTCTAAATAGGGGAGGACGCGGGACACATGCCTGCTTACCTATGTTAGACACCAGGCGTCCCCGTCCTCCGTCACCTATCACCTGTCTCTCTCTCTATATATAAGGAAGAATGTCTATGTGTTTGTTTGTTCGCGTTATTGATTTCTGATTAATTATGATCAATGTTTTGCCACATTTAATTGACTAAAATTGAATATAAGTGAATATTGAATGAAATTTCAGCTTTTACGACCATTTGATTTGAAAGATGAAAGTCATTGAAAACTGCGCGCCATTGTTGCTGATATAATGAGAGAGAATTAGTTTATTTGTCTATCAAAATTTTTAAGTGGGTTCCATATGCCATCAGACTGAGAAATGTATGACTAAATCGTATTTTTTGCATCGTTATTAGAGAAGGATTACAGCGGTACCGTTCTCTCTGTTGTTAGATGCATGACTCTCAATCTAACTTAACTGCCATCGGGTACTTCCAATAGTGCTTTATAAAATACGCGTAATGAAATATGAATATATTAGAAAAATTAAGATTAATATTACTGATGTTATTGGTAAGCTACAAAATTACTATAGGACTGCAACTGGCAATTAATGCCAATATTTGCAAAGACCAAAAACTGCAGCAGTGTTCCAACTCAGTGCAAATGTAAAGCAACTGATCAGTTAGTTCCTTTCCAGCGCTGGCAGTTAATTTCAACAAATATTTCAACATTAGGGGAAAAGTACTACATCGCTTCGTAGCCAGGCTGTTCACCCAGATGTCAATCTGGGGTGAACTACCAGCGTTCATAAGTGTTACCGCTAGCCGTTCAGAGATTTTAGAGGTGTTAGTCCATAGCAAAAGGAGCAAAGTCCATCGCAAAGTTAAAAATCTAAAAGCAGCATAATTTGGATTTAAACTTCAAGAAAATAAAGATTCTAAAATTTGTAATATTAAGGGCAGTAATGTTCATTTTGTCGAGACCTATCTAGTAACTAAGAATATTCTGTGTAATCATCAGTTAGACCTGGACACACAGTTTGAAAATTATACAGATTTAAAGATAGGGGCAGAGAAAATGATTAGGAAGATATATAGCAGGAAGACTGGATTTGTAATTTTGATTTGAGTTTTTATTTTCGTTCTTTTTTTCGGATCTTAGATCCGAAGAGTTTGTACCCGTCAGTCATCTTTTTTCAGTTTGGTCTGTTTTGTTTTAATTTATTTAATTTCATGGTAGCTGCCGGCTAGGCAAGCCTCTGTGGCTGAACGTAGTTTCGGTTAGGTGGCCTGGGGGCTATGTCCCTATCAGTTACCAGTTACCACATAGGATACATTTTGCTTGAAACTGCTACTTCGAGAAATACGTAGAAATAACGTATTTGAAAGTTTTGATACCGAAGAGATTTTCTTTTTCTTTTAAATCTATATTGCACCTGCAGACGTTCAAGAATTCAGGCCACATGTATAGCGTGTTACTTTGATGGCAACTCGTATCTAAAGCTAAGGAAGATACTAGGTTTCGAAATGCCACAAAGCAGGTGAAACCTTTTCGTCTCACGAATCTTCGGTGAATTTGCATTTTGTTTACCACGGGTGAGTCTAAACTTAGCTATCTGATCAAAGCAATGCATTGACGTCAATCAGTGATTGCCCAATGGTTCGGAAACAAACTTTAAATGTCGAAAGAGGCGTAAACTAGGGCAAATTTGGCAAGATTCTAAAAATCTCCAAATTTGTGGCAAACCTATTTTAAGCCAAATATGAGCGCCAAGAAAATTAGATTTCATACATTAAAACGAAAAATTAAGACTTAAATAAAGTCATTCCTCATTTGCGAAATCTTAAACCTTTGGACTCAATTTCATATTTTATGTTTCCGTTTTCAGCAAGGCTTGATTGCTAAATTTTTACTTCCTGTGCCATGAAAAAGTATTAAATTAATTTATTGAAAAAACAATAAGCGATTAGTATAAAGCATTTGGAAAATGTATGCCTAACTATCAGAGCAACACACGAAACGTATTCTGCATTACAGTTCCTTTTACTAACTATAGAATGTCCCGGATCACCTCATTTCATTTTCAGTTGTTTGAAGTACATCTAGATAAAAAAAACAGATGCATAAATAAACACCAGATTACTTTCGAATAAAATTATTTATATTCTGTTACTCGGTCATTCTCTAAATTTCAGATGCACTATTTCCTAATACTCTATAATTCTCTAAACTTTATTTTGTAAGTTTTAGAACTATTGATTTCTGAGAGCATGTTGTTCTGTAAAATTTCTTAATCTAAGACGTCGTTCAATGGAATGTAATGACACTAATGAAAATGGGATATGAAATATATATGCTTATTTGGTTTATGTCAACGAATACAAGAACTATCCGTTTCAGGCAATATATGCTTTCAAGGAGGACGTTTCAAAGGGGATTCGTTCATATTCACTCTACACACGGGAAAACTATAAAAATCTCCTATGCAGCCAACCTATTTGCTGGGATCAGAACCTGGGTCGAACTGATTGTGTTCAGCGGTCTTAAGACTCGATCAGGGCCTATATGAAGTCGAAAAGGGAGAGCGAATATTAACATAGGCATTTATCTCCCGGGTTGATAGAGTTCTTTAGTCTTATGCTTCTTATATCCTTTGAAATGGTGCTTTCGTTCATAAACAACTTATTTCAAGGTCAAAGTGACATAATTTGAATACAAGTAATATAAAATGATTCATTATTCTTTTATTGTTCTCTTGCTGATTTCTTGCAACCAAAGCATTGCTTTTCATCATATTATGCTACTCATGCTACATTTCTTTTGTTCAATACGCTTGCATTTGTATTTAGAGCAAGAAGAAATTATTATCAGCAATTGATATGAACAAGAAGAGAAATGTATATATCACTTAACTCATAGGAACTTGCGGCGGACCGATCTCGAGAACAACTCCACGATCGCAAATTTGAAAGAGTTAGAATTTTTGAACCTAGCACAACGGAGCTCTTTTGGGCTAGCCGTAAAGAATTCGATTCCCAATAAATTGACCCACGATAGAGTCCCGCTCATGCGACGCAGCACTTCTCACTGGTGATAATAGATGGCGACACGACCAAGTAATTAACCAGGCTTCACTGAACCACGTGATCGCCACATTGGTGACCCGGAGAACTACAGACTCCTCCCCCGACTGAGGACAAATAATGAACTACGTCACAGGCCCCGCCCCACAACCAAAAACGGCGACACACATGCCAACACAACGGGGTTTCTCAACGTTCTCCTCATATCGCATCATAGATGCTTCGAGGGGGAGTATGCGGCGGACCGATCTCGAGAACAACTCCACGATCGCAAATTTGAAAGAGTTAGAATTCTTGAACCTAGCACAACGGAGCTCTTTTGGGCTAGCGGTAAAGAGTTCGACTTCCAGTAAACTGACCCACGATCGAGTCCCGCTCATGCGACGCAGCACTTCTCACTGGTAATAATAGATGGCGACACGAGCAAGTAACTAACCAGGCTTCACTGAACCCCGTGATCGCCACAGAACTATTCTTTATATTTATAAAAGAGGAAAGGTTTTAATATCAACGTGTATTACAATAACTTGACTTTGTTCGGAAACATAAAGAATGACTTTGGCTACTGTTTTAAGTACTAGTTCTCCATAACTCGAACACTTTGTTACTGTACATGTTAGACTCCAGTGTACAGAAAAATTTGTTGTTCTAACATGAATTTGAACTTTAGTGTCTAAAGTCACATGGAAATCCTTTTGAGTAACAATGAAGCATATGAAATTCCTGTCTTTCCTAAAGTATAGTAGTCATTCAGCGTTTTTATAAGCACGATGAACAAATATAAATTCCTTCCAGCACAAATTACAATTAGCAAAAAAATTGCTTTTACAGAAAGAGTTCACCTTTTGTTGATTGCATTCTTGTCATTAAAAGTATTTGAATACCACCTCTTGAACGGCCTTCCAAAAATGTCATGAAGAATAAGGGATATGAAAGACATATATAATGGACGACAGATAATTTAACGTACAAGATAATTTAACGTAAAATAAGAGCCCCGTTCCGCTTGTGGAACACAAAGAAATCACTAGTTTGTTTAGCCTGCATAGCTGGCAATAAGACACTCCTTGGTACTAAACGCAAGACACTTCGACTATGTGCTTGAGGTACGCCAGTTCACTCCCTTACTGCAAATTGCCAAAGTTTATCTAGTACACCCACGGCTGGTGTATGGAGCGCCACTCGTTTGGAAGTCGTCGACCAGATGTGTTCGATGAGGACATATCAGAAAGATCAAATAGGGACAGCATAGAAACCTGATAAGCAATGAAGAATTTTTGAATGTTACATTTCACTGTGGTTTATTGAAACTCTCGAAGTCGTAGGCAGTTCTTTAAGAGCAAACATTAAGTGTTAGTAAACAGAGATGTAGTGATAAATGTTTGTGCCAGTAATGTATGTTAGGTGGGAACAGAAGTAATCTAACGAATTTTCGAATTATAAATCTAAATGACAGACTAGAATGATGATGCATGATGTAAGAGTCACGATCAGACGCGGATGGGACAATTATAGCAGCGAAAACTGACATTCGTCTGAAAGGCTATGTCATACCATTTGTTTTGGATGCCCGGTGTTCAACGGAGAATTGCAGCCGCATATGCCTGCGGTGCAATGTCAACGTTAATCGCAAAAGGGCATCTTGCAGAGATTCCCTTCTTTGCAGGTAACTTTGAATAGTACATGTTGACACAAGTTATTCAACAGACCTTACTTCCTTTCCTAAGATTTCCGATGTAGTTGTACTGTCCACCATTGTCGCGAGCATAATATGACATGACGTATCATAATATAACATATTCCTAATATGTCTCTCTTATCACTCAGTGATGTGATGAAGCTAATGCAATCGTTCTCGTCAATCGATCGTTCCCATCTTTCTTGCTGCTTGATATCACACAACACGAGCAGTAACTTCTCAGTTGACAGTTGTTGACATTTGAGAGCAGAGTCTAAACACCCGTGCGGCTTACTTAGACTATTCGAGTCTAGTCCAGACTCCGCAACTACTCGGGGCAGCACTACTTAGTCTATCTTGAAGATTTTGGGGAATGTCCTGGGAGAAAAAAGCTTATTAAGTAATTGACAAAGAGGTCTGGAGCCGATCTTATAATTTTGACAATGGTGCAATGTACGCCATCGGGTCCCGGGCCGTTCTTTCGCGGGAGATGTGTAAGCACCTGTAGAAGGTTTTTACGCGTGAAATTTAAGTCCGGAGGAGCTGTTAATAGGGTTGGATAATTTCTGACAGAGTAACGGTAGTCTTTCTCATCTGAAGAGACGTCAAGACAGAAAACTGTATCTAGGATCTGCTGAAGTGTTTCCGCAATAAAGTCGGTGTTGGTCTGGATATAAGTTGAGACGTGAAATTGGGCGGGTTTAAATAGTTTTTCAGTCACAATCTTGTCCTGAATACCATAATCGTCCTTAGTGTCCGTACAGAAGCGTTTCCATGAGTTAATTTTCGCCTCTTAATCATTTTCTTGTATAAGGCTCGTTTTCTATGATAACGTTCTAACGCATCTGTTTGTAAATTGAGTCTGCGTGCCTGTTTTAACTTCTGACGAATCTTCTGCATTTGTGCTGTTGTGTACGGAGGAATATATTCCACCAATTAACTGCATACAAGCGTTTGAAATTGCCTGTTGGAAGGTAGTCATTGCAGGTTTGCTGTATGGTAGTTTGTAGAGAAGTCGAGAAGTCCTCGACATCCTCCTGGGTTTGTGCTTTTCCTGTAGGAAGGTTCTTATTTTTCTAGCGAAAGTAGCTATTTTATGACCTAGAAGATCGGAACGTTTAATAATAGGGATTGAAGTAATCTTATCTACATTGAAAGTTATAAATTTATGATCCGAGAGAATTATAGTGCCCTCCACTTTCCAATCTTGTATTAATTTTGCTTCTTGTGTTGTTGTAATTGTAAGGTCAGGCCATCCATGGGCATAGTTGGTGTCAAATGAAGGAGGTGCATCGGAGGTGTTCTGAATTATTAAATTATGTGAAGAAATAAAATATTCAAGCTATCGACCTTTATCATCCGTTGTTGAATATCCCCACGTGGTATTATGGGCATTCTAATCCCCTGCACAGATCATGTTGGAGATGCGGAAGCATTGTAACCTGTCTTTCATGAATTGTATTACATTACTATGGTCACCTGTTGGAGAAGAATATCGGGAACTCATGAACATGATTAGATTTTTAACGTCGAGAATTATTGTAACATTGTCCCGCGTTAAAGAAATGATAGAAGGAGCCCAGTCTACCTTAAAACAGATTATAATAGCACGTGGGGGATTGTCCTTATCCTCTTTCTGAAAAATTTTCCATTGTAGCCGGAAGCCAATAGCGACTCCATTCCTGACTTGCTTGAGCAGTGGCAGACTTAGCATGTGGTAAATTAATTTGTAGGCATTTAATTGGCTGCGTTGAGATTCTTTGTGAAGAAGTAATAGAAGCTGTAAGACTTATTTCCGTTATATTATGCGTGGGAGTGGATTGTAGTGGAAAAATATCAATATTCTGTGTTGCATCGGACGTTGTGGGCTACTCCCTGGTACATTGGACAGTCCGGGTGATACGTCGGGTCTTGGGAGTTGTAGCGAGTGTCGAAACGGTTGTTGGTATCGTCACAGTTGACGCAGGCTGTTGTTTTTGCATCGCATTCGCTAACACTGTGGGGTCCAGAGCAGAAGGCACAGAACATCTTCTTAATTCTACACATGTCCTGGAAGTGCCCAAATTGTTGGTAATGATAACATCTTGGTATTCCCAAGAAATCCGTAATACTATATGCTTGCCAAGCTGTGAAAATTCTGACTTTGAGTGCAGCCGCAAAGCTGGTTGAGGAGCACTCCAAAATCCACTTGACCCTATTAGGGCGTCGTTCTTTAAGTCTAAACAGTGGCTTATAGGAGTTGGCTGAAATTCTTGCCGTGGCGCTAAGCTGTGCAATGAGCTCCTCCGGTTTGATTTGTTCCGGTACGTTATGTATTGCACATCTGGGACGTCACTTTTTCTGTTGTTTGACCTCTGCATGCACTGAGACCTTCTGTATGTGTTCTTGGAGTTTGTTGACATCTTCTTTGGTGTTACAAAAGACCTCCAGACCACCTTGTGGAGCAGGCTGGATTCTATTAACCTCCACTGGAATTTTCCCAAGTGTAACCTTTTCTTGCAATTCACGACGTAAGTCTCTTGGACCTGTTTTATCCTTTGGATGGATAAGCAGACTGTGTTTATTTATGCCTCGTAAGACGTTTGCAAGGGTCTGTGGTTGTTGAGGGAATAAGGGTGGACTAGTTAAAGCAGTGATAACGAAAGAGGACCTTGCGCCTATGGTAATTATTGGGTTATTGGCAGGAGTTTGTTGAGTATTGACTGCACTGTCTATAACATCTGGTCTTGGAATTTGTTCAGTGTTGACAGGACTGTCAGTAACTTCAGATCTATAGATGTGTTCTTTCAGAGAAATATCTCGTAGAGCTTCAAGAGTGGAGAGAATGCGTTTTCGTAATTCTTGTGGCAGGATATATTTACCATCTCGAATAGTTTTAACTATGCTGGCGCTCTCGTCGTGAAGAGCAAGAATCCTTTCTCGATAAGAAAATTCAGTAGAAGTTGTAAGTGTTTCGATGTTTAGATCACTTTTAAAAAGCCGTATGAAGTCTTTCCATGATGCATATAGTAATTTAACAGTCACAAAAAGCTGTACCAAAAATACTAGGTTAATCAAAAGAAAACGTTTTAGCAGAGTATGCTCAAAAGTTGGTATAGCAGTGGCGCATAATGTTAGAGTAACAGATGATGACCTGTGAAACAGGCTTTCCGTACTAACACTGTCCTTGCAGTGAATTTGTACTACAGGCAGAGAAAGAGAGCACTAAGGAACAGCCAGTAGCCATTAAGTCCAATAGCCAAAACAGTTATGGTTATGCAGAAAAGAACCGAAAAAACAGTTTTTAAAAATTTCAAAATTTTAAAATTTGAATTTTAACAAATTGTCTAACAAATCTTCCTTTACTGTATTTTTACATATATAGAAAAAAAACCTAAACTGTAGCATAATTATTTGCATATGAACATTTGAGACCAGTCCTTTGAGTTAACATTAAAGGAACCAACATATAAAACATGTATCAAAAATTAAATGCAATGAAAAATAAGAGGGATGCAATTAAATCAATTAGTACAAGATATTAATAATCCATAGTCTTCTATAAGCTACATTATCCCTCTGGTAAACTTGAAAATTTACTCAAATTGTAGCATTCATTATTTTAATTAACCAAATTATTTTTAGTTTGAACTTTCCTATCGAATTCTCAAAGTTTCAGTTGCTGCCCGAATTTAGCGCGAGTGAGATATTTATGCAAATCGCATATATCTGTTAGCAGTTAAAAGGCAGGAGTTAACGAGGGAAAAGACAGAGCCTTGGATTTATCGCCGTAAGGCTGTGCGCGCCAAGATTTCCTCTGTCTACTGAAAGTTCGCCTTTATAGGCATTTGAAATTACTAGTGTTTGCTAGTGAAATTCGCATTGTTGCATTTCACTAAGAGTAAGCTTCCCTCGCCGTCCTACGTAGAATTAAGTTAGGGAATTGAATTTGTTAACACACTTTATTTTAATATTATTTTAGTTCAGCCCAAGTAGTGGCTTACTCTCAATTTGAAGAGTTGTAAATATTTGAATTAAAGGGTCACTTTTAAACCCTCCTTCTGACTTTGTAGTTTCTGCAACACTAAAGGACATAGCCTAGATCTGCTCACTGTCCTCCACATAAGGTTTCACAGTTTATGCTCACGAAAAGAGTCAAGAGATTGAAGGAGAAACCTTACACTGGCGCCCGAACAACTAAAAGGATGGAAGGAAGTTGGAATATGCCTACTACATCCCAGAATACAGCTGCAATGCCTGATGGATTTGGATTCATAGTGGAAACCATCAGAGCAGCCATGAAGCCGGCAGTAGTTTTTGATGCCAGAGGACCTGTGAACACATTCCTGGAAAAGTTAGAAGCGCATTTTTTGCTGTATCCAGTTCCGGAACATCAGAAGGTCATATTAGCGACAGGAGCATTGAGGGGCCAAGCAGCGACCTGGTATAAGTGCATCGGAAAATGTCTGCTGGGAGAACCAGGAACGCCGACTTACACGTACGAGAATTTTAAACTAGCAATTTTGAGAGCGTTTCCTGTGGTTAAAGACCGTGCGAAACTCGAAGCTGAGTTGTTTAGCAAGTATCAACAGCGGGTGGATGAACTATCGGAATTTATTTTGAGAAAAATACAAGTCTTTAAATTATTGTATGGCACGAGGCCGGACCCGGAGATTATCCAGATAATCCTGCCCAGATTGTTACCATCTATACAAGATTTCATGGAGCTAAGAAATCCCGTGACGCTGGACAAGCTGTTTGAACTCGCCGTACAATTCGAGAGCCGGCGAGCGGCCGAAAATCAACGGAGACAATCGTATGAACAGCGGCTGCAGGGGAACCAGAATGCCGAAGGAAGAAACAGACGATGGCCGAGAACTACTGGTACCAGTCAAAATGCGAGCGGTCAACCGCGCCAAGTACAGCGCCAACAAAATAATTCCAACTACGGAAGAAAATCATTCTCCCCAGGCAGAAGCCAGCAACAGAAGAAAACACCCGCAAAGCATTTAAACTACTAAGGAATATTGCGGGGAAGGGGGTGCAATGTTCCGAGGAGAAGAAAAATCCCTCTGAAGTACAGCTAAATACGGTCATGGTGAGAAACATTGAATTACCGAGACTGCAGTTACTAATTAACAACGTACCCGCTACAGCTCTGTTGGATACCGGCGCTCAAGGAAGCTGTTTGGCAGAAGAATTTTTTAAGAAGCACTTTCGTAGATATCGTCTGCATAGCGTGGAAGGAATGAAGGTGGTAGCAGCCCAAGGAAAAACGTGTCAATGCATGGGAAAAATCGAGCTGTACATCAAAATCGGCGAAGAACAAAAAAAAATTATGTTTCTTGTAGTGAAGAACCTCCAAGCATCGGTTATTTTAGGAACAGATTTCTTTGCAGCTGTGGATGCGAAAATCGATTTTGAAAACTCCACCTTGCAAGTAACCATGGACCCAGTTAAAAAGAAATCAACACCTCCCCCTGAAGTGGATTTAAGCCATCTAACGCCCGAAGAACAGGACAAGTTTCGGGAATTGGTAAGTAATTTCGCTGATTTATTTGATGATATTCCAGGATTCACCCAGATCGTAGCACACGAAATTAAATTAACTACGGATGAACCTATACGTCAGCGTCCTTACAAGTACGACAAAGTTAAGGAGGAAATAATAAAATACCATATTGATGAAATGTTAAGAAACAAAATAATAACTCCTATTTCTAGTGCATATGCGAGTCCGGTTGTTTTATGTAAGAAAAATAATGATTTGCCGTTAACTGATCCATTAAGGTACAGGTTCGCTATTGACTACAGAAAGCTTAATAGTATAACAAAATTTCCAACTTACCCACTTCCGGTAATTGATGAAATTCTAAGAAGTATTAAATCAACAAAATACATAACCACGCTAGATTTGACATCCGGATATTTTCAGATAAGCATAAAGCCGGAAGATGTTCACAAAACAGCATTCATAACAAAATACGGTACATATGGCTTTTTGCGTATGCCTTTTGGATTGTCGGGAGCCCCGGCCACGTTTCAGAGGTGCATGGACAAAATTTTAAGGCCGGTAATAGGAAAAAGTACATTTATTTATCTTGACGATATAATTGTTACTTCAGAGTCGCTGGAAGAACATATTAAAGACCTTCGAGAAGTCTTTACTCTTTTGAAAGATGCAGGACTTAAAGTGAACATTAAGAAATGTAAATTCGCGGCAAAAGAACTCAAATATTTAGGGTACAAAATTTCTCAAAGGGGGATCGAAACAGATAAATCTAAAGTTATAGCAGTGAAAAATTACCCAATTCCGAATACAGCCAAAAAGTTAGCGACTTTCTTGGGTATGTGCTCATATTATAGAATTTTTATTAAAAATTTCGCAGAAATTGCTGAACCATTGTTAAAGTTGAGAAGGAAAAGAGTTCGTTTTGCGTGGTCTTCAGAAGCAAACGCCGCGTTTGAGAAGTTAAAAGAATCTTTAATTAATGCACCGGTTCTAAAGTTCCCAGAGAAAGACAAGGGTCTAGAAATTTATGCAGACGCATCAGATTACGCAATCGGAGCCGTGTTAACACAAAATAGAAAAGCGATTGCCTTTTTTAGTCGTACATTGAATGATACGCAAAGAAATTATTCGGCAACGGAGCGTGAAACTTTAGCAGTGCTCGCAGCTGTTCAAAAATTTTGTGTATATTTTGGGAGTTCTCCCGTAACAGTATATTCAGATCATGCGGCAGTTACCAGATTATTTTCAGGAAAGAATCTTTCGCCACGCTTAATTCGGTGGACCCTAAAGTTGCAAGAATTTAATCTCATTATCAAACACACACCGGGAAAAGACAATGTAGTGGCCGACGCATTATCTAGAATAAAGTTAGACGAGAACGGCGAGAAAGTAAAAATAGCGATGCTTCAGGCAAAGGTCATTGACTCTCGAGAGACTGTAATAGAAGAAATTGCTAGGGATCCCGAATTCGGAAATATTTATAATTATTTAAAAGACCCAGATAACTTCCAGCATATAGACATTAATGCAATACGAAGCAGAGCACAGAACTATGAAATCATTGATGGTCTCTTATTTTATACTAAAGTTACGAATCAAAATAGTGAATACAGACCAGTCATCCCGGCCAAATTAATTTTAAGTATCTTGCAAGAGCTCCACGATTCGCCTGTCTCGGGCCATTTTGGAATTAGAAAAACAATACAACGCGTACGCGAGGCGGTATATTTTCCGCAATTACAAAAGATAGTTAAAAATTACTGCCAGACTTGTCACACGTGTCAGATAAATAATGACGTAAATTTCCGCCCGGCCGGGTTATTAACTAGTATTGAGTCTAGGTTCCCCAATGAAATAATTGGTATTGACCTCTTAGGCCCCTACCCCAGGAGTCATGTAAATAAGGCACGATTTTTATTAGTCATTGTGGATCATTTCAGTAAATGGGTTGAGTTGATACCACTTAAGCGGGCTTCAGCAAAAGTCGTTGCAGATTCGTTTTTGAACAAATATATTTTAAGATATGGATGTCCAGCGAGGGTGATTAGCGATAATGGTCCCCAGTTTGTAAGCAGTACATTTAAAATGATGTGTGACAAGTTGGGCATTAAGCATATGAAAATGGTACCCTACCGCCCACAATCAAATATAGCGGAACGGGTAAATAAGAATATTGTAAAATTGATTAGAAATTATGTGCAAAAGCACCATTCTAACTGGGATGACTGCGTCGAAGAATTTGCATTCGCCCTCAGAACGGCTAAGCACGAGACAACGAAGAAATCCCCCGCCGAATTGTTTTTGGGCAGGAAGATAATGACCCCCTTAGATAAATTATTTTATGTGAAAGATAGAGCGCCGGAATTTCAAATGGGTGAAATAGAAAAAATGTTGAAGGAGGCAGAAAAGTGCTCCCGGGAAGCGCAAAAGAAACAAAAGATTTACTACGATTCAAAAAGAAGAACCGTAGAATATAAAGTGGGGGAGGAGGTGTTGAAACAAGCCCACGCACTTTCATGCGCAGCAAAAGATAAGGTCGCAAAATTTTGCCCAAGATGGCATGGTCCTTTTGAAATTACAAGAATAGTTGAATGCCGTGCATATTTAAAGAATGAGAAGGGCGAAGAGACTGTGGCAAATTTCGATCAAATTAAACATTATTATCGAAGAGCTAATAATAATATTTTGAAAGACATGTTGCAGGGTCCAGCCTCACAGAATTTTTCTAAGATTCAAGAGCCCCAACCAGGTCCCTCAAAAACAAGAGAACCCAGTTTGAAAAGGAGGTTACCAGAAGAGAGGAAGCCGCAGCCAAAGAAAAGACCACCCCAAAAAGAAAAAAGGACAAACGCTAAGCAACAGTCTCAGCAACCAAAGCGTCTAAGGAAGGAACGTCCAAATGAAAACACTATGAAAGCTCCACCACTACGGAGGGAACAGAACGGCGAGAAGCGAGCCGCCGAAGGTGCCAACCCACAACGAAGGAGCCTACGAGTGCAGGAGAAGGAACGAGCCAGTCTGGAGAGGGAGCAAAGACTTCAGCACAAACGGAAAGCGCCACCCACCATTCGTCCCAACAAGGTGTTTCTGGAGGAAAGAAGATCGACAAAACGAAAGGCGGCCCCAGAGTTTCAATCTAGGAGTAACAAGCAAAGAATAGCCCAAGCCACAGTATATCCAACCTTTCAGGAATGGACAAAAAAACGCCTAAAAGACTGGCAGAAAGATAAGTAGATTCTTTATTTTCTTTTAAAATTCACACAGTTATGTTTCTGATTTAAGTGCAAGTTGCAGATTTAAAAGGGAAGTTACCCGAGTCAAAAGCCGGTTGCCGAAAGCGTAAAGGACACGCTTGAAGGAACAACTTAATTATGCAGCGGAAGAAATTCGAGAGTTCAGTTGAAAAACTGTGAGACTTCGTGAAATGTTCTTTGTAATCCAGAACATGGGATTCATCGATTTTAGTCAAAAGACTCTCTGTAAATAGGAAATTGAATTGTGTTAATTAAAAGCAACTAGTACGTAAGTTGTATAGCAAAACTGTTGTATTATATTTTTCTATGTATAAATAATGAATGCATTTAATGTAAAACTGTTTTCTATGTAATGCATGATTTGTTGTAAGCCTTAAGCACTGGTTTTGTTTATATCGAATATTTTGGAAAAGCGTAAAGGATACGCAAGTTAAAATTAAAATGTAATGTAAAAGCGTAAAGCGCGCTAAATTAGAAAGTGAATATATAAGTGTTATTTAACGCAATGAGCATTTAAAGAAAATTTGAATTGAAGATTGAAAGAATGAATTATATGTATGAAATGCAATTGAAATGTTTGAATGTTGTACGTAGTGTTCTCTGGTTTCACACAAAAGTTTAAAGTTCATTTCATGTTAGAACCTCAGGGCATTTCAGATTTGTTTTAGGGGAAGTCTGAGGTCTTGAAAGTCGAAGAATTAACCCCAATAGAATTGAAGTCAGGTGGTAGTTGTGAACACTTGACAAAGTAAAACTGCGTGTTTTTCACAAACACTACATTTGGCCAGAGAACAAGGGGGAAGTTTTAAAAATGAATGAGTGTAAAATGAATGCGTTTGGCGAAAAGCGCTAATAGAAAATAAAAAACGCGAATACCTAAAGCGCGAATAAAAGGTCATTACGGAAAGCATCAGAGGAAGGGAATGTTGTACTTTTCAGGTGAAATGTACTTATAACATGAAATTAAAATTTATTTCCTTCCAGATTGGAAGGAACCAGATAGAATCCAGCCAAATTCCTGATGGATCTTTTTGATGTGAAGACGGAAAAAGATATTCTATGTTAAAATATCTAAGACACAAACAGAGAGTTAAACTAAATTTAAAACTTACAATTGTAAAGGATGGCGAATAGGAAGGAAAATTTAGATTTAGAATTTAGCATCTTCACTAAAAGCCGATTTTAGGCTACTTAGTTTCAGACTACTAAATTCTGGGAGCAACTTTGTAGCATTCATTATTTTAATTAACCAAATTATTTTTAGTTTGAACTTTCCTATCGAATTCTCAAAGTTTCAGTTGCTGCCCGAATTTAGCGCGAGTGAGATATTTATGCAAATCGCATATATCTGTTAGCAGTTAAAAGGCAGGAGTTAACGAGGGGAAAGACAGAGCCTTGGATTTATCGCCGTAAGGCTGTGCGCGCAAAGATTTCCTCTGTCTACTGAAAGTTCGCCTTCATAGGCAATTTGCAATTACCAGTGTTTGCTAGTGAAATTCGCATAATTGCATTTCACTAAGAGTTAAGCTTCCCTCGCCGTCCTATTTAGAATTAAGTTAGGTATTGAATTTGTTAACACACTTTAGTTTAATATTATTTTAGTTCAGCCCAAGTAGTGGCTTACTCTCGATTTGAAGAGTTGTAAATATTTGAATTAAAGGGTCACTTTTAAACCCTCATTCCTGACTTTGTAGTTTTTCAACACTAAGGACATAGCCTAGATCTGCTCACTGTCCTCCACATAAGGTTTCACAGTTTATGCTCACGAAAAGAGTCAAGAGATTGAAGGAGAAACCTTACAAAATGACTGTCGTTATTTTCGGCGCAACATCCTGGGGCACGCGAAAGAACAGATGAGAATCAGATACTTCTAATGACTAATTATCCGTCTGGTCATTCTTTTAATAGTAATTCTACGTAGTGTTATCGGCTCTCATGGGGATGTGCATAAGAACTGCAATACTATTCATTAGTATACGTAAATCTGAAGCTTTTTGGATACTTTCTTCATATTATCACATTTTGGATGGTCAGCAGTGGTCAGCAGTGGCTTTATCATCAACTAAATTGGAAAGTGTTGCTACAACTGTAACACTGTACTGCCGTTCATTGGTAACTGAAAGCCGAAGGATTACAAGTAACTTGTCGCCATGATGGTGAATAATTACCATGGGTCCACAGCCTTACTATTCTGATCTATAAGTTCATCTCTAATGATTGTTAATCTACCGGTAGATCGCCAGTGATCTGCAGCCTTCATTTATAATGATATGGTTTTATTAAGTATTTTTCTGAATTTACTTCTACTGACCATACTAATTACCAACGTGTTCACATCACATGAACCTTCAATCTGGAGGTCACTAATAATCACCAGCCTCGAATGACACTAGTGGGCTTCGATTTAATTTTAAAACCTAGCTTATTAATCCTTAAATCACAGCATATCTATAACCTATGGGGACCACCCAGCCCGTAGAAGGGTTAGTGGCAGTAACTGCCACATTAATACGCTCATGTTAGAAGCCCAGAGAAGGTATGTAAGTTTGTGCGCGCATAATGTCCATGCGGCATGGGAGCATTAAAATACACGATGAACCGAAGGTCCCCTCGAGAGGTTGGTCCTCGCCGCCCCCCCGGGTTGTTCTTCAAACTTTGGGTAGAAGCTTAACAGTTAGCTAGGTTCAGCAATACCTGAATTACCTGTGGTGGTATAGAGATGTTAGCCTAGCTTTCACCTGTAACTGTATTTCAGATTTTTGGGGTGATAGTAAGCGACCAACAATCTTTACGGATTCACGTTTTATACAATTTTAACTAATTTTAACTAATTGAAGCTGTCCGAATTTTCTTCCACAATCATGATATATCGGGTCACCAACTGCGACTATTGACCTGTGATTGACTGGTTATAATCACCCTTGATAGGCACATATGTGCTTCTTATTATAATATTTTCATTATGAAATATATCACAAGTAATTGCATTGCTGCTCACCGGTGATTGAGGGGTTGATCCAATGAAGATTTCAGGCTATGACGAACATCCAATCCACGTAAGTTAGTCAAATGGTTGGCGAGTTAACATCTCTGATATTGCTTAATACACTTAATTATTAACAAAGCTCAGATGTGAAAACCTACGCAGAATTGTTTTTTGCCACTTCTGGTGGGTTTTTAACAGAACTTAAAATAATAACAAACTAGAACGAGGTTTTTATCTTGAAAACTTTACAACAGGAGTGCTTCCCTCTTAAGATTCTGATATGGTTACAATAATAAAAAAGCCTAAATAAAATTTATATAAATTTCCGATCTGACCAATTATCATTAATAAGTAAAGAGAATAGCGTAGAACAATAACTAATTGTTAGTAAAATTTAAAGCATTAGTTATCGCGCGATATGTTGTGATCTGACCGAGTATCATGTGCGAAGAGAGGTTGTTCGCACATTTTTTATATGATTTTCCTTTTAGCTACTTAATATTTTTGTGTTTTAAACGTTCTGTTTGATAAGCCTTATTTTTTACAATGTTTCTACACCTTAATTTCCAAGCCTATTATAGTATTTGAAGAGGTATTTTATCCCATTTCTCCTGAACAGCTTTCCAAAGTCCAAGGAGGGTTGTAGGTCCACGTTTGGTTAGGTTAGCTAGCAACTCAAGAGCTATTTGCCTATGGGTAGAGATGTCTTCATAGAGCACCTTTTAAAGGAAATTGGTTCGTCGCAATGTCACACAAAGGGGAAACTCCGGACACCAACCATGCAAGCCAGCTCTTTGGCCAGGATTCCATCCCAGGTGGAACTACAGTGTTGAACGAGGTTATCGCTCGGCCACTAGTGGGCCCAGGTCGATGTTTGGATAATACTTTTTGAGAGTCCCAAAATGCTAAAATCCATAGGTAATGCATCAGTAGACTGCGTACAGATATAAGAGAAAGGTATGTCTTTGATACCCGTTTCTTGTTCCTTTTTTTCCGGGAGATTAACAATAGTGTTTGATGTGCTGCTTCTTGCTTTATGTTACTGCAATTCAACTGTTTGAAGGCACTGTGGGTACTTCAAACTTGAAACTTGGGTACCAGAAGTGTTCCTGATAATATACGGAGTTGATCTAAATGATTTTTTGTATTTTCTTTAATTTGTTTTGCCGTTATAAGAAAAACCAGCAACAATCATCAATCCCATTGAAAAACATTCTTCAGATTCTTTAAACTGTTTTAAGGGTTTTTTCCCCTTCTCTTTAGTGATAATAAATGGATCTCTTTTTACTACAGTCATTTAAATGCACCCGAGATTCATCTATTGTGACAATATTTTTCCATTTTTGTCCGGATAAAGGTTTCTCAGAAAGAATTCTGCAGCGTGTTCTGCGTTCAGCAATATGTCGTGGAGAAAGACGATGCACATTAAGCGTTTTCACCTTTTTGAGATTCAAATCAGAATTAACCATTTTGTTTACAGTTGACACTGAGCATTTTAACGAATTTGCAATTGTCCTTTGACTTGGCGGATTTTCTTTCAAGGCTGAAAATATTACCTTTGCAACATTCTAAACTTTCCGTGTTTTCCTTGGATATGCATTTGGAACGATGTTTCAATTTAAGTTAAACTTTGAGGCATTTTCCCCTTCCTTATTTCAATATTATCTATCGTAGCTTTAGATATCGAAAATCCGTTTTCATAGCGTTTTTTAATAACTAGATACGAATAAATTTCTTCAGAAAGAGCACAAACATAGCTTTCCATCCACTGCTTATTTAAAAGCGCCATTTTGAGCTAAAACAAAACTGTCAGCTTGTAGATGATAATTTATACTTTAAAAAACGCAGTTGTTACACAGTTAAAAAAAGTTCTAAGCAGACATTTTTATAGAAAATTCATCTAAATAATGTGCAAACAGACTGTGTAAGTAAAGATAATAGCAAAGAACAGTAACTAACTTCTTTCTAAATTTCAAACAATAGTTATCGCAACCTAAATAGCGCAATCAAATAGTTCCTGAACAAAATCTCAGTTCAGATGCTCATTAGTTATCCAAATCGCAATTTTAATAATACAGGGAAAAGGCTTAGAGGAAGAAACATCTCATAGAGAAATTTTTAAAAGAAAGTGTCTATTCGTATGAAATAAGTTCACTTGAAATTATGTATCATAATTCTAATCACTCGAAGTCAGATTCATGAGCTGTTAAACGTTATTAAAACGCAATATAAATAAAATAATTTGTAACAGTAAAATTATTAGGTACTAAAACATCTCAGATATATCCTGATGTATTGCAAAAATTTAAATTTTATCACAAAATTTGTCTGAGATTCATTATACTATCTCAGCAATTTTACGTATTTCTTCTGAATTTAACATTTTTTAGCGAAAGGTTTTCTCATGCTAAATTCGTATAAATCTAAAAGAGAAACATCGAGAACATAAATTCAATAGAGTTAATATAAATATTTATTACTTAGCAGGTATTAACGTCACAATGCAATTAAAAATCTTAACAGTAAACCGGGCGGAAAACACTAGTTTAGTGAATGCTAGCAATGTTAACATTTTCTGGGAAATTAAAAAATAATAGAACACTTTAACTGGAGTAGAAAATTTCACGTTTTTGTGCTATTCCAAATTACTCACAATATGTAATTTAAAATTCGTATTAGTGTCCAAATTCCTTCTTAACAGAATGATTTTACACTAGGTAGGAAGATTGCATTTGTTGTAATTTTAAATAAATATGAAAAAATAAAGCAAACTTCGCTGATAATTACTTTCCTTAATACTTGTTAACCATAAAAAGCATAAAAGCAAAACGTAAATGAAAATTAAGGTATTATATTTAGTACAAGATAATTCTTAGTTTTAAAACGGATATAGAAAATTCCTTTTTAAATGATGTTAACCCTCAAGGGAGAGGGCTTATACAGACCTTAACTAAGAAACTTAACTTATTCTAAGAAATGAAATTTTAATAATATTCCTCTCGCAACTGAATTTGAAAGCGATAAGTATTTAAAAATGGTTAACCCGAAAATCCTACCTCCGCATTACGTCAGGTGAATCTTCTACCGGTTGAAAAAGCAGCTGCGTCTTGGTATTCAAGCCCCGCCTGTGGCACGAGAAGGCTCCAGAGAAACATGCGACGAAATTGTTGAATTAGCTGCACTTGAGTCACGGCAATGTAAAGCGTAGTCACGATATTCGGTGTATAAAAGATGCTGTAGCTGGACTGAAGATCACAGATTCGAGAACAACCCAAAGCGATCATTAGCCATGGGGTGGATAACTCGACTCGCTTTCGTATTTTTCTTCACCTGCATGCAGATTTACTCTGCTTCAGGAGCTTCAGCTGACGTATGGGGAAATCCTGCAACGGCAGAAGGTCTCCTTCAAGCATTTACTCAACAACTGCAAGCATCTGGGGCATTTTCGTATGACCAAATGGATGACATATCCTCCATCAGCGATACCATTATGGACGCCATCGAGAGAAGTGCTCGCTCGAATAAAAGCTCCAAATCCAAGCTGCAAGCTCTGAACATGGCTTTCGCCTCTTCAGTTGCAGAAATAGCCGCTTCTGGACAGGGAGGGCAACCACTATCGGTCAAGACTGGAGCAATAATCGATGCATTGGCAAGTGCATTTTTGCAGACCACAGGCGCTGTAGATCAAGTTTTCTTAAATGAAATGAATGAACTGATAACCATGTTTACTCAAGCAAGCGCAAACGAAGTCTCCAGTTCAAGTGCTGCTGCTGCCGCTGGGGCCGGATATGGCGCAGGAGGACAAGGACAAGGTTCCGCAGCTGCTGCCGCCGCTTCCGCCGCTGGTACAGGAGGTAAGCTTTTCATTTCAGTCTTGATTTGATAGAGTACTTTAATTTTATTGAATATTAATTTACATTTAAATGCTGCAAATTGATTTAGTGGGGTCTTCTAATCATGCCTGTAACGAAAGTAATGTTCTGAGCTGTCTGGTAGGGATAACTGAAAGAATTCTATACAATCATTTCAAACAAACCGACCACCATTAACGCAATTAAATATTATTATTTTAGTTGAGTTTTAAAATGCTACCTAACACTTATCTTTTATTTAATTTTGATTTAATACCATTTGCATTCATGCACGCTATTTGAAAACATAGCTGTGTGCACGATGTATTTAAATCTTAACAATTTCTCCCGGTACGAAACATCTTGTACATGATTTTGTTTGCATTTAGATTTTAATGGATGCGTTTCATTTGAATTTTGTTTAAACTCTTGACTTAAAATGTTCTTATGCTGTTGGCTCACTTGACTGACATAATCAGAAAAGCTCATGAATTTTATCGTGGCAAGGAGTACAAGATGTCATCTGTCGTTGGCAAGAGCCTCGGACACCATATAGGTGACAGTACGATTTTTCTTATTTCTACCACAAACTTAATTAAGAGCACACCGGAGAGTATTTCAAAGGTCTATCACCCCTCTCAGCGAGCCACCAAACCACACGACTTCGGCTCGCCATTGATTAACACTGCCTCCACGCCCCGAAGGTACTATATAGCATCCATGCCTTCTTCGCGATTCGAACTCGGGCCCTTCGTTGCTGCCCTTCGTTGTATTCTTCGCTGTTGAACTCGGGCCCTTCGTTGGTAGTCAGAGTCATTAACCAATATCCTGCTGGGCGGCGAATTGTAAAATAATTCTGTTAAGTAATAATTTGCTTCTAATAATTAACCCCCCCCACACACACGCGCGCGACACCGTGGCGCTAAGGAGTAGAGAGGAACTAGTGTAATTTCTGGATAGAATACAAAGTGTTTCTTTAAATCATTCTTCATTTCTGAGTTATTCAAACTTAGCATTGTTGGTCTTATTTCCTTAAATTTCCTAGCGACTTATATGGTTCTAATATTTCTTATTAAAAATATTTATGTGGGTGGATGTTCATCGTTTAAAAGCCTGATAGCTTTTTGTGGGAAAATAGTTTACTCATGAGCTAACATGCTATGGTTCTCCTTCACATAATAAATGTTTTGAATATACTAACATTTATGCATATTTAACTGAATTTTCTGTTGCTTCAGCTAGGTATTTAAACGTTTCGTTTTAATTCTGAGAAACACATATTCCGATGAAGAGGGGGAAGTAAAACTGTTGTATATAAGAAAAGAGTAATACAAAATTTCTGATCATCAAAGTTTCAAAACTTAGGGAAATTTCAAAATGGATAAATCGTAAATTTCTCAACGGATTACACTTCTGTACTGTAAGAAGTAATACATCACTTAAAATTTCAGCTACTGATTACTCTGTTAGTTTTAACATTATTTTGTGTTGTACGACATAGAGGAAAGTTTTCCCCAAAGAGAACGAATTTTCATAACTTAGCATTAGTTCGCAATGCATTTCTACTGAGACTTTGCTGAAGCGCTTAAAGATACGTGAACCTAACAAGGCAATGAATTTCCACTTCGTTACCTAATTTAAGGAAAACAAGCCGATATAAACTTTAGCTTTAGTTAAAAAAGCAACTTTAGTTTGTCGTAGATTTAGAACAAAACTCTATCAGTTTCAGAGATATGAAGGTCTTTTTTCTACAGAAGCAAAACTGTTTTGCGTGAAGAAAAGCCTGCGAGATATATTGACTTGAATCGGGGTTTGTGAACTGGAATTAGCTTAGAGAGTAATCAAGGGTATCTTTAGTTCTATATTTTTTTAGTTTTTGAGTTAATTATAAGATTCAGGATATATGAATTTAATTTTACTATTGTAGTGTTTTAAAAGCATTAAATAAGGAGTCTTCCCTTAAAATCAGGTTTTAGTAAAAATTAATTATTTTAAGTAGTAATAAATTTTGTACTTTAAATAAATTATAAACTCATAAGGTATATCTCCAGCCTTCTTAGCTTGCCTTCGTGTTGTAGTGCTCAGCATACTCAGCGCGTATTCGAGTCCCGGCGAAGGCATTGCCGAATTTTTATCTCTCCTGCATTAAAAAAATATCTTAATGTCTCTACAGTGGCGCCCAACCTAAAAATGGTGGTTGATGACGATTCTTCACCACCAGGATTTGGCGATTGGCTCTCCAGATCCCCAGTCGCCCTTTAAAAGGGGAATTATATAATGTATTTCTCCCGTGTTCTTAGCATGTCTTCGTGGTGTAATGGTCAGCATACTCGACCGGTATTCGAGAGATCTGTGGTTCGAGTCCCGGCGAGGGCGTCGCTCATTTTTCATCCCTAAGCTTTTCAAAAAATATCTAATGTCTCTACAAACTATGTAAGTTTAAGATAAAAAATATAATTGGGTTAGTTTGCATCATCACTGGAAAATAAACTTCTTAGACGCAATCATGCCTTTTAACTGATGGAAGACCGGAACGGAAAATGTCTAGAGGCAGCTCTTAGTAAATAATGCCACCTAGCAAAATGTAATAACGTTAATTTTTATTCTACGCGTCCTAGACCGTATCTGATTCTGAGACTGTTGCCATTCAGATGAGCATAAAATCTTTAATTTACATTTCAAACTGAATCATTTTGTCATTTATTAACAAATTCAGAAATTAAAATATATATTGGCACACCGCAAAAAAGGCGGCTTTTAATTTGTCTCCTAAACAGTCATCGTCGCTTCTCGGAAAACTGCCATTCGTCAAATAGAATATCTTTAATACATTTCTCAGTTCGCCAGTGTGTGAAACATATACCTATAATAGATCTTTTATGCACATAAACAGTTCTTAAGATATTGCAGTTTGTCAAAGCATAAGATCTTTAAAACTCTGTCTTCTAACTGTAGGTAATCTGCTATGGATTCATAAACTAAGAGAAACAAACGCAAATCTTAAAAATTTAAAGCTCTGGTTTAATTTTTTAATGATGTGTCTTATCGATATACATTGAAATACATTTGATTTGTAGTATGTCATCTGGCGATTTTTATGACTATGTTGAGCTTTATTCTAATTTATAAAAGATGTTTCACACGTTATGCATTAAGTATCCAGTGTAGAAATCTTTTTCTATAATTCTGCTGTTCTATTTGCTTCTATAATTATATTCATTTGTCTATATTTTAAAAATTTCATATTTTTTTCCTTAAATTTTTTATAGTAGAATGTTTTAATGTCTTACACTGTAACCTTAAGTTCAAATTTGTGTTTGCATAGCAAACTTTGCGTCCTTTTCTTCTCCATACCAGCAACATGTAGATTACCATCTGCTTCAGCATGATTAGGTATACTGACATTAAATCACATAACAATCATATAATTTAAGAACGGAATAAAATATAATTATTCAGTCATGTGTCCCTTTCAGAAACCTCGATATGCTATAATTCCTAGACAAAATGCATTGAATTAGTACATATCCTTCCTGAAATTTGAGTTCTTCAGCTACACTCTTTGCCGTTAAAGATCATTTTCATGAAAGATTTACTTCTGTTCTAACGGTTCCAGCATTTATTCATCTCGATGCCTATCCTTTAAATGAGCAGTAGATCCTTAAAGGGATATTAATTTTGGTAGAACTTCCCACGAAAAATATTCGGTGGAAGTTTCCTAATTCGGATTTGATTTTGCGGACTGAGCACTTCACGTTAATTGCTAGTTTGCTTCTAAATGGAATTTCCGCTGCAAATTAAAATCTGTCATATGCATACAACATCAAAATAATAGACAGTCCTTGTGAAAGTCATGTAAGCCAAGCTAAAATATCAGAGTCGTTCTTTGAATACGTATAAGTCTTTCATTTTGAAAAAAAAAATAAAAGAAAAAGAAAAGTACTCATTAACTATATCCCCAGCAAATGCCACAGATTAGTTCCATTAGAATATTTTCATAAAACTATATGCTGTATTTTAGGGCTATTTGTTTAGTTCCGCTATATTTTAGAGATTTGCCAAACCTTCTGAGCCTCTGACGAAGCCATAAAAAGATGCATGAATAAAGCCATTGCATGTAAGAATCATGAATTGACATTTTCTGGAAACGAATATGTTCACATAATTCAGAAAGTAACACATTTTCAAGTTTATAACAAGCCCTAAGACTCGGATCTTTAAAAATTTGTAAAACATAGCTCGGACTTGAAGATTACAACATTAGGAGAAGGATTCAAATATTTCCAAAATTTTTTGTCTTTCTATATGACAGTAAAAGTACTTATACGCTGTGATATTATTTTTGCTTCATGCTTTAAAACTCAACCTCTTACATTTTCCGCAAGCGACGCTGAGATTTGTAGTTTGACAAATTCCAATTTCATTTCTTCATATATCTATAATTCAAATCATAACAAATATTACACTTTGAATTTCTCAAAATAGCATTTCAAGTGAACGCATTTGCCAGATTGGACATTTGCATTCCTCAAAAAACTCCAGATATAATTTTAAATTTGTTAATTTGTCACTTCCTGCAACAATATTTAATATAACTCCTCAAAGAAGCAAGTATACCTAAAATAGTATTCAAACAGGTTTCGAGTGCTAACGTGACGCTATATAGATCTAATAAGTCTTAATACTGCCAGTTTCTCAGCAGAAAGTTTGACCTGAAAGAAGAAACACACCATTTCGTATTTGAATTTAAAATAAAATCTGAGCTTTGAACACAAGTGTGGTTTGCACAGGTAAATGTTATAAATTATATACGTTTGACATCCACAATCATACCTAAAGAAGAAATGTCGGGTAACAATACGTTGTGAAGCATATCGAAATATTTGCCAGAACAACATTAACCATGTAGAATTCTCTCATTCTCTGTTTCGTTAGATTAAGTTTGAAAGCAAAGTTCTTTATTTAAAGGATAACAAGTCTACTTTTCATAGGCTATGGAGGTAGAGGATACGGTGGTGGATACGGAGTTGGTGCCGCTGGAGCTGCTGCTGCATCTGCTGCTGGAGCAGGTGCTGGTGCAGGGCAACAAAGACAAGATCAAGCAGCTGCCGCCGCTGCCACCGCTGCTGCTGCTGCCGCCGCTGGACAAGGTTATGGAGGCAGAGGAGGCTACGGAGGTGGTGCTGGTGCTGCCGGAGCTGCTGCTGCTGCTGGAGCAGGATCTGAAGCTGGAAAGCAAAGACAAGATCAAGCAGCTGCTGCCGCCGCTGGACAAGGTTATGGAGGCAGAGGAGGCTACGGAGGTGGAGCTGGTGCTGCCGGAGCTGCTGCTGCTGCTGGAGCAGGATCTGGAGCTGGACAACAAGGACAAGACCAAGGAGCTGCTGCCGCTGCCGCCGCTGCTGCTGCTGCCGCCGCTGCTGCACAAGGTTATGGAGGCAGAGGTGGATACGGACGTGGTGCTGGTGCTGCTGGCGCTGCTGCTGCTGCTGGAGCAGGATCTGGTGCCGGACAACAAGACCAAGGCGCTCAAGCTGCTGCTGCCGCCGCCGCTGCTGCTGCTGCCGCTGCTGCAGGAGGTAGGATGGTGTTCATCTACAATTTTGATATGTGGTAGTTTACAGAACTTAAGAAAGGATTTCGGCCGTTTGCAAATGAATTACCCACTCTAACACCTCTTTTAAATAGTGCCAAATTCTAATCCTCCACGCCTGTTTATATTTCAGATATTGTTAATAATCCGCTTTTCGCAAATGGCAAATCCATCGCTACCCATTTAATACAAAAGCACTGTTTCAGTTACTCCTTAGAGCACGTAAACGTTTTCAAATAGCGTTGGCTTGTTTTTTACCTGAAATATGTTGCATTCTTATTTTGTATTTACTTTACTGCACGTTTCGTGATATAGTGTCCTAATCTTGCGTACCCTCAAAATTGTGAGTTACTATGGTGTATGATTTAATTGCTGAAAGGCTTCCTTGTCTATGTACACATCGAATGTCAGGTGAAAAAGCAAACATTGTACTATAAAGATTACCTTGCACAATCATATGGTAAACCTGGAATTAAATCCTTGGGCGGTAATTTAGACCTATTAAGGTACTTGTTGTAAATGGAACCCGGCTTAAATTTCCGTTTTGAGCAGCATCTTTATAAATTAGAGATGTTTCACGCACCTTTCCGAACAATGTTATAAAATTCTTAGACTGTAATTTGAAATAATCGAATTTCAATGGTTCGTTATCTAGAATGAAAATCATAAGGTATATTGAGCTCTCAAGTTTTCAAAATAGCATTTAAAATACATGCATTTCTTAAGTTAGACCTTTAAATAGAATACAAACATTCAGATATAAGCTTCAATCTCTTAACTTAACTTTTTTGAGTGGAAAATTTTATATGTATCTTTAAAATATCCGCAAAAAATGATTGTAACAGGTTTTTTTCATGCTGAAGTGTGCCTAAACTTATCTAATATGCTTTAAAATTGCACGTTTTTGTAGCGCAGGTTATACCTAAAAAGAGAGACGTAGAATTTTAAATTTGAATTCAAAATTCGACCTTTGCTTTGCACACATGAGTGGTTTACAAAGGGAAACTTTATAAATTGTCAAAGTTCTAATATCATACCTAAAGGAGAAGTATCAGGTGACAAACTGCTGTAACACTTATCAAATTGTTTGTCGGTACAGCATTAACAGTGTAGAATTGTATCATTCTCTGTTTCGTTACATTAAGTGCAGAAACAATCAAATTTCCTTATTTAAAAGATAACATGTCTATTTTTGTTAGGCTATGGAGGTAGAGGATACGGTGGTGGATACGGAGCTGGTGGCGCTGGAGCTGCTGCTGCATCTGCTGCTGGAGCAGGTGCTGGTGCAGGACAGCAAAGACAAGATCAAGCAGCTGCTGCCGCTGCCGCCGCTGCTGCTGCTGCCGCCGCTGGACAAGGTTATGGAGGCAGAGGAGGCTACGGAGGTGGTGCTGGTGCTGCCGGAGCTGCTGCTGCTGCTGGAGCAGGATCTGGAGCTGGACAACAAGGACAAGACCAAGGAGCTGCTGCCGCTGCCGCCGCTGCTGCTGCTGCCGCCGCTGCTGCACAAGGTTATGGAGGCAGAGGTGGATACGGACGTGGTGCTGGTGCTGCTGGCGCTGCTGCTGCTGCTGGAGCAGGATCTGGTGCCGGACAACAAGACCAAGGCGCTCAAGCTGCTGCTGCCGCCGCCGCTGCTGCTGCTGCCGCTGCTGCAGGAGGTAGGATGGTGTTCATCTACAATTTTGATATGTGGTAGTTTACAGAACTTAAGAAAGGATTTCGGCCGTTTGCAAATGAATTACCCACTCTAACACCTCTTTTAAATAGTGCCAAATTCTAATCCTCCACGCCTGTTTATATTTCAGATATTGTTAATAATCCGCTTTTCGCAAATGGCAAATCCATCGCTACCCATTTAATACAAAAGCACTGTTTCAGTTACTCCTTAGAGCGCGTAAACGTTTTCAAATAGCGTTGCCTTGTTTTTTGCCTGAAATATGTTGCATTCTTATTTTGTATTTACTTTACTGCACGTTTCGTGATATAGTGTCCTAATCTTGCGTACCCTCAAAATTGTGAGTTACTATGGTGTATGATTTAATTGCTGAAAGGCTTCCTTGTCTATGTACACATCGAATGTCAGGTGAAAAAGCAAACATTGTACTATAAAGATTACCTTGCACAATCATATGGTAAACCTGGAATTAAATCCTTGGGCGGTAATTTAGACTTATTAAGGTACTTGTTGTAAATGGAACCCGGCTTAAATTTCCGTTTTGCGCAGCATCTTTACAAATTAGAGATTTTTCACGCATCTTTCCGAACATTGTTATAAAATTCTAAGACTGTAATTTGAAATAATCGAATTTCAGTGGTTCGTTATCTAGAATGAAAATCATAAGGTATATTGAGCTCTCATGTTTTCAAAGTAGCATTTAAAATACATGCATTTCTTAAGTTAGACCTTTAAATAGAATACAAACATTCAGATATAAGCTTCAATCTCTTAACTTAACTTTTTTGAGTGGAAAATTTTATATGTATCTTTAAAATAGCCGCAAAAAATGATTGTAACAGGTTTTTTTCATACTGAAGTGTGCCTAAACTCATCTAATATGTTTTAAAATTGCCAATTTTTGAACCGCAGGTTATACCTAAAAAGAGAGACGTAGAATTTTAAATTTGAATTCAAAATTCGACATGTGCTTTGCACACATGAGTGGTTTACAAAGGGAAACTTTGTAAATTGTAAAAGTTCTAATATCATACCTAAAGAAGAAGTATCAGGTGATAAACTGCTGTAACAGTTATCAAATTGTTTGTCGGTACAGCATTAACAGTGTAGAATTGTGTCATTCTCTGTTTCGTTACATTAAGTTCAGAAACTATCAAATTTCCTGATTTAAAAGATAACATGTCTATTTTTGATAGGCTATGGAGGTAGAGGATACGGTGGTGGATACGGAGCTGGTGGCGCTGGAGCTGCTGCTGCATCTGCTGCTGGAGCAGGTGCTGGTGCAGGACAACAAAGACAAGATCAAGCAGCGGCTGCCGCTGCCGCCGCTGCTGCTGCTGCCGCCGCTGGACAAGGTTATGGAAGCAGAGGAGGCTACGGACGTGATGCTGGTGCTGCCGGAGCTGCTGCTGCTGCTGGAGCAGGATCTGGAGCTGGACAACAAAGACAAGATCAAGCAGCTGCTGCCGCTGCCGCCGCTGCTGCAGTTGCCGCCGCTGGACAAGGTTATGGAGGCAGAGGAGGCTCCGGAGGTGGTGCTGGTGCTGCCGGAGCTGCTGCTGCTGCTGGAGCAGGATCTGGAGCTGGACAACAAGGACAAGACCAAGGAGCTGCTGCCGCCGCTGCTGCTGCTGCCGCCGCTGCTGCACAAGGTTATGGAGGCAGAGGTGGATACGGACGTGGTGCTGGTGCTGCTGGCGCTGCGGCTGCTGCTGCTGGAGCAGGATCTGGTGCCGGACAACAAGACCAAGGCGCTGAAGCTGCTGCTGCCGCCGCCGCTGCTGCTGCTGCCGCTGCTGCAGGAGGTAGGATACGTGTTCATCTACAATTTTGATACGTGCTAGTTTACAGAACTTAAGAAAGGATTTCGGCCGTTTGCAAATGAATTACCCACTCTAACACCTCTTATAAATATTGCCAAATTCTAATCCTACACGCCTGTTTATATTTCAGATATTGTTAATAATCCGCTTTTTGCAAATGGCAAATCCATCGCTACACATTTAATACAAAAGCACTGTTTCAGTTACTCCTTAGAGCGCGTAAACGTTTTCAAATAACGTTGCCTTGTTTTTTGCCTGAAATATGTTGCACTCTTAGTTTGTATTTACTTTACTGCACGTTTCTTGATATAGTGTCCTAATCTTGCGTACTCTCAAAATTGTGAGTTACTATGGTGTATGATTAAATTGCTGAAAGGCTTCCTTGTCTATGTACACATCGAATGTCAGTTGAAAAAGCAAATATTGTATTATAAAGATTACCTTGCACAATGATATATTAAACCTGGAATTAAATCCTTGGGCGGTAATTTAGACCTATGAAGGTACTTGTTGTAAATGGAACCCGGCTTAAATTTCCGATATGAGCAGCATCTTTATAAATTAGAGATGTTTCACGCACCTTTCCGAACAATGTTATAAAATTCTTAGACTGTAATTTGAAATAATCGAATTTCAATGGTTCGTTATCTAGAATGAAAATCATAAGGTATATTGAGCTCTCAAGTTTTCAAAGTAGCATTTAAAATACATGCATTTCTTAAGTTAGACCTTTAAATAGAATACAAACATTCAGATATAAGCTTCAATCTCTTAACTTTTTTGAGTGGAAAATGTTATATGTATCTTTAAAATAGCCGCAAAAAATGATTGTAACAGGTTTTTTTCATACTGAAGTGGGCTTAAACTCCTCTAATATGCTTTAAAATTGCCAGTTTTTGTAGCGCAGGTTATACCTAAAAAGAGAGACGTAGAATTTTAAATTTGAATTCAAAATTCGACCTGTGCTTTGCACACATGAGTGGTTTACAAAGGGAAACTTTATAAATTGTCAAAGTTCTAATATCATACCTAAAGAAGAAGTATCAGGTGACAAACTGCTGTAAAACTTATCAAATTGTTTGTCGGTACAGCATTAACAGTGTAGAATTGTGTCATTTTCTGTTTCGTTACATTAAGTTCAGAAACTATCAAATTTCCTTATTTAAAAGATAACATGTCCATATTTGATAGGCTATGGAGGTAGAGGATACGGTGGTGGATACGGAGCTGGTGGCGCTGGAGCTGCTGCTGCATCTGCTGCTGGAGCAGGTGCTGGTGCAGGACAACAAAGACAAGATCAAGCAGCTGCTGCCGCTGCCGCCGCTGCTGCTGCTGCCGCCGCTGGACAAGGTTATGGAAGCAGAGGAGGCTACGGACGTGGTGCTGGTGCTGCCGGAGCTGCTGCTGCTGCTGGAGCAGGATCTGGAGCTGGACAACAAGGACAAGACCAAGGAGCTGCTGCCGCTGCCGCCGCTGCTGCCGCCGCCGTCTCTGCTGCACAAGGTTATGGTAGCAGAAGTGGATTTGAAAGTAGTGCTGCGGCATCTTCTGCTGGTGTTAGTTCTTCTGTCGATATTTCTACCGTATATTCCACTCTGTCGCGACTGTCGTCACCTTCGTCTACGTCTAGAGTTACATCTGCTGCTTCTGCTCTCGCATCTAGCGGTTATTTCAATGCCAATGCGTTGTCGTCGGTTATTTCAAGTCTCTCGTCTCAAGTCCGCTCCACGTCTGCAGATCTGTCCGAATGTGAAGTTCTTGTTCAAGTGCTCTTAGAAATTCTATCAGCTCTTGTGCACATCCTAAATTCGTCTAGTTTTGGTCAAATTGATTTGAGCTCTGTTAATTCTGCTTCAAATATTGTTTCTAACTCACTTTATGCAATAGCTTGAAATTTTTTTGATTACATTATTTTGTTAATGTATAACTGTGGTCTACCAATAAATTCAGATACTGCATAAACTTAATGATATCTATTTTATCTTATGTGTGTTGCTATTATCTTTATTATTCTCTCCTCTTCCATAAATTTTGGGCAAATTTTTACTATTTAGGATTGTAATACATCTTTATTTTATTCATTAACAATAGTAAATATGTCTGGGTTAATCTGATTTGTTTATTTGGTATTCATTCAGTGAAGATGTAACTTTAACTTTAGTTATTGCGCAAGGAAGAATATGTAAAAACGAACGCTGGATCATATAAGGATGATTTTATGGGTAATTCAGAGCTTAGCAGACAGGAAAATGTATCCATTCTAAGCACTTTTTTGCTGAAACAAACTCGATCTTTTCTAGTACTACATATGTAAGATCTGTCTCTTTTTTCCCACATAAACTAAGTGAGATCCTAATAATGAACCTAGCGAATTCTTGCACAGGCGTGAAATTATACCAGCACAGAAGAAGTCTTAAAATAATCCTTTATTAAGTAAGAACAGAAAGGCACGTTCTTCGTGTTTTACTATAACAGCGACTACTTGCGGTGGAACGTAAGAACGTGATTATACAAATCAATTCGATTGTGCTGGATTAGCAAGTTAAAGAAAGGCTAACTTAGGTTAACTCACCAGCCTAACAGGCGTGACGATTATTTGAAATGGTCAAAGGGCGTAACAGCAAGGTGAGAAACAAAACGTACTCTGGCTAGCGAAAAAACGCCCTGACTAAACACAGATATTCCCCCACTTTAAATTTACATCCTAGCAGGAAAATGCGAGCGAACATTGTGAGATTCAAGAAAGGTATCAAACTTAAAATAATTTTTTATGCAAAATAAGAGAAACCTCGCACATATTCAAAGATTTTACTAGCACATTGAGACGGATAATAATGGAGGCTATATAAATTATGTCAATTCGTTTTTTCTGCCAGATAACAAGAAATTTTCTTTAAAGGAAGATCTCGCATATGGTGACTTCATATAAATGACATAAGAATAAAATATATTGAGGTCTGAGAATCATTTGGGGTAAAAACATGATGAATATATTTTCTTAGGTCATTCCTGAGCGCTCAAAAATAATATTGTTGCGTGCGTACAGGTTCGTTATAGATTGAATGCACAAGTCGTTAAAATTTAACAAAAATTTATTCTTTCCACAAGAAATAAATCAAAATGCTGAAATATTTTTTCAGAGATGTTCGCACAATGTCACAATATCTCGAACGTTTACCAAAACTCAATTCAAAACAGATAAACTAATTCTATCTCACAGCGAAATCACTACATCAGAAAGTAAACAAGCAGCAGTTCGCTTTCAAACAGCTACAACTACAACAGCAGTTGAACAACTGAGATGAGGTGTTTCAATTCGGCTTTTATGAGCTTTTTAATTATCAGTAGAACATTCTCGATTTTTCTAGATTTTTTCTGGATGGCAACAGTAATTACGAGATATTTATTTATTAAATATTAAATGCACGCGCTCTTTTATTTTTATTTTCTTTTTTTTCGACGTAGCTCTCTCTTCGAAAATCGTCTGCGTTACACGGGAAATATAAAGAAACTTTAATTACAATTCTAATTAAATAGCCAAATAAATATGAAATCCGTAACAATATTTAGAAATAACTGCCAGTTGTAGCTAATAGAACTTCAATTAATTAATTTACATTTCCGATTTCAGACGGCCATTGAGGTGTTGCGACGTAAGCGGTGAGGCTGTTTGCAGTTAGTCATTTTAGATACTGTAAACCATTATTACGTACAAAGAAGATTGTCGTTTTTCTTCATTTTCTTATAGAAGAAACTGTTAAAAACGAGACTTCCGCTCTTTATTTTCACCCATCAGTGTCTTTCAAAAGCATTTCTTGGTAAAAACGGACGTTTTCAATGTGTTTAGAATCCATGACTTCGGCATCACAAGCCAACAGTCTGGATTAGAAAGGAACCCAAATCTATGTAGATGATTCATTAAACAATCGTGTCCCAGCGAAAATCTGTCCCCGAGGAATCTCTGAGGAAACTAGGAGTTTTACCGGATGTATGTTCCCCATACTTTTCGTTGATTTGTTCCATTTGTTTAGTTCTATAATTTTTACCCATCGTGGTTTTTATGCCACATTCTGGGCGAAAATGCTATTGTTCTTGATGATGACATTATACTAAATTAATTCTTTCTATGATTTCCGAAAAAAAAAAAGAAAAACTTCGCCGAGATGTCCATTCCCGGCGAAGGCGTTGCTCATTTTTCACATCTCCTGTTTCTAAATAACCTAATGCAGAGGTGGCCAAACTTTTGAGACCCGTGGTCTACTCCACATTTAAAAAATCGAAGGCGGTCTACCAATCGAAGGCGGTCTACCTTCGAAGTCTCGGTTTGGATTATGGATGCACTCTTCCTCCATGTTTTTGAAGTTTCTCAATTCATGTTTTCTTAATTGAGACGCATACCTTTTTATCGTTTCTTTGAAAGTTTTAATCGCGCTCATCATGCTACTGAATATAATCTAAGCATCCCACTTTGTCAAGTTGTTTCTATTTAATTCTCCACTGTAAAATGACAAATTCATTGTATTACTTTGCACAGTTTGTTTTAGCTTTTAAAGCGTAAACTGTAGTAAATTTTTAGTTTAAATAATTCAGTAATTCTATGTCATAAGTCATAAAATTAAATTGTTAATATCCGAGGTCATTATCGGGATGGTCGCGCGGACTACCTAAAATGTCTTCGCGGTCGACCAGTCGACAGCGGTCGACGTTTTGGCCATTCCCTGACCTAATGTCTCTACAAAGTCATTGAAAATACTCTACATTTATGGAAGCTGATATCTGAAAATACGCGCAAATCAAATTATAAGGATCAAAATCTTACCCTACGTATATTCTGCATATAAAAATTTAATTGTTATGCATACGCTTATTTTTGTCTTGTATATGTTAGCTGTAAGTAAAACTCGAAATATTTTCAAATATTTTCAAATTTTCGTTGTTATTTCACGGTGGCTAGTGATCAAAACACTTTCTTACAAATTATATATACATGTTTTCAGCCGTTTTGAGTTTCATATTGAAAGTGTGTTTAAGAATAAATTCTTAATTGCTACATAATGTATTTTGTAAACATTAGTTTCGATATTTAGCTAATATCTTTGAACGCAAACATTATTTACGTTAAAGGCTCGCTCAGAAATTCTTTCACGAAGACATTTATCCTATGAACAGGTGGCCTCGATACGCTATGCTTTAAGTAAATAATTCTTCAGACTGCAAAGAATAAAACTGCTAAACTCTGGTAGTTAGACAAGATTCAGATTCTGGGGGGAACGAAAGATTTTTCATATTATCTTCCCTATGTATAGCGTATAAACGAACCAATCTCTCTTAAAAAGGGAAAGTCGTTAGTGCAGACATTCCTTTCCTTTGTTAAACGACCCTCGAGTGCTTTGCCACACATCCTTATAACAGGCTAATCAGAAATGTTTTTTTTAAATTTCCAATATCCGACACTAGCCATTAGAGGCAATAGCCACTATTAAGGCAGGAAGCGGTGGTCACTTTATTAGGAGGGTAATAGGTGGGCCACCGTTGCCTCCTACGAGGGTACATCCATGCCATCTCTGGTATTCGAACGTGGCCCTTCGGTACTTAATCAGTCACTAACCACCACTTTCCCGTCTCTGCGGCACTAATCAGAAATAATGTAGCATTTAGTTGCTTGGTAATACACATGCGGGACATTAAGGCGTAGCTGAACCATGCACTTACTTACATCAAGTTATAAAAGTATTCAATTAAATTCATCGAATATTTTAGAGCAAAACTTATTACTGAAAGGATTTAGATCCACAAATCGTTCCATTAGCTAGTTCTTGACATAGAAATAACTACACTTTGAAACTGCAAAAGAAAAAATACTTTTTGATCTCTTATACTATTATATTAGTAATGAATGATATTTAGTGATATAATAAGTAACAAGAATTGTTTTTAAGCCACGAAATTTTAGTTTACAGACGCAGTTAAAAACTAGTCTGAACGAGCTTTAACTTGCTTTAATTTGAATTTATAAACAGAAGAAGAATTTTATTGGGATAAAATTTCATTGCAGTTTCTTCGTTTATTTTATGGTAAGTTCTTTACTAATGGCAGTTAGTCTCTCAAAACGACTGAGGTAAAAACGACTGATAAGTTCAAAACGACTGGGGTAAGAAGTAACTTATTTTTTACCTCTCTGTAACAGGAAAATGAGGTTTAAAAATGGGAATAAGTAACATTAAGTTCTTACTCTCTTCAAACCTTGCTTTGCGACCTCAGAGAGCTCTATAGCCATACAAATATCCGATCTTTGCTAAAGAAACAGCGAAAAAAACATATCCAGCACTCTCCAATCTTATACGTTATGCCGACAATGCTACGTGACTCCTCATAATTTAACAGTAATTACTGTTCATTAATTTATTTGTAACATCCAGAAAATGCAGTAAACACGTTTCTTCAAGGTAAATAACACAAAGTTAAATGTTGTTGCAAAAACGCAAAATTAAATAACGGATTAAATAAATGTTCAAACTGTAAATTTAAAAAAATTCATTTTTTTAATTAAACGCCATTTTTTAAACTCAGTAATTTTTTACTTCATCTTCTGATGAATCCGATAATATACGTTGATTTAGTCTCCTATAAATCTGTCTTTTAGATATATGACATAATGTTTTTTAGTTCTGATCATTTTTGTAGAATAGAGAAAAATTTTAAAACTTACTTTTCGCACTTTTTCAATGAAAATCGTTCCATAACGCTTGTTTGTGAAGTCAGCTCCTAACTCGAACAGAATTCGGAGCGACGGCAATTAATGTTTAAGCTTCGGCAAAATAGCTGAATTCTAGAAATCAAAAAGTAAATACGTGCACTTTTCCACTTTGTGCGGTTTTTCAAGGAGAGCAATTAACACCGTTGGAGGCATTCTCCGTCGAAAGTGACTTCAGATTTCAGACTTTCCGTTGCTGCGTTCTTTATCGTGAAGGGATGTTCCCTTGTAGGGGTACAAAGACGTTAACAAAAGAGAAATCTTGGCTATAAATAACAATATTATTTACAATAAGATATTTTATGCTATAAATAAAAATTGAAGTTGAAAATTGTTTCGTTTATTATGAATGTTCGTAAAAGAGCCCCTTTTCTTTGCTTTGAGAAAATGAGCTCTGTTCAGAATATTAACACCTCTAAACACTTTCTCTCTAGCCGATGCTCCAAGATTTCTCTTTTGTTAACATCTTTGTAGCCCTACAAGGAAACATCCTTTCATAAAGAACGCAGCAACGGAATGTCGTCTGAAATCTGAAGTCACTTTTGACGGAGAATGGCCCCCAACGGTGTTAATTGCTCCGTAACAGTGATATCCTTGAAGAACCTCACAAAGTGGAAATGTAGTCGTATTTAATTTTTTTATTTCAAGAATTCAGTTTTTTTGCCGAAGCTTAAACGTTAATTGCCGTCGTTCCAAATTCTGTTCCAGTTAGGAACTCACTTCACAAACAAGCGCTGCGGAACGATTTTCACTGAAAAAGTGCGAAAAGTAAGTTTCAAAATTTTTCTTTATTCTACAAAAACGATCGGAACTAAAAAACATTATGTCATATATCTAAAAGACAGATTTATAGGAGAATAAATCAAGGTATATTATCGAATTCATCAGAAGATGAAGTATTATTAAATTACGTAAAAAGCCTATGGCGAATTTTCGCGAAAGCAAATATCCTTTAAGTTCTTGTTCAAACTGTGATTCGGAATATGAAACTCATATACCTTGCACATCGATCAATAACACTTGTTTTGAAGTTGGTAAGACAAGTACTAAATCTATTTCATTCTAACAGAAAAGGAAGTGAAAGATATTTCATGTAATGTTTCAAATCACAGTACTTGTGAGAACTCGTTTCTGGAATTAATGGAATGGAGCTTAAAATTCCAAATCAACTAGAATGCTTTCAATGCATTATTAAAAATTCTGAAGAATCATAAATGCTTTAACAGTTTACCAAGTATTGCTCTTACACTCGGGAGCATTCCTAGGATGTGCTTTATAAAGAGAGTGGGGAATGGAAATTATGTATACTTCGGCTTAGAAAATCAAATTAAAAAACGCGTAGCCTTCAAATTTTGCCTCAATTATCTTGAATAGAAACATCAATAAATATTGATAGTTTAATCGTATTCAAATCAAATAATAAACCACTTTGCCCGATTTTGATGAATATTATTTCCATTAGAAACGTATCGTGGGTGTATATTATGGTAGTTCAAAGAGTATTATAGTAGTTCAAAATTTTATTGTGGGTGCATATTGTTGCGTTATACGGGTTCGTGGACTTGAGAGTATCCGATGAAAACACGATGCAGAACAATAAAAAGCACAATTTATTTACAAGAATCACTATTTACAGCACAGTTCCAAAATTACCCTTAAAAGCGTCGAAAATCTACAATAAATGCGCTGAAACAATCAGCAACACAGCTTCAAGCTGTAACTGTAAAGGTAGCTTCACGGCAACACTAAACTTGTAATAAACACCGCGGAACAATCACCAATACACTGTCAAGCTATACTGTAAAGATAGCTTCACGGCAAAGCACTATCTCTATCGCTTTCCGTTCACAAAACTCTGGCATAGCTTAGCACTCACAGTAAGCAGCTATTCTCACAATGCCGGCTCTCAGAAACGCAGGGGTTTATATTAGCTTTTCCTTAGGTTCCACACGTTTCGAGAAAAATCTCGACAGGAAGTTATTCTAGAAGCTTCCCGATTGTACCATGGGATATCGCCGATTTGGTCGCCAAATAGGCGATAAAGTCGCCAATCTGGCAACCCTCCAATACACTATTTTATGGCAACCCTAGTGCTATGCCGGAAAGCTTACATACAGGCGCAACCGCCGAATTTTTCGCAACAATATTATGTAGTTCAAAACCAAAGCTAATGAATTTTTAAAAGAATTTACGGACGAAAGTGTGAAATTATCTAATGACGGTATTAACTTCGGAAATGAAAATAAAATAAAATTTTCTGTGAAAATATGTTGCATGTGATGCGTCAACAAAATCATATATTTTGTGTATATATCCGGTCATACTGGATATTGAAGCTGTTCGAAGTGCAATATTGGTGGTAAGTATGTTAACAGCAGGATATGCTTTCCAGGATCTGTTGGTGGACTACGTCAAAATACCGATTTTTTAATGTCTCAAGAACTAACACATGACTATTACCACAACGATTATCCCATTTTAAGAAATATTCCAAATATAGGACTAATAGATATTCCGTTAGATTTTATGCGCCTTGTGTACTTCGTAGTTACTACAAAACTGGTTACTATTTAGATAGGCGGAGGCAGCTTAAAAGTATGATTACCACATAAAAATGTTGAATTAATAAAAAAAAATTGACCAGTTTAATGCCTTATGCACCAACTGAATTTGCGAGAAAACCAAGGACTCTTAAGAATTGAAACATTGGAAAGCTACAGAATACCGTCAATTTTTATTGTACACTGGGCAGTTGTTTTAAAAGAAATTTTAAACAAAAAGCTATATGATCACTTTTTACTACTTTATATTTCTATTAGACTCTTATGCGAAATACAGAATCAGACGGCAATTCATGAATATGCACAGTCTCTAAATCTCTTCGTAGTAAATTTTAGGCTTTATTATGGAAAACAGCATATTTCTCATAATATTCACGGCCTACTGCATATTTGGGAAGATGTAAAAATGTTTCGGCCGTTAGATAATTACAGTGCATTTAAATTTGAAAGCTATAAATCTTCTATAAAAAGTTATTAGAAAATCTTCTGCTCCATTACAGCAAATAGCAAGACGAACTCATGAGCTATTCAATCATTATTGTAGCCATCAATAATGATTCAATCAACGTAACCGACTGAAATTCAGAATTTCAAAATTTACACTCAACTGGTCTACTATTTGCAAGGTTATTAAATGCTTAATTTTATTATTGAATTTTGAATAGAAATTACCTGACGTCAGAACTGATTTTGTAGAATAAAATAATGAAT
>KK114163.1:100033-113470 GCA_000611955.2 Stegodyphus mimosarum | reverse complement strand
ATTCAGTAATTAAGACTTTCACTTACTTATGATTACGTCACCTTCTCTCAAGAACAGTTTGAGAATAAGACCTCACAACTTCATATACACCCAGCAATCAAGGGTATTGGAATTCACCTCACGGAGAACCCAGCATATGTGGCACCATCCGGCTATATCTCCATCTACACAGATGGTTCTCGTATTGACAAAAAGGTAGGCAGCGCCTTTGTCGTGCTCAGTGAACAACAACAACCCCTTCACCAATGGCAGATGCAGCTCAGCACTGAAAACAGCGTTTTCCAAAGTGAAGCACTCGCCATTCACGAGGCCATACGCTATCTAACGAATAATAAAATCTCCAAAGCCCTAATACATACAGATAGCCTGTCTTCTATGCAAGCAACTGCCAATTCAGAACATACCTCCCCGCAAATAGCAGGCATTCAAAAAAGTCTACGTGAAAATGCTCACAATCATTACGTCATAAAATGGATTAAAGCGCACACAGGTATTTATGGCAATGAACTTGCAGACGGCCTGGCAAAAGACGCCGCCACTGGGAACAACATTACTGCAGTACAGATCCCATGGCCTACCTCTTATCTAAAAAAGACCTTACGACAAATTGTTTGCAATAAATGGCAGCAGGAGTGGACGAACAGCTTGACTGGCAGAAGAACTTTTTACTTCAAGCCAAAAGTAGATTTACAAAGACTTATCGCCAGTCCCCTCTTGGTACGTTACATATCCGGTCATGGCCCCTTCCCACAGTACTATCATCGACACGCTATCACCAGCACTGACGAATGCATCTGTGGTGAAGAGGGCACAGCAGACCATTACATCACTGCATGTCCCCTTACAGAGGACCACCATATTGCCATTCCTATAACGGATAGGCAGGCCTTTTGCAGGTTCCTCGTTAAGCATAAGCCAACAATACGCCAAATCACTGCCGTCATGTCAAAGCTAATGACACTTGGCACAGAATTGTGTCAAACTGCTTAATGTAACTTATGGTGTCAAGCAGCATAATGACTACTGCATAGGAATCACAAATTTATGCATGTACTATGCCTATTTTTCACATCAGACTATTTATATACAGACTGCAACCCAATCTGCAGATTACCTTTCCTTGTGCAATTAATAATGTTAACATAGTGACTTTTTCTGCATGTATATTACATGCAAATTAATATAACCTGCATTATATAATGTGTGTAGTATGTGAAATGCAGGTTTGTAATATGCACTATGTAAAACTTGGCACAGAATTGTAAGAAACTGCTTAATGTATCTTATGGTGTCAAGCAGCATAATGACTACTGCATATGAATCACAAACTTATGCATATAGTATGCCTATTAATCACATATCTGATTATTTATATTTATTCAATTTCTCAGTAATTGTAAACTGTACTATTTAATGTGTGTAATATGTACCATGCTAATATTGTAGTAATATGTACCATGCTAATATTGTAGTAATATGTACCATGCTAATATTGTAGTAATATGTACCATGCTAATATTATTATAATATGTACAATGCTAATATATTAAGTAATTGTAAACTGTAAATGCGTGTAATATGTACGATGCTAATATTCTAAGTAATTGTAATCTGTAAATGTGTGTAATATGTACCATGTCTCAGTAATTGTGTGTAATATGTACCATGCTAACACTCTCAGTACTTAAACTTAAGCACTATTCAATCTCTCACTAAATGTTAAATATACTATGAAATGTGTGTAATATGTACCATGCAAGTATTAATTAATATTATTAACTATTAATGGACTTCTTCGAAAATGTAATCAGTATTATGTAATGTATGTACTATCTATCATGCAAGTCTGTAAATAATAATGAATGCATAATGTTAACCTAAGTACCTAATTAGGTATGATTACGTAAACATGAACTCAACGGATGCAACGTACCTTAAACATAAGTTACATTCAATTTCCCAGTAAACGCAATATGTAGTATGTATGTGTAAAATATGTACCATGCAATATGAATGTTTATGTATCATACAAGCCTGGATAAGTACTTTAAAGACAAGTATTCATCAATCTCTCAATAAATGTAAACTGTACTATAATAAGTAAGTAATATGCACCATGCAAGTATTAATTAATATCATTAACTATTAATTAACTTCTTAGTAAATGTAATCAATATTATGTAATGTGTGTACAATGTACCATGCAAGTCTGTAAACAATAATGAATGCATAATTATGTTTAATTAATATTAAAATATTGAACCTTGCGGATGCAACGTACCTTAAACATAAATAAAAACAATTTCTGAGTAAATGCAATATATAGTATGTAACGTGTGAGAATATGTACCATGCAATATGAATGTATATGCATCAAGCAAGTTTGAATAGGGTATAGAACATATAATAGTCATACAAGTCAGAATATGGTAATAGGTACTATGCAAGTCTGAACATAACGGAAATAAGTACTATTAAATTTCTCAGTAATTGTAATCTGTACTATTTAATGTGTGCAACATGTACCATGTTAATATTATTGTAATAAGCAACATGCTAATATTCTCAGCAGTTGTAATTTTTGTAACTGTAAATTGTAAATGTGTGTAATATGTACCATGCCAATGTACCCCATGTCTCAGTAATTGTGTGTAATATGTACCATGTCAATATTCACAGTACTATTTAATGTGTATAATATACACCATGCTAATTAATTAGCATGCACTATTTAATGTGTGTAATATGTACCAATGTGTGTAATATGTACTATGCAAACTGTAAATAATAATTAATGCGTAAAGCCAACCTATGTGTTAACCTAAGCACCCAACTATACATACTTATAGTAAGAATTAAACCAAACAGGTGTAAAGTACCTTAAACACAAATATTAAATACCCTAAACAAAAGTATTAATCAATCTCTCAGTAAATGTAAACTGTACTATGAAATGTGTATGCTATGTACCATGCAAGTATTAATTAATAATTAAATTCTTAGAAATGTAATCTGTATTATGTAATGCGTGAACTATGTACAATGCAAGTCTTCTCAGTAAATATAAGCTGTACTATGTAATGTGTATAATATGCACCATGCAAACCTGTAAACAATAATGAATGCGTAGTGTTAAACTATGTGTTAACCTAAATACCTAAAATGTAAAATACCTTTAACATAAGTATTAATCAATCTCTCTGTGTGTAATATGTCATGTATGCAAGTCTGTAAATAATAATGAATACATAGAGTTAACCTAAGTATCTAATCATGTATAATTAACGTAAATATTGAACCTTATGGATGCAAGGAACCTTAAACATAAGTCATATTCAATTTCCTTGTAAATGTAATGTGTAATATGAAATGTGTGAAATATGTACCATGCAATATGAATGTAAATGCACCATGCAAGTATGAATAAGCAAGTCCGAATATGGTACGGCATGTGTAATAGTCATGCAGGTCAGAGTATGGCAATATGTACTATGCAAGTCTGAATGGGTAGCGATAACCTAAGTACCTAATTATGTCATTCTAGATAAGAGCGGGCGTGGTGCTCATACCATTTAACCGTAACGGTAGAGGGACGGTGCCCACGTCCTCCGTCACTCACTCACTCACATTTTGTAGAGTTTTCACGAATTATCGATTAACAAACTCAACGAATTCAAAGCGAGCAATAGCAACACTCTACGAAAAAAAAAACATTTTTATCTCCGGCCCGCGAGACTGTGTATCAGAAAGTCTAAAGATATGCTCATTTTAAAATTATTTTGGAGTATTGCTGTTGAACTGTATTTTAGGGTTTTGCTTGCGAAGAACATGATATTTAATAAATAAAGGTAACTCACAAAATGTTAAAAAAAGCCCCTTTGGTCTAATGCATACTTTTTTTGTTTATGTTTATTTAAGTTTTCTTCTTTACATATAACAAAACAATGCTTACTCCAACAGCCACCATAATTTTAATTTGAATGCTCGAATTCACAAAGCCCAAAATGATACGATTCCTTTTTAGAAGCTTTTAAGTATACTAGCATTCAATGCATAGTCAAAAGTTATTCGTTGATTTCTAATCTACTTCTGTTCTTAACAGTGAGTTTAAATTTTGTTCGTGGATGATGGTGTAATATAGTGAAATGATTATTTAGAACTATTTTTCAGACTTTTTAAAACTTAATTTTAAAACGAGTTTTCGGACATATCTCTGTTTAACAAACACACTAAAAAATCTCAGAAATTTACTGTTTAAACCATCAGATTGAGAGGACAAGAATCCTTTAAATCAAATTTGTATCACATTTTTAATTCCATTTCTGACATTTTTGGCAACGTTTCGAAAATTGCTCGATTTGTTTCCACTATATGGGCTATATAATATTAAGATTTCAACATGTGTCTGTTGCAAAGCTTTGAAATGATTTCAGACTATAAAACAAATTTTTTGCTCTCGTTTAAGGCTAGAATAAAAGAAACATATTCAATGCCCAGTTTTCCTACATTAAAAAACTATGATAGCAAATGCAACAGAACAGGGATATACGGCTTCTTCTTTTGCGAGATTATAATTTCATTACCTATTATAATTTCATTAAAATTGTTCTTCCTTCCACCACCCTTTATTGATCTCAAAAACAACAGGCTTGATTAACGTTTACAGTTATTTGCAATAAAATCTACTGCGTCATTTTTAAGTGTTTTTATTTCGTAAATTTATATATTTTATGTTCCTTTATGGGAATGCAAATTCCTAACTCCAGATATGTATCTGATATAAATACTTGAAATTTAGAAATTTAGAGACGTTATAAGGCAAACTTTTCACTCTCTTTTAAAATAAGAATGATAAAAAAATATTGTTACGAATTTTGTGCATAGTAAATAATTTTAGTGAAGTTATACGGGGAATTCTTATATTTTTCTGTATGATGTAACATGAAGAACCTGAGAGAATTGATCCTCTGTCGAAAAGAATAAGAATACAGGGGCAAGTCATAGAGCAAATGGCTATCTGGTTAATTTAGTGAGATATCGCCAAACTGGCAACTCTTTTGGCGACTAATTTTTGTCGCCGAATTTGGCGAGAAATCGCCATAACTCGCGAAAGTTGGTGACATTTTGGTCCAGTCCCACTATAACTGTAATGGGTATTGTAACTGAATAACTGTGATTACTCTATATATGCAACTTTAACCGTATCCGGCCGAGCCCACCAGCGACCGAGCAGTAAGTCGCTGAACACTGGTATTTCGATCCGAATTTCGAATCCTGTGAACGAGCTGGCTGCATGGGCGTTATCGTGGTTTTCGGTATGTGAACCAGATTCCCTTAGAAAGTCCTCCACGAAGGTATCATTCTCTTTAGGCAGATAGTCTTCGAGTGTTTTGTCGTAATCGAACAATCGATTAAACCATATCTGGCCCTCATATGCCTTCAAGTAACTTAGAAAAGCAGAAAGCACTAGAAATATCTCGGCGGCCAGGAGAAAACTTTATAAGACTGACGAGAACATCAATTCCTCAATTGTTGTTAGTTGTTTGTTCAGCATGAGTTCGGAGTACTGAGATATCTCTGGGTTAGCTTCATTCTTTAGATCAACTTTGCATTGCGTTGTGTTTAACGTTCTTAGTAGTTTGGAGTGTACTGATTGTACTCAGTGATTCTGTGGAGAGTTGTACGCCTATTTTTGTGAAAAATTCCAAAACTGTGAAGAGTTTTCTTTGATAAAATAATTTTTTTCAACCTATCTTTGGACCTGTGTAAATTCACTCAATTAAGAACACGTACACACGCAACAATATCAAGTAGGTGAATTTCCTTTTTTTTTAACAAGCTTTAAGCTTTTTTTTTAAACAAGCTTTTTTTTAAAAAAAGCAAGCTTTACTTTTATAAGCTTTCATTTAACTAGCTTGTGAATTTTACTATGTCAAAACTTTCGTATGCAGTTTCAAACAAAAGTCATAAGCTATCAAGCTTCCATTTTGCACAAGATAAAAATGCGATGCCGACTCTGATTTTACATTTTCTAAAATTTAACGTAGAAATATCTTCTGGCACATACCTTTGCTTAATGAACAAAATCAAATTCTCAAATTTTTACTCAAGAGTTAACTCGGATAAAGCGAAAACTTAACTTTAACTTCGATAGATGAATCAGATGAATTTTGTAAACGGAGATATATTATAATCCTTTTTCTCCTGTTGAATTATATGGTAAACTGTTTTTCTTCTTTTAGTTAGTTAATAATTTTATGAGTTTTAACATAATTATTTTATAAGTAATTTTTTACATATTTTTTACTACTTTTACAAGATTTTTATGTATTTCTTTTATCATCAAATTCCGTTTCCAGTGCAAATCTACAAGACTGTGAGTCATGCCTATTTCTTGGGAGGTGGAGAAACATAGATAGATTGTTTATTTTGGCGAAACGTAGAGGTCTCAAATAGTTCAATTGCAGCGAGAAAGTGCTACATTCCCTTATTAATAGAAAAATATGTATAGATAGAGATAGATATTTCAATTATTTTTTGAATTGCTGCTGCAATAATGCAAAAAGAAGAGATAATTTAAATTTGATAAAAGTCGAGGCTGAATGTTATGCAGTTCCCAATATATTAAGTTTTGATTTTGGTGCACCTTAATAACCCAAAACTGGATAAAAGATAAACTTTGATTTACCAACCTAATACTGCCAAAAAGGAAAATGTAATATCTTCACCTGTGAGACACACATTTGTTCAGAAAAGAAGTAGTAGAAATTTAGATACATATTCAGTAACAAGAAAACCCAGATACACACCAGTTATACAACGACACTAGTGTTGAAGCAAGCAGCAGTAAGTTATTTTTAGTCCAAACGGGCTTTGTCGCTGAAGGACTATAGTTTTCGTTTTGGCATTTTGCGTTGATTCACTATAAATGCCCGATTCAGTTTTCAAATTGTTGCCACCAAGCATTATCGCCTTGTATTATATTTAAAGAAATTAAATAATCAAGAATCTGCATAAATGTATATATGTTTCTCCCATTGCGATAAATCAACGGTACCTAGAACTACCCAATTTTGAATAGTGTACGTTTCCACCCGAGTATGGGCATCTGGAAGCCCAAATTTGGAAGTTGGAATTTGCTTTATTATCAATTTCATATTTTGTAAAACTTTAACAAATTTTTGATGAACAAACTAAACGATTTGAAAGTGAACAATGGCAACACTCTACGGGGGGAAACATTTTTATCTCCAGCGCTCGAGTCTATGTATCGGAAATTCTAAAGATACGCTCATTTTAAAATTATTTTGCGATATTGCTGTTGAACGGAGTTTTATGGTTTAAGTGTGAAGAACATGATATTTAATAAATAAAATTGACACACAAACGTTAAAAAAAGCTCCTTTGGACGTAATTTAAAATCTGAAACATTCGTGATTTTTTATTTATTTATTTATATATTTACTTTTTTAATCTAATGGCGGATACTTGCTTATTCGATATTGGCCTCTCCTGAGGCCAGAAGTGACAGCCTTTATTGTGGAGGTACCTAACAGACGGCTACTTTTGCCTCCTACGAAGGGACGAACTGTTAAAAACCATGCCTTCTCCGGGACTCGAAACTTTGCTATCGCAGTTGGCTCCCCTAATCACTATACCGTCTGGGCGGCTAAACAGCAGGTAGTAAATTCTAGAATCATTACAAGAATCATTAGTTATTTTTAGCCATAATGTTTATGAAAATTTCTAGGACTTGGTAGAAATGAAAAATGTGCAGCACACTTTAACCGAAACACACTGCTTGGTCGACACACTGCTCGTGACTCGAAGCAAAAATGGCATAAGTCTCTGAATTCAGTTCTGAACTTACGAACTGTTCTTTATCCTAGAAGGGCGTTCGACAAGGAAACAAACAACGTCTTGATCGACCCATATTAAAGACATTCACAGGAAAGACTTGAAATGATTACATGACGTTATCTTGCAGCCAGCCTTCACGCTAGCTTCTTCAGAGAGTAAACGTGTAAAGAGTTCGAGGGTAAGAAGACAGCAACCCCTAAAACGGGTCCATCTATAGTCCTTTTTCACGAGCGAGCGATGCCGCGGTCAAAATGGGAACTTGAATTGAAAAAGTTGAGGGCTTGCCTACGCAGTAAGTTGTTATCGAAAGCATTCTTTTTAACTTGGTCTTTGAAGACGAAAGTATGTTTTGCGATTGATATCTTCTCTTCATTCTCAACTTATTGAATTAAATAGAGAAGTCAAGTATAGCTGTCAGTTTATTCGATGCTTTGCCAGTTCTATTTAAGCATATTCTTCTTTCCCTTACCCTAATAATACTGTTCTGAGACAAACAAGATTCAACAAAGGTGTGACATAAAAGCATGTTTAAGCGGTCTCCATATCTCTGAAGGTCTCAGTTTATCTATCGGACATAAACTATGTATCGTATTGTTTGGCGCTCTATCATTTGAACTCAATAAATTACTCAGAATTAAGCTTAACTGTCTGAGGTTAGTTCTCAGTTAAAGCGCGGGGGCGGTTGGGGAACAGAATCAGGATACCTCTAATACATAGTCTTTCATCTGTGGCCTTGAGAAAACATTGCATTTTATCCTGGCGTGGAGTATTTGAATCGTTTTAATTTATCAAAATTGACTATAGAAACTGAATCACTACTTGATTCTTTTTCAGTAAGTTTAAAGTTTGAATTTTGAAAGTGTATTATGGAAAGTACTTTTATTACCCGAAAGAGTGCTATTTTTTAATTTTATAGCTGTACTTCGATTTCGCATATACTTTTAAATTATACATATAAAACGCCCATCGCGCTTACTATCAAAATCATCTTAAGAAAGAGTTAGAATTATCAGATAAAATTTTTATAATTCTTTTTCTTATTAAATCAAGCTCCAGACACATTCATTCTTATCGCGTCATTAGAATTTCAGTTTTTTTTCTAGATCACGTATTTCTTCTTCTACATAATCTTCTAATTTGATATTCTTATAATTCGCAACGGATCTGATTTCAATACTACTCTTTACCGTAAATTCTTACGGCCCCGTGCTCAGTCATGTCACCCGACTAAGCAAAAAATGGCGTTTTTTTACTATTATGTATTCTGCGCTCTCAAAATTTGTTCTTCAGAAACTCTCCTCGCTAATGAACTTAATTATTTGAAATCAATTGCTATTGACCGAGGATTTTCTATCGGGATCATTGATAAAGGCCTTTAAAAATTTCAGCTTACCATCAAAGAAGACATTCCGCTCTTAGAACTAACATTAATTACCTTGTCATGCTTCCATTTGAGAACCTTCTGTCAGTTACAAAACTGGACTAATTCTGCAAAAGTTCCATTCTCAAGTCATTTTCTCCTCTATTAATAAAATCCATGGTTCGATTCTTAGAGATTTCATTTCCGTCTTTAATTCTTGGGGAATTTATAGCATATCGTCTCAGTGGGATTTGACATACATCGTCCAAACTAAAAAAGCTTTAAAGTTTCGTATCAAGGAACACGAATCTTATGTCCGAAAAGACGAAATTAACAAGTCTTCGATAGTTAATCGTAGTTGAAAATTTAATCATAATTTTGACTTTGCGTCCGCAAAAACTATTCAAAAAGCTTCTTCAATTGGTGGATTGAATTTTCTTAGAGCCTTTCGCATTTACTCAGATTTATCTTGTTGAGGTAATGACTTTCAGTTCAATCTAATCTTCCTAACGCTTTTGAAATTCTATTAACTTATTTTTTCAATTTCTTTACTACTTTTACCGACGGATGGCACTACCTTGCAAATTTATTTGCTCCTGATGAAGAGGGACCTGTACCTGTTTACCCTAGAAATCCATTGAGTTATTAACTAAGTCTACGCCAAACACAAAGCTTTGCTTTACTAATTTTATTAGGTGTTCTTGTGAAGACATTTTTAGTAGAGTATGTAATATTGTAACGTATTGTATGGAATATTAAACCTTCCATAATAGTGTTTTTAAATGGCCTCAAAAGTGTATTAGCACAATAAATAAACACTTTAAGTGCTCCAGCTATCTGCTAATGTCTGACAGCAGAATGGATTTCGATAAATTTTCATATTCGAATAAACTTAACTCTATATCAGACGGAATAAAAATATTTTAATAACACAAATTGTTTACAAAATGTATAAAGCAAAAGGTAATGCAACAAAAGATGATGAAACAAAAGAGGATTTGATATCCTCAACTTCTCACCTTCAGATTTATTGTTTGGATTTCGTCAATGAGTGGATTCCGGGCATCTGAAATTGCTTCTATAGCTTTTAGAGCTCTAAACGAGTCAGTATAAATAATAAACATTTTCTGGCACTATTTGGATATAAAAGAAAGTGTGTAATACAAAGCAGTTAATTCTGAAGTAAGCATCGTGTATCCGTGTAAATCTGTGTAATGGTATAGCTGTTGTATTCATCTCTGTACTCAAGAAAAATTTGTTTATACATGATCTCTTTAGTGTTATGTTTTCCAAGCTGATAGAAGCCATGCAGAACCTAAATCTGAACATCCTCCCAAGAAGGGATCTTAAAATATTTCACTGGCTGGATATTCACATCGTCCATGCAATAATTCATATAATAGAGCTGACTCTTACGAAGATGGAAGGTCGTGTTCTAAATAACCGGCCACACGTGCCATCAAGCAAAAGAGTCTGACATGGACGGTGAGCTTGCGATATTACGTGGAAATAATATTGGAGATATAACTGCTCACACCTGAACTGGAGTGATCAACATAAAGAGCCTGGATCTCAACAATCAACATAAAGAGTTTGGACTGGGGAAGTCTTGAATGCCTCAAAACATATCCGCAGAGCCTCTATTTCTATATATGCCTAGTTTCAATGAAATTGAAGACCGGGCTGATCCATAGGCAACTGAACCATAGTCCAATCTTGAGCAGAGAAGTGCTATGTAGATATGGAGCAATGAGCCACGTTTCGTGCCTCAGGAGGTGTTCACCAGGACTTTTAAAATATTTAACATCTTCAAACACTTCTTTCTCAAGTACTGCACATGTGGAAAGAAGGTCAGCTTTCAATCGAATAACACCCCTAAAATTTTACTTCAAATACAACTGGAATCAGCGACTCTTGAAAGTAAAGTAGCTCGGACACAGGATGAAGACCTTGCCTTTTGCAGAACTTCATACAAACAAGCTTCTGTTTTCAGAATACAAAACCATTCCTATTTGCCCATTTTTTAATCCTGTGTAGTGCGATCTGCAATTACCTCTTCATGCATCCACGTAGGAAACCCACGAATCCCTCTGGGTCTGAAATCTTACCTTTCTTGCATTAGCTTTGGCTGTTTTAAAGGCGATGAGGTTCGATAAAATGAGGCACTTACGGAAAAGTTTCCTGGCTTTTCCTTGTTCTATTAAAGTATTTTGGGATTCACAGCTCCACCATGGTTTGCAGCATTTATCACTATTTGCAGAGTTTCGAGGTATAGAGGTTGCAGCTGCCTGGAGAATAGAGCCTCCGATGGCATTCACTGCTTTACCGATAGGCACATTGTTCATCATTTCATCACTGATCTCTGCGGGCGCTGGAAAAAGTTCTCAGTCTGCTTTACCAGTAACAAAATGTACGAGTCTTTCAGCAGCATGATTTGAAATTCCTGGAAAAGAAATAAAGATAGGGATATAGTCGCTGCCAAAAGGGTCATTTCCGACATACAATGAACAAAGCAGTGACGGCGAACATATGGCAAGTTCGATTGCGTGAAGCGTCTTTGTAGGTTGATGGAAGTAAGTATCCTGACCATCGCTTAATAAGCATAACGAGTGATCATTAATTAGTTTTTCAACCTATCTCCTTCTGGAGTTCAAATCCCTACTTCCCCACAGAGGACTATGACTATTTAAATCTCCTAGCAAATTCAAAGCTCCAGGCAGATGCTCTATATATTCATTCAAATCTATTGATCGATGTCATCATTAGGTGGTAAATACACACGGTAAACTGAAAAAAAATTATTTGCAAAGCTTGGAGGCACGTTTGCAATTGGAGGGCATTCGATGGAACATTAAGTTAAGCGGCCTACACCTCCAGAAAACTCCGTTCATTCATATTATAATCTTTCCTAGCGAAGGAATACCTCCGAAGCTTTGCTGATTGCTCTTGTTTCAGCATTGTTTACTGGGCTGCGAAACAAACAGGCTGATAATCATTGATAATACATTTTATGCTACCAAGATTTTGGTAGAACCTACGACAATTCCAAGAGATTAGGGTGTTCATTATGTAGGATGTTTATTCTTTTTGTGCTGCTCTTTGGATTTGCGCGGAAGAAGATGTCTGGGAATTTCTAATCCATCTTCCACTTCAATATTAATTGAGTCTGTTGATTCTGAAATTATGTGGTCTATTGAGCTATTTCTCATGCTTCTTTTCTTGGTTAATTTTGGGGCGGTAGGCTTTTGTTTGTTTTGAATTATAGTTTCTTTTTTTGTATTATATGTGTTAGCTCTTTTTTGTTGTTTTTATTATTTTCTGCAGGTTCTTGAGTGTTTGGTGGTGAAACTTAAGGTATACTGATAGACTTTTGAGTAGCAATAGACCTAGTTGACATTACATCAGCAGCGAAAAATTTATTTAATCGTGGTTGTGAAGTTTCAACTATCCTTCTAGCTTCGGCATAAAATACCTTCCTTGCTACTTTTGTTGCCTAAACTCCTTTTTCAGATTTTAACTTTGGGCATGCGTGAGAAAAGAACTTATTCCAAGAACTTATTTCCTAGTCACTGAGACAAGGACTAGTCACCAGCCGATTGAGACCCGTGAGGACGACAACGTGCTTCCCGTTTAGCTGAAGCAGAAGCCGAAGCAGGTGTGTTGGAAACAGTACCTTGCCCTTCAACTACCAGGACCCTCTTTTCCACTGACATGGGTCTCTACGCACAGCAAATACGAAATAATTTACATGCCAATTAATTTTTTCTAATCACTCGAAAACTAGAGACAAGGGCTGTTTTAGTTTCTCATGACGAACCCCGACGTCGGAAGAGGAAAACCACAAGAGAGAAAGGAAAGACAAAAGTTTCAGCTAAGAAGAGAGGAGACGGAAGAGAGGATAGATCACTAGGGAACCATGATCGTGACACTCGTCTCACCAAGAAGATAATCCCCTGAAGGGCTAGGGATTGCCATACCCGTAATTAAGAATGTGAGCCTCTGATGGGTAAAACAAAAGGAGTATTACAAAATGTACTCATCATTTCAGTTTCAGTCGGCTCGTGATTGCACTTTTTTCCACCGATTTGTTTTCGTCTCGACTTCACTTCATTTAGTTCACATGGGACAACAGGAGGAAAAATATGAAAGGCTCGCTTAGCAGCACCAATAATCGTGCCCCCTGTTCGATTAATAATGTTACTAGCTACAGGCTATCT
>KK114163.1:72747-99923 GCA_000611955.2 Stegodyphus mimosarum | reverse complement strand
ATATATGCCTTCAAATAAATCACTCCAGAGGAGCTGGAAGAAATTGACAATTTATTGCAGTTAGTAAACTTTTTCAGCGCAATAAATAGCTATAATTAGCTCAAGGTGAAAGCAGATATTGGGCAAATCCTTCTTATTGCACAAAAAATATCATAAATTACCGATATATCATACGGAGTAAAGTAGAAAACGCGATTCAGCTAACGCTTTGAACAGCAGTTTTTCTGAAGCACTCAGAACTGATTAATAACTTACCCTTGCTCTCGGACCAACAATGATATGGTTTTGCACGGGCATCTGGAAGATCCAGGGAAAAGCGATTCTACAGTTACGGAAATGAGTTTTCCAGAATCTCTTAGTCAATCGCTGAGATCTTGGCAACAAAAATTGCCGCCAAGCCCCGTAATGAACACTTCTGACCACATCTAGCTTTCAACCATTAAATAACTTCATTTTAACTGAACTAAAAATAAACAAATTACGAAAGCTTTCCGAGTGAAACAAATCTTGAGATTAAATAACATTCTTTAATTTACTAAAAATGTTTCTTTAACGCATACAGAAAAAAATGCATATATTTGCCATGTAAATCATTATTAACTTCTCTATACCTTAGAACGTTCAGCTATAAAGCCTCACAGAGTTTCGATTTTGATAAAATTTATAATCTTGGAGAAAAATTACTAAAAATCACCTTCAATCAATCGAATCTCAAATTGTAGAAGCTCATCTGTCAATCTAATCCTCTTGTTAGTAATTTTCAGCTACGGAAACATGCTGCTCAAAAACAAATCCACTTTAAAAAAAGCTATGACTGTTATTGGAAAAATTCGTAATTGAAGCTATTTATTTATCTTTGAACAAATACGAAAAGATGTTAATCGAATTTTCATCTTCAAATTCTTTGCATAGCTTTTATATCACAGTATACATCAATAAGCTCCCTTTTTTATTTTCTAGAGTGTTGCTCACGTTTGTTTTTAATCGTAACGAAAGCAATGTAAAAGTAGACCTGAAATCAGTAAGACTTTAAATTTTTTCTCCAAATCATTGTCAATTAAATAATAGTCCTAATAAATTTTTCTTCCATTTCTTTTTTCAAAATAATGTAATTAATTTACAGAAAATGTGTTATTGGCAAGTTTAAAGTTGTTTCGGAGGCTGCCAATTTGCTATCATTGTTTTAAATGCTTCTTCATACTCTATACGCCAATAATATTTTGGTTTGCTTCTATTAGGCCTTGAGATTTTAGGAAAATCTTTAAAATCTTCAGAAGTAATTAACCTCTTAATTCACTTCTAACGCCTTCAAGGTAACACCAGTCTTAGGATCTGTGCTTACACATTCGGCGGAGATAATATGTCCAAGATAACTAACTTTTCAGCGAAATAATTTACATGCCAAAAGACTGAGCTTTCAGTTAGCCTCTGTGAGTTTCTATAATTCTTTTCTGATGGTTATCAAATATTCTTCAAAAGAGCATTCGATCATAACAAGGCCGTCAAAATAGACAAGCTTTTGGAAGCTGTCTCAGTGGGACATTCGAATATCGCTGGAACATTGGATAGTTCGAAAGGTGTTACTATAAACTGCCAAAGTTCTTAAAATCACAATCTATAAATCTCATCAACACTGATAGTGAATGCAGTCTTCTCAGAATCCTTGAAGTCTATTTTCATAAACTTGTAGCTCGCACCTAGCATCGTTAAATAATGAGAAAATGTTTTTCGTGATTTTTCCGTATATATTGTGTATGTACGAATTGCTTTCCTCTATATCTTCTCCTAAAAGATTCCCAGGTAGACGCTGGAAGCTCTTCCACACTTTTATATGTTACGAAATATTTCCTCAAAAATTGATAAAAATTCCTCAAAAATTTATCTCAGAAAATCGTACTGCGAGAAAGAGATTTTGTTTTAGAAGTTAATCCCCTCTTTGCAAAACAAAATAACTGATCAGTGCTTTCAATCATTATTAAGAATAAATTCATCCCAAATGGTATAAACAGAAATAAAATACAGGAAACTAAGTCTAGTATCATTTTTCAGAATTGCATTTAAGTACTAAATATGTCATAACGCATTAGATGCACATATTATAATATTATTCCTACTACTAATAATATGCAGTACAATGTCTGAAATTCGGGCATCCAATAAGAGAAACTATCTATTATCTGGACTTCTCATACAGCTTTTTTTTAACTTCTTTTTTAACAAACTATGTTGGAAGAGATAATATAATACTCAAGCAAAAGAAAGTGCACGGTAATTCGGCTTTTGTTTGGATCAGTTTTTTCCCTCAATAATCTATAATATCACCCGTGTAATATTGAATCATCCTGCATGCTTTTGTTACTTAAACACCTGCCGGTTAGTAAATTACATTTTCTTTTTTTGGCTCTCAAACAGTTGTGGGAGGGGGGAAGCGACGCGTTTTTTTTAGCATGCCTATTCCTGTACGCAATAAGTGAAAGCCGAAGACCAGTGCTTGTTTAAAGCTGAATGTTATACATACCGGCTTTTTTTGTTGGCTTAAACACCAAGGAGAAAAGAATTTGATTCCGATTAACTTAAGCTCAGCTAGCATTGCAAGTTGTGCTTCTCCTTAACTCTCTGTTCATCTAGCTTATTATTTTATTTAGTTTATTATTATTACTGTTATCAAAACTTTCAGTAAAAAAATTCTATTTTACTCCTGTCTGTCGAAACTTTATATCCATCAATCATCAGCCCAAGCATATCGCAATCTTGCGCGGGCTGCAATATAGATGTAAAAGTAACTCTTCTAAAATCGATGCAGCAGTAAGACCGTCGTAGAACTTTTGAAACATTTTAACACAAAATCTGCTGTCCCAGTTGCTGATAAATTGTTCTGGTTCAAGAGAAGACAAGTCTGCAGATATTTTTAAAAATGCTTGCTAGGCATGGTGATAAAGGTGGCTAGCTGCCTATGGTGCCGATGTTTGAAGGACGTCAGTTAAGCTTTCTTTCTTTTCGCCATCGACGGAACAGCTGGCCCACTGGTTAGGTGCTTTTCAGCCTGTTGGATCCCGTCGATGGAATTTAAAATATATATATATATATATAAAGAGCTTAGTAGTGTGTCCTCCTGCAATTGACAACGCTAAACGAGGAGCATTGAAATAAGGACCAGAACATGGAAAAAAGGTGCATGATGGGGACTGCTGAGAGTAAGGGGAACACTTATTATGGTGCATGTTAGGCAGACATTTATACTACGGTACATTTGGTACATGTTAGGCAAACAGTTATATTAAAGATATGCTATATAATCAGGTACAGATGCAAAGATGAACAAATACATTGTACATGTTAGGCATACACTATTATGGTACTTGGTAGGCATGCAGTTGTATTAAGGAAATGCTATATAATCAGGTACAGATGTAAAGATGAACAAATACATTACAAATTGTGGGATCCGTTAAAAGAGTAAGTTAAGCTGTTAAGCTGTTCTGATAAGTGGCAATTAAAAAAAGTACATTTTGATTTGATTTATGAATAAGTCGAGACATCAACCGTATTATACTCATAGGGCGCCGAGAGTGCTGAAGCCGGATCTGCTTTGGCTCCAGTTACCATACTTTATGGAAATAATAATGATAATGAAAGCCCCGAATTTCAAGATTTTTCTGATAATATCATAAGCAAAAACACGATTTTTTAAGTAATGGAATATGTGAATAAATGGTACATGAAGATGATACAACTAAGATCTTTTTTGATGACAATGCTCCAATCTTCAATCAGTTATCGAAAAGAAAATATGTAGTAAGACGTAATAGCTCTCGAATGCCGAAAAGACAGAAAATATCGCCATTTAGCTTTCAGTCGCATTCTAATTTCATGAGGCGGTTATTCAAATACAGAATTTTTTTATGCCACTTTTCTTCTTTCTTTAAAAAATAGCACATTCGCTTGTTATCTCTTGGTAAATCCCAAATTTGTAAAAATTCATTTTAATAAAATAATAACACTAACATTAATACTATAACTAGTTTGAAAACGAATACGAGTCAGGAAAGAGGACAAACTAAACTGGTTATGCCTGGCACCACAAAATTGTACCAAACACAAAACGCGCTAAGCTGCTTTGACAGAAAAGATCCTCGGAATTTTCTTCTGACTAATAGAATATGCGAAGAATTTTTAACAAATGTTAAGATTTTGTTTATTTTATAACGAGAAAGGATGTAACTCTTTATTTGCTTAAGAAGAAAAATGCCTCCGTGGAGGACTTTCTAAGGGAAATCGCCGCGTATCCCCTTTATATATGGGGAAAACTACAAAAACGTCCATGCAGCCAGCCTGTTCGAATCGAACAATTGAGCTACCAGCGTTTAATGCCTTCACCACTTGGCCGCCGGTAACCTGCAGAATGAAGATGTTATATCTGATGTTTTTATTGCGATAACAATGCCCTTATGAATCAATAAAGGGACTGCGAAATCCATGGTATAAATTTGTATACACAGTAGTATTTCCTTTGTTACTAAAATAGAGGTGTTTCTTTTACAGAGTGAACACTGCACCTGTAGACTGCGAAAAAAAAAAGGACAGTTCTATATTTCCCGTTCTACTGGGCCGATTGACGAAAAATTCAAACTGCGTTTTCCATGTCTCGAAAGCGCGACTTAGGATATATATTAGATTTATATATAGCTTTGTTCTAATATAGGCATTTTGACACAAAATCGGACTTTTTCTGAAATAACATACCATTTGTTTTTCCATATTTCGATTCTAAGACTCAAATTATGCCTAAATATTAAATTCTGTAAAATTTGCTGCGAAATTTACGGAGAAATTCAAAAATTTAACTTGGCGAATTCTTTTCAGTTTGCGCCAAGAATAATTCACTTGGCAAACTTCTTAATAAATGGCAACCTATTTTCCTATCCCTTCCATCGTTCAGGAATCACATTTCCGCTGTTATCGCTTTCAACAAATATGCCAAATTTCAAAACGGGCCAATATATAAATTGGCGTATATATTCGGAAATTTTAAATAAAAAGCTCTAACTTTTTGTAGGTATGCTTAGAAACACATCTACTTTAAGATGATTGTAAAAAGGTTAATTGGTTATAATTCATACTTTTTTTCGAAAAATTTATAAAAATTATTTAAAAGTACAAATTTAAAAAAAAATCATAAAAATGGGCAAATTTTAATTGAAATGAACTTAAATTTCGATCTGTGTAGGAAGGAATCAAATGAGTTTCATAAAAAAAGAGTTATTAATAAATACATACCAAATTGAACTAACATTGAAGAGCTAAAATTTTGAGAGCCAATGTTTTAAAAACTACTCGTGTGATTTTTACAAAATTTGGTAGTTTGGCATAATTCGAATCGTAAAATCGAAATATGGAAAAAAAGTGGCATGCCATTTCTGAAGAAGTCCGATTTCGTGTCAAAATACCTATATTAGAACAATGCTATATATAAATCTAATACATATCCTAAGTCGCGCTTTCGAGAATGCAAAACTCAATTTCAATTTCGTCAATCGGCGCAGTAGAAGGAAAAATATAGAACTGTCTCTTTTTTTTTTTTTTTTTTTTTTTGCGCAGTGTACATGCTTAAAAAAATTGTACTTTAAGTAGAAATTCAGTTTGTATCAAACTTTACATAAAAGACATGTACATATATGTATGTATGTAAATAAGTAACATAGTCACAGGTATTTATTTGAAGTTAATGGAAAATGAAAATCCTCGATTAAAAAAGTTTATTATAAAAATGTATGAAATTAACAACTGAGTTTTGTACTTACAGAAATTTATCGAAATTAAGCAGTTACATGGGTTTGTTCGAAAGTCTGTATTGCAAGCAGTTTTTTTTCCAAAGGATATTAAAGTCAGCGAAGGTCAGGTCAAGTAATTCCTTCATTGTCACTAACTGTTATCAGGAATGTTTTCAATGAGAAATGTATTTTAAGGCATCTGCATAGTTTTTTATGACACAGTTTTTTCTCGCTCTTCATCTTCCTCACCGCTTTCCAAGCCTTTTTAGATAAGGCTCACATCCACAACTGCATTATTTCAGCATATGTTTCGTCTTTAGTGTCGTCAGTGCACAGGTTTTCATCAATATTTAAATATTCTTGCATTTGAGCACTGTGTCTGATTTTGAAAAATTCAACCAATTTATTCTCATCAATAGAATTTTCACAGAGGGCGCTCGAAAGTGGAATTTGAAAGCCTGCTTTCTTAAAATCGTGTTGCAGACAACTTGCGATACGGATTTAGCAGCCTTTGTTGTCTACTGAATGGCACCGACACATTTTGCGAGCTGATCGCTGTTTCCACAAGCAGCTTGGCAAAAAAAATCTGCCGCCAAAACAGTTTTCTGTCGAAGCTTATTATAACTTAAAGCTTATTGTAGCTTAGAAGCTGTTTAATTATACGTCTTCATTATCTGATGATGCGTTAGGTGCGAAAAACACTAATTTCAAAGAATTCTGTTTTACATCTGTTGAATGTGCTGGCGAATTGGCAAAAAATAGCAGAACCGTCCTCTAGCCATTGTTTCATCAAGAGCAAACAACCACTCTGATATTATTCTTTGCTTTATGCGTGACATTTTATTGCTACGCTAATGGACTGATTTAGCTTTTGGATTCATGTGTCTGAAGCGTCTTGTTTTTTTGTCCTTTCCAGTTACAATTGATTGTTCAAACTATCCATTGTCATAACATTTGTTTGTTACTCTCGTAACAAACAAATGTTATGACAATGTAGCGCAGTGATGTTCCTTGGTGTTTTCACCACCACAACACTTTTCGCCTTTGAAGCACAGTTTTATCAGGCAAAATAACCTAGTTTCATCTGCATCATCTAATCATCTTTTTCATCATTTCTATGAATGTTTTTAGCTTCATATAGTTAGTTCACAAATTTTATTTAGCATGTTTATGCAATCTGTTATATGTTGCATATTTACTAATTTTTCTTCAACACAAATAGTCTTAAAAGACTACAAAAGGGTCTTTGCTTAAATTTTTCTACCCAACGATTTGGTGCTTTAAATTTATGTAGTTCTAGACTTTCTGAAACTTCTTTTGAATTTTCTTGGAATAATGCTCCACTTAAGGAATACTGTTAGCATTTACAGAACGAAACCAGTTGGACACTATTGTATCAATTTCACAAGTTACAGTTTTTTCTACATTTTATAGACCTGGAATGTTCATTTGAATTAGCAATCTGTTTGATTTTTATTTTTTCTATACCCTCCAGCACATAAGGTTCTTGTTTTTTTCTTCATTCGGATTTCTATTTCTGCCCTAAATCTCCCAAACTGAGCTTTTCAATTTCTGCTACATGAATAACATCAATTTTTTCATTTAATGTTAATTTTCTCTTCTTTGAAGTCATGCTAAGTAACATATGTAAGAATAACACAAAACTACACTACTTTTGTTCCTAGTCCTAGCAAGAACCATGAATGATAGAAATTTTCCCACTACCCAGACTGTGAGATCCCTGTGCCTTGGCAGGTGGTTCAGCTATAGGATATTTCTCCCGCCTTCTTGGCATGCCTAAGTGGTGTAGTGGTCAGCAGGCTGGGCTCGTATCCAGAGGTCCGTCGTTCGAGTTCCGGCGAAGGCGTTGCTCATTTTTCACATCTCCTGCTTCCAAAAACATCCTGATGTCTTTACAATCGGCGCCTGAACTAAAAAGGTGGTGGATGATGACTCTCCACCACCGGTATTTGGCGATTGGGTCCCCTGAACCCCAGTCGCCCTTTAAAAGGGGGAGTATATAAGGTATTTCTTCAGCCTTCTTGGCATAGCTTCGTGGTGTAGTGGTCAGCACACTGGGCGCGTATCCAGACGTCCGTGGTTCGAGTTCCGGAGAAGGCATTGCTCATTTTTCACATCTCCTGTTTCTAAATACCTACTGTCTCTACACACTCATCTCCACACCTTTTCTTTCCCACTGATCCCCGTCTTGGATTGTTTACAACTTGCTAACACGTTTTTCCTTCCCCTATTGAGTACTGTAGCAAGAAAAAACTGGATATTGAATTCTATAAATGTGAAATTTCCTTTTAATTGCAGCACAATTTACTTTTACCCAATGTATATTTGTCCTTTTCCGTGATGAAAAGCAATTTCCGAAAGAGAGGGATTAACTTTTTATTCACTTTTCCCTTGCCACAAAACTATCTTTCACTGAGCGCAAGCTTGCCTTTGACACCTCAAAACACTACTAAAAAGTGTATTTCTATTTTTATTTATTTCTCTATTTCTGAGATTTTTTCACAATGCTCCTTAAATAGAGTGTCCCTTAATAAGACTTAAGTAAGTTCCCTATTCAAAGATATCACGGACGGACGCGTAATGGCAGACCGCACATTCAATTGAACAATGTTAAACGAATTACGTCCACTGCGCATGCCCAGAAGAGAATTTAACGCAATTACGACTTTGGCATAATTTTGAAAGAAGATAAATATGGTATATGGTTGATATTCTGTTATCTGGACGTAAACAGTTCGGGGTTTTAAAACGTGTTAGGTTGTACATTGCTTCATTACTTAGAGTGCAAATATCGATTGTAAACTCCCCAAATTTTCGTTTAAGAAGGATTGCAAAACAGAAAACATTTCATGATGTTGTATATTGATTGTACTTGAGCTGAATGTTTATTGATTGTACTTCTGAGGAATAAAAGCTATCGATTATTTACCATGCGTTCCATTCATAAATACTTTAACAACTTAAGGAATATATCTAGTTTAAATTACTGAATTAAATCCAAAGAAATTATTACAAATAACTGTTATTAAATGTAACGTTTATGAACAAAATAAACCAAAATGAAATGAAACAGAAGCAAGTGCAATAAGCACAAAAAATGTGTCCATAGTATTGCAATCGTGAAGAGTCGGTAAGGCCTACATGACGAACAGGCTTGTGTAGGGTTGTTTATTTTTATTTACCAGTATTTTCTCCCACGCCAACGGTACACTATTGAGCATGCGCAGTAAGCGAAATTCGTTAAGGTTGATCAACTCAATGTGCGGTTTGCCATTACGCTACCCGGACCAAACAAATAGTCCCTTAAATAGAGGTGACTCTTAAAAGCGGTACTACTAACCTCCTGTAAGGGAACGATTTTTTTTATTTGTAGTAATTATTTCTTTTTTTAAAATAAATTAAATAATAAAATAACAGTAATTAATAAATTAGTGAAAAAACATCTGTTACATTTGGCTATCATATTGCGGGGTGACTGGTGGATTACCACGGTGTAGAGTGGCGGCAGGTAGCGCGTCTGTCTCCTTATTATGATTGGTGTATTTCTGAGGTTGTGTAATACTTACTGCATTATTGAATTCAAATATATTACAGTTACGAGAAGCTATTTACAAATATACATGATTCACGGATAGAACAAAACAGTATTGAAGTGAATTACAGTCCTGGTACTGCGAGGGGTCTGCTAACGAGGGTCTCTCTACTCGAGAACGCAAAAGCAATCTGGGTCTCCCTCTAGTCGAGAGTTCAAGAAGCCTTCTGAGGTCTTGTTCTGATAGAAAAAAAATTCAGACTGACTCTGCTACGCCTCCTTAATTTTCTGTTGTATTTTACGTCTTCTGCTTCGTTATATCTAGAGCGATATCAGAACAAAAACTAAATCATTGGTTCGTCAGCCCTCCAGAAATCTAGAGCCTTTGACGACAGACGGTGAAGAACGCTAAAATCTACGGACAATAGTCGTGAAGCTATGTCTCTTGCACTGTCAAATGGAACGAATTATTGCGTCTACGATGTCAGAAACACGTCGTGTAAACGCTTGGAAGCAGTGACTTGCGGAGACTGCACACACGATTTTCTCATCTCTCTGTGGTTCGCCGCGATATTATCATTAACTCTCTCTGCATAATTTAAAAAGTTTCAGTTAATTAGCATTCATTTAAATCATTTAAAAATGTTAGTTAATTAGCATTCATTTAAATCATTTAAAAATTTTAGTTAATTAGCATTCATTTAAATCATTTAAAAATTTTAATTAATTAGCATTCATTTAAATAACTATTGCATTAAATTATAATATTGTATTACTTGTTAACCCTGTTAATTGGCACAACGTCTTAGTACACGTTGCCTTTACTGATATATTGCTGATTTTGTACTAAAATCCCTAAATATCATTCAAAATATTTACATAGATCATAGTTAAAATTTGTATATTTTCGAGTTTCAAATTCTGCAACACTTTTTATTGGTGTGTAATAGAATAACTGAAGAAAAGTTTTCAGTACCAATTATTATTTATCTGCCATTTCATTGTATTTTAAACAATACTGAATGTTTTGTGAATCACTGAATGTCTTATGCAAATAATTTATTTGGTGTCATAATGGGAAGATAATAATATTCCTCCACTGCTTTAATAGCAACACCAGAAGGCGGCAGATTAGGCAGCTGGGTAAATTTAGCAACAATAGCTAGAAGGTTGGAGAGTAGCAGTTTGAAAAATATAAACTGCATGAGTCATTAGTTAACTGTGTGCAGACATTGGACTAAAATAAAATTACGAAAACAGACAACTTACATGGAACATCAAGGAAATTCTAAATATCTCATCATTGCTAGAACTACTAATAGACAGGAAAGAAGAACAGATATTCTTCTTCATACAACAGCTAGTGAAAACATAACAATTAATGACAGAAACGGAGCGACAGATGACCCCATTCATAGTTTCCAAGAAGAACAAAATATCTTAGCAGATAAAGAGGAAGACTTTCTAGGAGGATCTTTTAAAGGAGGGGTCAATAAAAAGAAGAAAGGGAGCAAGATTTTGAATGAAAAAGGCCAACCAACCAAAGCACGTCCTCTTTATTAAAGGAAAGGTCGAAACACGCAAGCAAGACAGTGTTAAAACACAACTGAATACAGAGAAATAAGCTCCAGAAGCTGGAACCATACAGATTCTTCCAACAAGATCAAAAGAGTTGCTCATTCAGTGTTGGGAGAAAGCTTATTTACAAAGGCCTAGAAGGGCATTTGAGGAAACCCATGGCTGCTAAACACACTCAACATCAGAATGATGAATCCAAAAAGGCGTTCAGCCATTGTGTTTGGTGCATCGCAAGACACAACTGAGAAAGAAATTTCTGGAGCTTTTGCACAACTTGTATTTTATGAGTTCCAAAGGACGTAGCCTTTTCTAGGATCTTTCTTTCCATTGATCAGGCGGTACATCTACTGCATTGTGAACTTATCCGCTGACTAAGCAGAAGGAGTGCTTAAAAACAGAAGAATATGTATAAGACGCAGCTACTCTAAGGTATATTACTAGGTTCTGTGCTGCTTGTTACACTAAACAGCTGCGAGATCCGTACAATACCCGATTAGTCTATATAAGCCGTTCGGGTGTTCGGACCCGCTTTTACCTGTCACCTATAAATGGAATAAAGGCGGAAATCGCAGTTGAAAATGTAAACTCCACATCCCGATGAATGCAAAAATGTAGCAACAGCCATCCGTCGCAAAAGTATAACGAGAAACAAGAAGCTGCATAACTGCAAGCATTTGAAACAAGGATAAAGACACTTCATTTGAAATCAGCCTTTAAGGCCGTTCTTCGAAATGTCCCTGCTATAGGAAGAAATAGCACAACTTAGCATTCTATGTAAAATCATACAGTAGTATAGGTTATGAAATAAGCGATTTGACGTTTCTATAATGAAATATTCAGAAAGTGCTTTGGTGATAGTATATATGATAAAAATTATAACTACGGCATAAGCTTTTGCAGCACTGTTTCATGAAGTTTAATTTCTTTTTTAATTTGTTTGAGCAGCTAATACGTCAGAAAGATAAATTTTGAAATATCTGTGTTATACTCACTAAACTAGTACTTTGGAGAGCCACTAAGCTTTTAGTAGCAGGGAACATGAAAATGTGCCAAGCCCTGTCAAGACTCGAACTCGAGACCTTGCCTGACATGCAATCGAACCACTAAGGCACGTGGTCGAGAAGGGGAAAATACCTTATAACTTAAGGACTAATGCGTAATCGCAGTAAATCAACTGAACAGTAAAATTAATTATAATGTAATTAATAATGAATTGTATAAATAGTAATAGCGAATTTCTGAACATACAAGATATTGTACGTGTAAGCATACAAACAATCACTTGTCACATACCTAACTACAATAATCTTCTAATTGAAGAAATTATTGTCAACAATATTACCTAAGCTGCAGCACTTAGTGTTGAATTGATGTAAAAATTGGATTTTTGTAATTGTTTTTATGTAAAATTGCTGTTGTGGATCTTGCATACTATTGAATATTATTTAAGTTGAACTATTATGTTTAATATTGAATTTATATTACATTAATATTATTATTTCTATATTATGCTATTAAATGTTGTATTTTATTGCCACACTGATATTGACGATTGCGAATTATGCTACTTACTATTATTGGTATTACTGCTGTATACTGGTATTATTATCTAAATTGTGAACATATAAAAATTAGTGGCATTTATTATTGTGATCGACTATTGCGCTTGCCATTGTAGGTTTTAATATTTTATTCGCTTGCAGCTATTACTAGCATATTTGTTATTGTGATTGAATATTGTATTTGCTGTTGTGTAATTGAACATTGTATTTGCTAATGCATATTCCTAGTAAAATTGCTATTGTGACTGAATACAGCAAATAGGCTTTGATGTTGACATTGTTACGAAATGACCATCTGCGAAAGATAGCTTCTCCGCAAAGCAGGTTTAGGATTGCCAGAAAATGGCAAGGGAAGGCAAGGTTGCCATATTTGGGGAGAAACTGCCTATTTGGTGACAAAATTGGCGGTATGCCGTAGACGGATGGAGAACCTTTTGGAACAAATTCTTACCGGTTTGGCCCAGAATGTTCTCGAACTTAAGCCAAAAGGTATATAAACCCTGCTGGTACGTGGAGAGTCAGTCAGCTAACAGTCAGTGAGTCAGTGTCTTGCAGTCTATTGAGTTGATCGCGAGTTAGTGCCTCGTCGACTTTTATCTTGAGTGTGCTGAGCTCCGAGAACTACCGAGTCGAGTCGGGAGCAGTACTCTAGTGCTTGTCGTCTTGTGCATCGGGAGTTGTAGGGTGGAGAGTCTCAAGATTACGTAGAGTTCAGAGATCGACTGAACAGAGGCGGAAGTTTTACTCCGTTCTTTGCCGTGAAGCTGTCTCCACCGTTATAGCCTGATAGCCTGAGGCTGTGGCGCTGGTTGTTTCAGCATGCTTGTCATAGTTTTCGACGACTGTAAACGTGTTTCGTTCTTCATCAGGTGTTCAAGTGTTGTCGTCTATCGCTCCAAATCGCATGAACCCGTAGGGAAAAAACTCAGCTATATCGATCTAATAATAGATTAATAAAATATAACAAATACTGAATGTAGCAAATTATCTGTATCTGCCTTTGATTGATGGAGTTGGATAGATTAGCAGCCTTTTGAATATTGCTGTCCTTGACTGTAGACATTTGATGAACAACTGCATTTAATTTTGAAGTATATATGTCGGCCTGCTTATTTTTTCTAATTTCTTGCGTTGTATTCAATGAATTATTTATTCACTGCACTTGAGATTAAAGAGTATTCTCGATAGGTTAACTGAAAGTAAAAATCAAATCTATTATAAGCAGTAATCTACCCTAGTGGATTCTGAATTGTAAACGGCATTAGTAAATTTTTTAGTGTATACAGTACAGATAAGTATACAGTACTACTTATGTTTAGTATGTATAATTATATGAGGAGTCAAAGGTATAGTGTTACCTGTATACTCGTTTAAAGAAATTATACTCAAGAACAGTATTCAAGCAGCGGTATTAAATGTTCTAAAATATTAAGAACTGAACAAGTATAACAAATCGAATATTGTATTTCCTTCGCATCTGAATACACTGTTTCGAATTCTGTACATTTGTAAATAATTTTAGTGAAATTATATGCGAATTTGTAATATTTTTGCGTAACGTAACATGAAGCGTTTGAAAAAAGACACTGTTCTACGGGGCAAATTAAATTATTGGGACAAGTCTATTTAACGTTGAGGTAAATGACTATCTCACTACATTGGCGAGATATCGCCAAGATGACGATGGTTTTGGTGACTAATTTTTATCCCCAAATTTGACAAGAAATCGTCCAAAGTTCCTAAACTTGCCGACCATTTTGGTCTGGTCCCTGTATAATTGTAATTGGTTTTGTAATTTAATAAAATTTAATAGTTGAGCCCTATATGTAACTGTAACCGTATCTGGCCCTCATATGTCTTCCAGTAATTTCAAGGAGTGGAAAGTACTGGATATTTCTCGGCGGCCGAGGGAAAACTGTATAAGATCGGAGACAGCATCAGTTTCTCAGTTCAAGGTCGACTTCGGAGTATTGAGATACCTTCCTGCGAGCTTGGCCCTACAGATGTGCTTTGCATTGCGTTGTGTTTAACATTCTTAGTAGTTTGAAGTGAAACTACTGACTGTGCTCTGTGACATTGAGAGGAGCTGTACAAGTATTTTTGAGGAAAATTTCAACATTGTAAAGTGTTTCTTCTGGTAAAATAAATTTTATTAAGCTATCATACGTTTTGTGTGCAGTACATTCAGTCCAATACGAATGCGACCGCATGCAACAGCAAACACTCAGTGATGTACTACGCAACGTAACAGCATGGTCAAACCTGTAAACAAATTTTGTAATGCATCATTAACATTTCAGAAACCCATATTTAGGATCAGTTTGTATAGTAAACTGTATGTTGTATAAAAATAATAGTCAGTTACTGAATATTATTAAGGGCTATATATGTATATGTGTATTGAACTGCATATTGTTTTAATATATACTTTTGTAAATAGTTACTAGTAATTCATTATGTGTGTATACTCAGTACTGTATTCTGCACCATAACGCAACTGTAAAAATCTGTAAAATTTATAATACAACTTCGCATATTCTTGGTAGAAAGTAGAGTTTCAGTATTTTCTTAATAGAAAGAATTTCGTGTATTCTTATACTGTATTCGTAATATTATCCCATTACAATTGCATTTATTTAGTGATCTGACATGCCTTTGGTTAAAAGAATAAGTTAACAGTTAATAGTAATGGTAAGTTGATAGTAATTATATGTATTGTAGAAACGTAATGTGTAACAGCTTATGTAAAAGTGTTTTATAAATATATATAAGTTTGTTTTTCTGTTGCATTGGCGCTTAAACCACTAATTGAAAATTTGGTAAATGAACAAGCTAACTAAAGTGAAAACATCATAATGTAAGGAATAATACGCAGGCCGTTGAATAAGACTAGCTTTACTGCCGCGAAACCACTCATCGGAATTTAATTTCTGTGGCATAAAAAAGTTTGTTGTCTGTATTAACAAAGGCTACCGATAGATGGGGTGTAAAGGCGCATGTTCCTGAATGTCACGCGATTGAACTGAAGCATGTTTGCGGGCGCCATGCCAATGCCTACTATTACGAATGCCGACTTGGAAGTTTACAGCACAATTGTGCAGAGGTTTGTTCCATTGTATTGGATTTATAATTTTCTTCTCAGGCCTTTAAAGGATATTAATAGATAGGTAAAGACTCTTGGGTCGTGTGCCTATTAATACGAATGATGACCTATGACCTATGAGACGCCGCCAGTTGTCGAAATGGAAGCGTCGATGGAACAACGTATGCGATTACATTTTGTGTTCGTCTGCAAAAATCGGCATCGGAGACCTTTGACATGATACGTGAAGCTTTCAACGATGAAGCATTAGCGAAGGCAAGTGCTTTTCGCTGCCATAAAACTTTTAAGGAAAGCAGGCAAAATGTGGAAGATATTGAACGTGAGGTACGATTTTCAATATCCGTCACAGAGACAATGATTAACACAGCTGTAGTTATCAGGAAGGCGGACCGCAGATTTACAATACGTCAGCTGCATGCTCTCTTGAATATTTCTGTAGGAAGTGTTCACTCAATCATGGCAGAGCATTTGAAACTGAAACGTGTTTGTACGCGATGGATTCCGAAACTGTTAACACCTGAGAAAATACAGCATAGAGTGGATGTGTACACAGAATGGAAAGAAAAACTGGAACAAAAAGGCGACAATTTCTTAAAACGCATCATCACAGCAGACGAAGCTTGGGTTGTATCACTATGACCCAACCATGAAACAACAAAGTAGTGAATGGAAGTATCCGTCTTCGCCTACTCCCAAGAAAGCAAAAATGCGAAATCGACTGGTGAAGTTATGACCAGTCGATTTTGATTGTCGACTTTTGAGTGTGCATCAACACGCTGTCGAATCCGGTAATACCGTAAACAGCTCGTACTACGCGAATGTCCTACGAACAATGGTACAGCACGTTCAAAGAAAACGTCCATTGTTCCGAAATGGCTTCCTATTGCATCATGACAATGCCCGACCACATATTCCTCGTTGCGTACAGGAGGTTTTGCAGCATAACAAAGTAGAGATTTTACCGCACACTCCATACAGTCCTGATCTTGCGATTTCTGGCTGTTTCCTGAAATTAAGAAACCATTACGAGGCAAATATTTTGCAAGCAACAAAGAATGTGTAAAGGCTGCGGAGGCAGGTTTGAAAAAGCTCCCCAAAAAAGGATTTTTACATGTTTTTCAGAAGTGGACAGAACGTTGGGATAAATGCATTGCATGCCGCTGTAGTTATTTTTAAAAAGCCCATGTAAATGATGACGATTAAAGGTATTTTGTACTTTTAATAATTTTAGTCTTGTTACTTATTGAACAGCCCTCGTAGTAAGGAAATGGCTTATAATTACACTTAATAATGCATGACAAAAGAACGTCTAAATTTATACACTCGATTTACCTCACTCGTAGTGACATTGGGCAATAGAAAATGTTCCGTAAATATTAGAAACATGTACACTCAAATTAGAGTTAAATACATTAAATTTATTCCCTTTACAATGTAAAAAGATAGTAGCTTTGTTATATATTATATTTATAACTAGTGGAAGTACCCGATGTCATTTAAGATAGATTGAGAGTAATGCATCTAACAACAAAGAGAACGATAGCCCTCTATAACCCTTCTCTAAAAATGATGCAAAAAATACGACTCATAGTCATACATTTTCAGTCTCATAAAAAATTTCGATTGAAAAATAAACTAATTCTTTGTCATTATATCAGCAACAATAGCACGCAGTTTTTAACGATTTTCGTCTTTTTAATAAAATGCTCTTAAAAACTCAAGTTCCGTCCAATATTTCACCTATATTCAATTTTAGTCCATTAAGTGTGGCAAAACATTTATCATAATTAATCAGAAATCAGTAAGGCGAACAAACACGAAACACACATTCTTCTTTAGATGTATAGATTTTGTAAAACTTACAAATTTTTTATTAACAAATTCTACGATTTGCAAGAGAGCAGTGGCAACACTTTTCGAAATAAAACATTTCTATCTCCAACGTGCGGCATTGTTTCCACTCGGAAAAATGAGTGCGAAAATGAGAGCTTTCAGAGTTTTTAATTAATATTTCGGCTGATTAAAGTCTTACGAAGATGGGGATAGTCGAAATGGTTTCTCACGAATTTTTCTAATCGGGAGTAGTGTATTTGATGCTTGGCAATGCTATTTTCATCTCGTCGTAAAATTTAGAAATTTTTTATTACCAAACTCTAGGATTTGAAAGGGAGCAGTGGCAACAACTTTTAAAAAAAGGCAGATTTTCATCTCCAGCTTGCGAGACTGTTGCTACTCGAAAAAATGAGGACGAAAATTAGTGCTTTTCCGAGTTTTTAATTAATATTTCTGAATTTAGCTTTTTCTTTTTTTGGAAAAAGTGGACGTCGACCTCTTCCAGAACCCAGAAAAGAATTGTAGAAAGTTTGGTGACGATAGCTATAGTAGTGACTGCGTTATTAGCGAACAAACAAACACACAGACTTTCTTCTTTGTCTATATGGATTGTAGTAATATAATTATTAACAGAAGGGTAGAGTACTACGTACTAGGTATTATAATCCAGTATATTTTAATACTGTAATCACGTAAATGTAAGTTTGATATTATGATTGCGCCCTCTAATGTGATCCCATTTACCTACGGCTATTTTGATAATAAGCCGCCAAGACGGTATAGTGGTTAGGGAATCCTCACAGCTATATCGAAGGGCTCGGTTTCGAATCCCGGAGGAGGCATAGATGCCTATCCCTTCGTAGGAGATAGCGGTCGGCGCCTGTTAGGTGCCTCCACAATAAAATGGCCAGCACCTCTAGCCTTAGTAGTGGCTAATGTCTTTATAGGCAAGTGCCCGTCTTTAAAACAAATTGATAATGATAACCGAATGTTAATATTAAATGGTGAGAAAAGATATTCTTCAAAATAAGAGCAATTTAATTAATTTTATATATATATATATATATATATTATTAACAAGTAAGAATGCAAAATGGAAACATTACAAGTTGTACTGAAAAGTCTGAATGAAGTTACCATGAATGGTCTCTGAACTGAATGGAATAAAGGGTTTGCGTGACAAGTCATTTTAAAGAAAATTATATATATATATATATATATAACTAGAAACAGATAAATAGACACTTTAGCAACATTTTAATTAGGCAAATGAAAATATTTGTGTATGAGCTATTCATAATGTTCTTGGAAATTATTTGACCGATGCTGTACTAAACGTTAATATTCGGAGTGCATCGCTTACTGGTAAAAACGTGCTAATGTAAAATTTAAAATTTGGCAAAAATACAAACCTTAGTTTTGCGGTAGATGTTTTCAAGGGTACAAAATCTGCAGACATTTTTTGCTGCTGAAGAAGAGAGGCCTGTGTCTGATCCCCCAAAATCGATAGAGTTATTGAAAATTAATGTGAAAGTTAAGGTAGTTATTTTTTTCCTGGTTAATTTTAAATGGTTGAGTAAAATAGAAACCAAGACATTTCGCGTCTTGGTGCCTAACTTGGCGACATTTCTCTGTGACATGGCAATTTTTGTAATATATTTGAAACTTATTTGGCGACTTTACTTCAGTTTAAAAAATTTTAGAATATATATTTTAATCTTATTAACTGAAATTGATCTGAAATTCAAATTGTGGATCACTGTAAGCGACGTATTTCCCATGTTTGCATATACGAAAAGAGAGGAAATATGGGATTTCGAAAACTATATCCGAATAACATTAATCGCGATCGTAATAAGCGGCATCTAACGCATTTGCTATTTTCAATTTAATGTTGTTGGTATTGTGTAGAGTTTGCTATCGTGGATATTGTAATTACTGCCTGTATTGCCACTGAATATTGTTACTGAATTGTGTTGACTCTGATTGGCAATTGCGTTTGCTATTGAGTGATTGAATACTTTCTTTGCCCTTGTATATTGCCAGTGTACTTGCTTAGGTGTTTTAATGTAACTAACAATCTCTACTTACCTTTGATTAATGGAACTGGACAAGCAGAATAACATGTGTCGTGTACTGTATTGTATTTGATTGTAGACTTCCGAAACACAACAATATCAAAGGCAAACAATGTAATAGCTGTGCTGCATGTCGCTAAAGCTTCTGAAATGGATGAAGACAATAAGTAGTGGCTATATGAACTTGATAATGGAAACAATTTCAACAAAGCATAAAAAACACTTGTTTGCATTATGTTCCATGTTGTATTGCAAAATTAAAACTTCTCATCAATTTAATTATTGAGTAGGTAAAACAAGAGAACGAACTGATAAGGTATTTTTCCCTTCTTGCAGTATGTCTTTGTTGTGAACACACTCGGCGCGTATTCCTGAGGTCCGGATTCGAGTCCCGGCGAGGGCATTGCTCATAGCTTATGTCTCGTGCTTCTCAAAAAAAAAAAAAAAAAACCCTTATGACTCTACAATGGAATTAAAAAAAAGTGCTGAACAATAATTCGTCTTCACCAGGATTTGGCGACTATGTCTCGTAATCCCCAGTCGCTCTTTAAAGGAGTGAGTTTTAAGGTATTTCTTCCGTCCTTCCAGCACGCTTTCTTTGTGTAACGGCAGCACACGTGACGTGTATTCTAGAGGTCCCGCTTCAAATCCCGGCGAGGAGATTACTCATTTTTCATGTCTCCTGCTTCAAAAAAGCCTAATATTGTTGCCGTGTGTCTATTAACACATGGAACAATGGTTGCCAGAGCATACTCCGAAGAGAGGTTGGTCTTCTAGTATCCACCCCCAATTTTGAGGAAGAGCACACGGGGGGGATCTGGGAGTCTCCCACCAATCCGCACGAGCGGACTTTCGGCTCGCCTCATATTTAGAACATTATTCATCCGTGTCTTCTCCGGGATTCGAACCCGGGCTCTTCAGTACCTTAGTAGGCTCCCCTAATCACTATACCGTCTGGATGACAAAAAGCCTAATGACTCTACAAACTATGATTGAAAGAAGGAATGTGTGTAAAAAATATTTATGCATAAAATTTATGTCAAAAAATATATGTATGCAGGGAGAGTAAAGAATATATAAAGGATTTAAATTAGCAACATAAATATCCCTTCTCAATTCTAAAAATAGTAACCTCTGTCTGCACTGCGTCATTTCTAGATTAATCCATGCCATATGACTCTTATATAATTCTAGGGATGTAAATGGAACTAAAACTAAGCTGCCAATAATAATTTTGCAGAAGTATTAACTATCCAATCAAAACGCATTGAGAACCAAAACTAACTCAGTCTGAATTAAGATTTCACCCTGAACGTAATGCACTTGCTAGCTACTCTTCGGCCTAGTTGGACTGTTGTCTGCTGCTTTCTACTTGCTCCAAAGTTATCAAAAATGTAAACCTCTTGAAATTGTTTATGGTCGCAATATGTTTACTGAAAATAAAATGATGATTTAATATGCCTCGACTGCCAAATTTCTTATTCAGTGTGGATCGGCATCTCAGCATTCTATGACATCAAAATTTCTGCTGGTCATTACTTTTAGATTTGTTTTTATTATTTCATATACATACGCAAAATATTGATAATGTGACTTTGTAACTTGATGTTGTGAAGCTCACATAAGGTATGGAATTGGTAGCCCACTCACGGGGTACGCCAGTATGTGTGAAAAAACACATACTGGGAAACATCACCACTGATTGTGAAGAAAGAGAATATTGAGAACCGTTTGGTTTACCTGATTATGGCAAAGCACAACGAAGGGAAGGGATGACTTCAAGAAGGACGTTTAAGAGAAACCGGCCCGTATACACGTTGCGCATGGGCAAAATCACGAAAACGCCCATGCAGCAGCTCTTTCGCCAGGATTCGAATCTCGGACTTAACTACCAGCGTTCAGCAACTTTACCGCTGGAGACTCAGTTATTGAGGATGAAAAGATTTCAGTTGATTACTTGACGGGTATTCGCGACCCGGCAGTTATACAACTTAGCAGTTACTAAAAATAGTACACAGTAGAACTTAAGAGGAAAATGAAATTTTGTAACTGAATGCGAAATTATGTCCCTCTATAAAATTAAAAAGAAATGATTAACACAGAAAGCGGAATTGTTTAAACAACTTGTAAAGGTTCTACTGTCAATCTGTTGTGTAGAATCTGGAGAAATAGTGATTTCACCGAAGAAGGGTTAAAACTTCCCTTTATTAAATTCTTTAAATTATTTACAATGCGTCAACTTGACGTTAACGTACTACGCCTCTGCTTGGGCGATAACTGAAACAGTAGAATCAAAACTCAAATATTAACAAGTAGTAGAATTAAACAACAGGGCTCATACAATCATGTATCCTACAACGCGTAGATGAGTCTAGTGGCAGCAAGATAATAGCTGTAAAGCCACGTGTAACTGGCAATAACTGCTAAGCGGAATCTTGCGTACAAGCACTCATAGAAATTTCCCAGACTATCTCTAACTTTGCCGACTGGAACGTCGACATTTAAACTTTTTTTCCAACTGGTAAAATTTGCAATTCTTACGCGCGCTACCAAATTTAAAGATTTTGGCACTGACAATGAGGGGAATGAAGGCTTATAGGAAAGTAACTTAAAATTAAATTCAACTGGTTATTTAAAATAAGTATAAATCCCTACAAATTTAATATTGAGACGAAAAACATTTACTGAAACAAATATTAACACTAAAAGTTTTTTTTAATAACTTCTGCCTCTCTTAATCTTTATTATTTCACAAACAACCTTTCATATATTTAATTTTATAATATCTTCATCCAATTTAAACTGCTGATCTAAAATTTGGGACGAATCTGGATATCGGACATTTTACTGTATTATAAATAATGTAACAAAGTTACTTACCTACGAAAAAGTTATGACCGCGAGATATATATAAGTATTTCCCCTATGCCTTTGCCCCTGCATCTCCTGGTATAGCATCATTACCGAATCGTCAGTGATAATCTTAATTCCCATAGCTTCTAACATTTTTTAAGTTGCTCGTTGTGTTTCAATTTGAGATGCTAAAATACATTGATTATACATAAGGTTTTCTTTATATAGACTGTGTATTTATCACACCATTCTGACTTATAAGCCAAATGGAGCGTTAGCCTAGAAGATAGATAACTTGGAGATATTAGTCTCGAAACGTCGTTTTTTGTTCAATCATTCTAAAGTCTGAATCACTTTTCAAAATCTTGCCACCAAATATTATCGCCTTGTATTACATTTAAAGAAATTAAATAATGAAGAATCTGCGTGAATGTAGGTATTTTTTAGGTATTTTTCTCGCATTGTGAAAAACAACGGTATCTAAATCCATCAAATTTTGAATTACGCAATCCTCCACTCGAACAATGGCACATGGAAGCCGGAATTTTGAATTTCGATTTTTTATATATATGTATTTTGTAAACTTTTACCGAATGTTTTATTAACAAACTCAATGCTTTCAAAATTAGCAAAAGCAACACTGTGAAAAAAATTAGAATTTTTATCTTCAGCGCGAGAAACTGTATATCGAAAATTCTAAAGATGTGCTGTTTTTAAATATTTTGTGATATTGCTGTTAAAATGAATTTTATGTGGCTTAAGTGCGAAGAACAAGCTTCGCACTTAAGCCACATAAATTGAAAATATTAAAATATAAAATTTGTTAAATTAACAAATAAAGGTAGCACACGAAATGCTAAAAAGCATCAGATTTTATTATTTTTTTTCCTTAGTTTAATTTTGTTTAGATGTTTTTAGGGTATTAAGAGCAGGTTTTCTTCTCTAAAGAAAGCGCGAAAAAATTTCCTATATAATTAACAGTAATTGTCTGCAAAATCGAAGTAAAATAAAATCAACTGATTCATTACTTATTTTTTTTCAGTCGTAAAAAATAAAAAAATAATAATTGGAAAATGTTAGTTGGAAAAATTGGTTAAAAATCTAATTTTAATTAATGTTACCACTTTAAGAAAATACTTTATATACTTCATTTTAAAGGGCGACTGGAGATAGGGGATCCAATCGCCAAATCCCGGTGGTGGAGAATCATCATCCACCACCTTTAATTTCGGGCGTCACTTGTAGGGTTATTAAGTTATTTCAAAAGCAGGAGATGTGAAAAATGAGCAATTCCCTAGCCGGCACTCGAACTTGGACCTCTCGATTACGCGCCGAGTGTGCTACCGTTATACCACGAAGGCATGCAGAAAGCAGGGAGAAAATAAATGATATTTTTTGTATTATAGGAGTTATATGTATTAGCAAAATCTCTTCATGGTTTAGAGAAATAACAGCGGTCTCAATTTAAATATAGAGCAGCCTGGTGACTTTATTTTGACAGCTTTTTTTTGTCAAAAACGTTCTTTGTCTCTACTCTAAAAACGAATTTTTGAAGAAACTATAGTTGGCGCGAAAATGCGTGGACAGGAAAGTAGTTAAAATAAGCCGACATTCTTTCTATTTGACATTTCGCTGATTTAAGAGGGAATAAAATTGAGAAAACAAATTCGAAATGTATATATCAACGCTTTCCAAGGCCATTGGTTAATGATGGAGTGACGGTGATGAGATAGATATACGGATTTTCATTCACAAGCAGGTTCTGTATATTGAATACAATTTCAAGTGCCTGAAGAAGTGCGTAAGTTGCAAATACTATTATTCGTATTTAATTAGAACCAAGAATGTTCGTATTAAAGACGTTTCACACGCTGCCCTGTTTTAGAAACACCTCTTTCTCAGTGTATGAATGGGGGAAAATATAATTTACCTGACGTAACCTTAAATCATGAATCTCTGAAAATAAAAACGTGTGGTGAAGCATTTCTAATTCCTTATACGGAGTAAAAAGGAAGTATTGTAATCGCGAAAAATTTCGGGAATCATATTTCAAAGAAAATATCTATTTTGACAGCTATCAAATGCAATTTAACGATGTTTTTGAGTGACATCCGTACGTAAGAACAGAATAAAGGACTCTTTTTCCCACAAAAAAATTATAAAACTGATTTAAAATGGATTCTGAAGAGATTTTTTAGTGGCGTCTGTGCATATGTATGTATGTATGTACCTTGCATAACTCAAAAACGAGTAACCTCAGAATGTTTAAATTTTATATATAACACTACTATAACATGCTGGTGTGCACCTCCTATTTTGGTTTCAATCGGAAGAACCAAAAGTATATAAATATATGTATATATATATATCCACTCTGTTACTCTGCTGAGTGAGCTCAGTTTTTCTTCCTTAAATGTTGGTAAATTGTGAATTTTTTGGTTTAAAAATGATTGAATTATGTTGTTCTTATCTTCCTGTTAAGGTTTTTATGTCTTTAATAAATCTGCATGCAAAATTTGTAGAATTATCAACAATTTAAAAGTTGTTTAAGTGCTGCTAAGCCTAATCATTATTCTCCTGGCGGCCATATTTGTTTACATTTGAAACTTAGGAGAATACTAGATTTGTTGCCAATTTAGAAAAACTAAGCTTCGCAACAACAAAGATAACGCCTTCTTTTATTCTTGCGAATTAAATCATGCTGAATCCATTCTGGAATTTATTCGAGGAAATAAGTGTCTAAGATACACTTGGTAATTTTTAATATAGATATTTTGAGTTTTTAATGTATTTTTGCCTTGTCGCGAAGTGAGAACTGAGTTAATTGAATGAGAATTACTGAATCGTCTGTGAAAATCTGTTTCTTTTTTTGTTGCTGTTTTTGTTTTGTTTGCTTGTTTAATTTCTTTTATACATCGTTTTAGATTTATTATAGTATTTGAATTGAACATGTGGCAACAATTAGATAATTCTTGAGATGATATAGATAATTTTTGTGCGTTCTGAATTATAAAATGAATGAAATGTAACGCTGTTAAGTGGATCTAGCGTCAGAGTGTCTCTATGGTAAACAAATATAGTGAATTTATTCTATTGTGGTTTATGCGCTATTGACGAAGCAGATTTAATTCAATCCAATAAGTTTAAATGAAATGCAAAATGCGTATAATTCGTATTCGAATATAAAATGCGTATATATTCGGTACAAAGAAGTCATGCGATGTACACATCAAATTTTTTAAATAATATTTGCACTTTAAATTAGACACTCAGTATACTATTTCTGTAATTTTGATTGACTAATATTTACAAAATATGTTATGTTTAGTATAAAAATTCTTCACACTGAAATAAATCTTCGGATGTGTGTTTCGTGTCTTTGAACAATAATCATTTGCACAAAATAATTGTTTAATTTAATATGGGATAAAATGCATTACTAATTTGGAATCATATTGGTACTTATTCAAATTGGCACTAAATTCATTTATGACGTCGGTGCTAAATTCTAAACTATATACTTTAGTTCTAAAATAAGGTAAACGAAATCTATGTGAATACTATACCTATAGTATATATTTTATATGTACACTATACTATACTCATCATGTGTATTGCGTGTGTCATAATGTGTATTGCGTGTGTCACACTTTTTACGAGAATACGTCTAGCAACAACTGTAATGGTAACTATGGCCACAGAATTTGTTGCGCGAGCTTCCAAAAAAGAAAAGTAGTATAGTAGAAAAAATTGTGCATCGCTTGAATGGCAACAGCCGATGATATTCCATACATTTTGTTTTTAATACAGCCAATTCTTTTTGCGATTCTATTACGTTAAGAAAATTAAATTAAGAAATTAAGTTACTATTGAGTTATAGTTTGGATGAAATGAAATCTGTTGCCGATATTTGGGAGATTTCTCAATTTGCTGCATTTTAGAAAATGAGGACTATTATGTTTAAATTTGCGTTATTTAAATTACAAAAATTTTCTCAAGTTTAGAAAAAATACGCTGAGCTTATTCTTGATGTACAGATAAGTGAAATTTTATGCATTGTGGTTACATATAATTAGCAAATATAGAATTCTATTAAATGCTCTAAAAAATTTGGAATACTATTTAAATTTGTGGATGCTGAGTGTACATTCTATGTCGGAGCCTGTTGCAGTCAAGTGTGAAAAGTAAGAATTGTTGTTCACGACAATGTGTAATGTAATGAATACTATACTATAATTTATGATGTGTATATTCATAATACTGTACTATACTCATAATATTATGTGAATACTATAATCATTATCATGGTTAATGTTAATCTTCCATAATCGGGGGGAGCGCAAAACTTGGCGAGAGTTTTTAATTTGGTGCGATTTTGCTTTGGTTGTGGTTTCCCGGCTGTATGTTTTCTGTGGCAAACCTAGAGCTTCATTTCGCTGATTGTAATAAATGCGAGTTTAGTGTAGCCAGAAGATATTTTTTTTTTAAATTTCATTTGAAATACTGTAATTGTTTTAAAAGTTTCACTGTTTAATATTTGCAGGAGGTTAAGCTGTTGTTGGTGGGAGAATACTGGATTTTAGATGATTTGAAGTTTATAATTAGTTCAAAGGGATTTAGTCCCGAAGGACTATTATTTTCTTTGGGCGTTTTGCGTTTTCACAAGAAACGGCGTATCACTTTTCAATTTAGTGCTTATGTTTCTTTGTTGGTTATTATTATTTTTTTTGACGTAGCTTTCTCTTCAAAAATCGTCTGCGTGCGTTGCACGGGAAAATAAAAAGGAATTTTAATTACAGTTCTAAATAAATAGCCAAATAAATGTGAAATTCGTAACAATATTCT
>KK114163.1:58528-72074 GCA_000611955.2 Stegodyphus mimosarum | reverse complement strand
CGATATTGCTGTTGAACTGAATTTTATGGTTTAAGTGCGAAGAACATGGTATTTAACAAATAAAGGTAACACACAAAATGTTAAATAAACGCCCCTTTGGACGTAATTAAAATCTGAAACCTTTCAGATTTTATTTTTTTTATGAATGTTTTAATTTAATTTGATTTAGTTAATGTTTTTCGGGTCAGTGAATTATTTTTTTTTCAATTTTGTTTCTTACACGGGGCAATCGAAAGATGTGGAATGTTTACAGTTTTGAACGAAAGTTGTTTAGTGTGTTGAATTCCACGAAGATAGTAACTTGTTTATTTTAGTGAGTTTATGACGCATACGTTGTTAGTTAATTTGAATATATTTACTTTGTTGACAATTTTGGAGTCCGCGGAAAGTGTTATACAATTTATTACTTTATTATTCCATATACTATTTTATCACGAATTACATAGATAGGACTATGCTTTTACTTGCAAAGCTGATGGACTGCTGTTTTATTAATCTAGTATTTTATCATCTCATTTTACTATTCTGTTTACATAAAATAACGGCGTTTCGCTACTGCAAAACTTGGAAGTTACTATTCTGTTTACGCTTAAAAATCACATCTTAGTGCTCTCATTGCCGCCAAAAACATTCACCAAATTTTGAAGGCCAAAATAATTTGGCACCAACTTACCCCGCTTATGGACGATTACTATATATTATATACATATCATAATACTATATATTATGACTATAATCAATTTTCATTTCAGCTTTCAATTACTAAATAATGATATCTTTTTATGAAATGTAATTAGCACTGGTTAGTTATCGATAAAAACACCTTCCTTTCGTTGCGTCGATAATGATTAAGTTAAGATTTTAATTCAAGAACAATACATATGATGGTAGAAAAGTGTCAATAGGATGAAAAAACGAATTGCAGATTAATTAAATAACTGCCAATTACAAAAAAAAAAAGGATACCTGGATATTCAAAGTACATAATTTAGAATGGTCGGTTACATTACAAGTAGTTTGGATGACTAATACAATAATCTCTTGTGTTTCAATCTGGTGCAAATTTACATGAATCTGTTATCTTTAGGATCCTTTTGAAGAACTTGAAGTTAGAAATACATGTATATTTGAGCAGATATCCAAATTTTTTTAAGCTGTACTTTGATTGATATGTTAGGAATGTGTTCATGCATGTAATGTACAAAAATAATGGCCCAAGGCAGGCGCTACTGCGGTAATTAATATTGTTATAGTTATTGTAATTGCGTTTCCCGACTATTTGAAAATGTGCAATATTTAATATATAATTATAATCTCAACATGCATCAGTGTATATTCTTCTATAACGTAATACTGTAAATAATTCTTACTTCATAACTGCAATGCTGAACTATTTGCACTGATTTTATCTATACCTTATTTAATTTATGCCATGAATTCATCTGTACCTGTATATATACACTGATTTTATCTGTACCTGTACAGGAAAGGTGTTCCCTTACAATGTTTGTATTCCCAACATGTACATTGCGCAAGCAAAAGAAAAAAAAGGACATTTCTATATCTTGCGTTCTATTGGGCCGATTGACGAAATTTAAATTGCGTTTTTCATGTCTCGAAAGCATAAAGTAGGATATATATTAGAGTTATATATAGCATTGTTCCAACATAAGTATTGTGTTGTAATTTTTGGTGAGAAATTTACGGAGAAATTTTAAAATTTATCTTGGCGTACTTTTTTCAGTTTGCGCCAAGAATAATTCACGTGGCGAACTTCTTAATTTTTAGCAACCTATTTTTTTTCCTTTTCTTCCTTGTCCACGAGCGGCGAAAAAGTCACATCTTTCATACTTTCAAACAATTTTAACAATGTCCACGAGCGGCGAAAAAGTCACATCTTTCATACTTTTAAACAATTTTAACAAAGTGCGTAAACCACATTTTCGTTATTATTGCTTATAATAAATACGCCAAATTTCAAAACGTGGCAAACTGTAAATTTGCATATATCTTAAGAAATTTTGAATAAAAAACTCTAATTTTTTGCAGGTATGCTTAGAAGTACATCTACTTTAAGATGATTGCAAAAATCGTGTAGGTTATAATTCAAATTTTTTTAGAAAAATTTATAAAAATTATTCAAAACAACTTTAAAAAATTTTATAATTCAAATTTTTTTAGAAAAATTTATAAAAATTATTCAAAAATACAAATTTAAAAAATAAATCATAAAAAAATGTGTGAATTTTATTTGGAACGAACCTAATTTCGAAATGGGAAAGGAAGAATCAAATAAGTTTAATAAAAAAAAGAGGTATTTATAAATGTATACCAAATTCGCTTAACCTGGAGGAGATAAAATTTTGAGAGCTAAGATTTTAAAAACTACTCGTGCGATTTTGCGAAACTTAGCAGTTTGGCATACTTTGAGTCGTAGAATCGAAATATGGGAAACAATTGCATGTCAGTTTAGAAAAAGTCTGATTTTCAGTCAAAATGCGTATATTAGAATAATGCTATATGTACATCTAATACAATTTTAAGTCGCGCTTCCGAGACATGAAAAACGCAAGTTGAATTTCGTCAATCGGCCCAGTAGAACGGGAGATATAGAACTGTCCAAAATAGTGAAAAGCATCTAAATATGTGCTGCATTGCCAGAATCCTGTAACATATTGCAGGTTTTCAAATCTTATTGTTATTCAGCGTCTACAGCCTGTTTTTTTAATATTTATATAAATGTTGTTGTATGTATAAATGTGTGTGTACTGAACGAGACAAAATCATTCTGTGCAACATGAAATTTTTTGTCAGTGTCTCTTTGCAGGAAACACCAATTTATCCGCATCCAAGATAAGCCGTCATCACCGTCTCAACAGAAAGTTGAGATAAAATACTATGTACTTCTCCTCCTGGCTTTGGTCCTTCTTACCGCATTCCGCACCTCACGTTCTCGAGATCCAGAGGACATTTCGCTTGCCTCAAGTCTGTTTATTCTATCGATGGTAAGCGAGAGACTAATGAGCACCTTATCCAGTGGACCAGCTATTCTGACGATGGCAAAAAGAAAGAAAAGGAACAAGTTAGTACAATTGTTAAGATTTTGGGCAATTGAATATTTTCTGTATCATTAATAACACAGACGTTTTTTGAATATTTTGTTGAATACGATAATAACTTCACGACCGGGAATTTGCAGTCATAATGACAAAGTGAAAAATCAAAATTTCTCAGAAGTGTTGAATGGCAGAATCAGCTTTCATGGAAATAGAAGATTCTGCACTTTCTTAATTATCAACGCTTGTTATTATAATCCATAATCCAAGCGGTTGAGCCGTACATTCGTTGACCACTGGTAGTTGATCACTGGTTGAGTTCACCGGATGGTTACAGACCCATTAGCCTCCTCCCAGGTTTAGGGAAAGTCTTTGAAAGGGTTATTTTACAGCGCCTTCAAGTTTATTATGACGAACTTCCCAAGGAACAATTCGGATTTCAAAAAGGCTTATCTACTGTCAAACAACTGGTACGTCTTTCTGAATTTATTGGAAATGCCTTACACAACAAAGAAAGCATAGCCCTCCTCATGCTAGACGTGGCGAAAGCTTTCGACCGCGTCTGGCATGAGGGGCTTATCTTCAAGCTCATCAATTTTAACTTTGAACGTGAAATTATCAAACTCATCCACTCATTTATTGTCAATAGAAAATTCTTCGTATCCATTGGAGAAGAAGTATCTGAATTAAAAGAAATTAAAGCTTCTGTACCGCAAGGGTCCATTTTAGGCCCCGTTATTTTTCTCTTTTATGTAGCAGTCTTCCCCTACTTTAATCTCAGTAGAGATTTTTACGTAGGTTGTTATGCCGACGATACTGCGCTGGCAGTTCGTTCAAGACGTGCTGAAAACGCAACACGCAAATTACAAGATTTCATGCCTTTAGTTGAAGACTGGTGTCGTCAATGGCGCATTGCTATCAATGCACAAAAATCACAACTTCTGATAATTAGAAGAAGATTCGCAAAAGAAAACTTCGAAGGCTCTTTAAAACTGTTCAATGAAGACATCCAGATTGTACAAAAAGCAAACTATTTAGGAGGGTTGCTAAATTCTTCATTCACGTGGAAAGACCATATTAAGCACATCACTCACAAAACCACCAGTGTTATCCAAAGTCTTACTCCATTAATTGGCAGATACTCAAAATTGGATCTGTATAAAAAGAGACTTATCTTTGCATCTATTATACGTCCTATTATGACTTACGCTTCCCCGGCCTGGATTATGTATAAAAAGAACGATCTTAAGAAACTGCAAATTTTACAAAATAAATATCTCCGCACAATTACAGGTGCGCACTTTTATGTTTTACAAATTGACACTCTTGAAACGTACTTACACAAACTTAACAAGAAATTTTTTGAAAAAACATTGCACTGCGAACAATTGCAGTACTTCAAAACCTTCAACTATGAAGTTTTAGATGAAGATAAGGAGCTCCGACCTCTTGCAGCATTCCTATCACGAGACGCAAACCTTCCAACTTAAGATAGCCTATGTTAGTACTTGCCATATAATTTTACTTTTTTGTTAACGACATGTACTTCATCGTATTACTGTATTTAATGTATAATGTTTATATTTTTATTTGCATATATTCTGGAACATATTCTATAATCTGATTGTAACTGCACATATTCTATTTGTTTTATCTATCTTGTATCCTGTTGCATCGCTCAGTTCTTGTTTGCGCTTGACTGCCTGTTCTCTCCCGTCGTTTTGCGCTCTCTTTTTGTGGTGTCATCGTAGCCCTTTTTTCCATACCCTCTGACCTCTATTTTTACCACGTGTCCTGAACCTTTACCGTCTTGTTGCCTTCGGGCTGGTTTTCATCGAGCCAGACAAGTTGCGATTGATTGGTTGGGTTCGATTACAAGCGAACGGGCTGACGTTTTCGTGGCTTTTCCCTATGTGTAAAGTAGATATGAGCCAGTTTCCCTTAGAAAGCCCTCTAAGACAGCAACCAAATTCTCAGGCGAGATAAACTCGAGTGATTTGCTATAATCATAAAATAAAAAACCGTACCAAGTTGTGTTACCTGAAATTTATTCATTTTAAGTTTCAGAAGACTAACATTTTCTTCTATATTATAAAATGTATCATGAAAACAATGAAATATCTAACTTGGTTTATTAACTGCTGAGCAAAAAAAAATCTATGTAAATGAGGTAATATATTGAAATGTACTTGTTGGGCAATGTAATTAATGATGTAATTTGTAATAAAATGTATGAATACTCAAGAGAGAAGAGAAAACACACCAATGTAAAACTTAAAATTAAGCAACAGTATGTTTCTCGTAGATTTTATTCAATACTCTGTCAACATTCAGAACGATCAGGCATGTGTTATTCACGTTATGTATGCATCTTCAGTAAATCAACCATGCAGCCAGCCCGTTTTCCCTAATACAAACTACAAACCCAGGACAATCTGCTAACATTCACCAGTCTGTAATCGCTGTAGTTACTGGTGGGCTCACGATATGTTTTACAGTGCCGGTCGTAGATCGTCGGCCATGCACGTAATTAAAATTGGCAGCCCTTTTTTGCAGAAACATGTTTGATAACCATTTCGCAGCTCTTAACTTTGGCTGCTCACGTGCTCTGTACCACCTTGCCTCCCCTCCTCCAGGATCATCGGCTGTGAACTGTTAAATGGTTAATCGTAGACACATATTTCCAGAAAGAAAACCAATAAGAGTGCTATCAGACAGATTTTTTTTCAAATCATATCTTTTAATAAACAGTTGCATAAAATTTAATTTCTTCCCAAGTTTTTTCGAACATTTTTGTTTTTGGACTAATTTTATTACTCAGTTCCCCTTGAATCTTTGAGATTCATGTCCTCTTGAATCACTGCTTTCAGTCGCTGCCGGGAAGATATGCTCTGTTTTCGATTTTTCGAATCTAGTTCCTGCCTATTATGTTCAATATGATTAAGATCTGGCGATTGGGGTGGTGCCTTAATTACTTCTGGACACTTATGTAACAGCCAGAGTCTAACACTGTGTGCTTTGGATGCTTCGGATCATTGTTCTGGTAGAATTTAAAACTATTTCGTATATTAGGTTTTTGTGCTGATGATCCCAAATTTCACTTCAAGATGTCAAGGTACTTGTCCATAATAACCATACGTAAACTCTGTATTACCAACACCAGGATGTGCCATAGATCCCCATACTTTAACTCCTCCTCCGACGTGTTTAACACTTGGTACTAAGTTTTGCTTCCGAAATTTTTCTTTGGGTTTTTTGTCCATTTGAGCTGAAAGATGTTAGATTTGCTTTCATCAGCAAACAACACTTTTTTTCCCAGTAGTCGGGTGTCTTTTGTTTTATCGATTTTGCGAAAGCGAGTCGCAGGTTTCGGTGTTTTTTATTGAAGTAATTTTTTTTCCTGCCACTTGCCCATGATATCCTGCAGATCGCATTAATCTTCTTACATTTTCTGGATTTACACATATTTCATGTAATTCACGAAGTTCCGCAACAACTTTAGGAGCATTCAGTGTTGGATTTTTTTTAATAGTCCTTAGAATAAAGCGTTTCATTCCATCAGATAACTTAGATGATCTTCCAAGCCTTCTTTTGTTTTGAGTACGATTCTGTTTCAGCCTTCTTTTGTTTTGAGTACGATTCTGTTTCTTATGTCGCCTAATAATCTCAAAAACTGTAGAGTTACTTAAATTAAGTAAATACGCAATTTTTCTAATAGATTTACCTTTCTTTTGATGCACATTAATAACTAATCTGCGGGTTTCTAACGATATTTCCTCTCGTGACCGAGCCGTTGAAAGAAAACATTAAAATCACGAATATTTTCTGAAAAGAAAATTTGAATTATAAAAGCAAAAATTTTTGAATTTTTGCCTAGCCTTTTTTTCCATTTCAGCCTAAAACGTTATTTTCAAAATTAGTACACGGAGAGAGCTAAGAAAACACGCATTCAAAAGGAAAGTATTCTTTATTATTTTACTTCAAAGCTTTTCTCCTATTCCTCCTCTTAATTAAGCGAAACAATTACAGATTTTTAGCCGATCATTTTTGTGATACACTGTACATAACTTCCTTTTTTAAACATAATCTAATGCAGTATTACATTCCTTTTATATTTCGGACTCATCCCCTTTAAAACAATCCAGTTTTTGTTTCATTAATTTCTTTTAACTCATATTGTTTAGAAGCAACTAGAACCAAATTTTTCTCAACCATATTTTTACTCCGTATGTCTTTCTTAATTTCAGGTTATAAAACATTTATTATTTTAGAAATAGCTTGTCTCATAGTTTTTCTAGCAGCTTTTAATTTATTGACATCGTCTGCCACAATAAGAAAAGTAATTTTATTCGCTTTCCAGGTGCAGTCTTTAACGACTGAATCTTATTTTCCAAACTCTCATTCTAAGAGCAAGCAAGCATAAATATTCTGAATCTGTATGCTTGTTTATGTAAATCATCCTGTTCCGTTCATTGCGAAGGAGACATTTTTCAACGACACGGATGAATCATCATGGATACTGCGTCATTTAGGGTTAGCGACCGCATTGATAATGCATTCTGTCATCTCAAAAAGAATGTCCGTGCACAACCGTTGGGCGACAAAATTATATTGCAAATGATAAAATCTAAAAGCTTCGTATGATCAGGTTTCAAGAAATATTATTTTAAATTCAAAATAAAGCATAATCAAAAGGCAAAGAACATACGTATCAGGTTTCAAGCTTCAAGGTTTATTCAATTCCAACACCCATTACCCCCCTTTTTTTCCCGTGGCCTAATCCCTGACATAAGCACATGCAATAAAGCATATACGCCCTCTCTAGGCAATTAAATTAGATTTTCATACAAAATTTCTTACAAGAACTATTATGGAAAGGAAATAAGCCAGTTCCATATTTTATTATGCACATTAGCAGTTGACCTAATACATCAAAACACGGTGGCTAAAGTTAGAAGTTAATGCTACTGCAGTTAACGAATGGAATAAAATCAAATACAGACGCTTCCCACGTCACGAATGAGTTACTTTCCGAACGACCGCTCGTACCGTGAATTTCTTCATAAAATATTACTAGGCTCGCTACGAATATCTTCTAACAATGTTTGTTAGACAAGGACTATAAATATTATCAAATAAATTATTAAAGCATGAAAACAAATAAATAACGCATTTTAAATTTAAAATAGAGTACATTATCAATAAAATTATAAGTTTCTGAAGAAAAATTGTATTACTATATACGGTATATAACTTGAGACTGTCGTTTTTGAGGCAAATCTCGTCTTGCTTGCTTGTCGTCTTTGAGGCAAATATGACTTGGTGAGGATGACGCTAGTAGAACTTTACGTAGCTAGAGGGGAATCAATGTCTGAGTTGCGGGCAAGCTATGAACCTCATAATTTGTGATGAGGTACAAGAGGTGGAAGGAGTTGCTATGTTAGAGGGAAAAACAACATGGTGTGAAAACCTTTTAAGAACGTTAACTTCTTAGTTTTCAATTTCTAAGTTCTAAAAGTAAGGAAAAAGGTTTCACTTACCTTTCTTCCTTCTAAAAGTCGTGCCCGGGTGAGCTTGCCTAAAGATAATTTCGAAGTTCTAGGAAATCTACATCTAAAGAAAGAAAAAACTTTTAATTTCAAATATTTCAACGTTAAGATATACAAAAGCACACTAAATCGAAATTACATCCAACATCTCACATATCGTCCGTTCAACTGTCCTTTTCATTCTCGTTGCCAAAAAATTAATAACAAAAATTCAAGTCATAACACTTCATCGCGCGCCATCTAGTGAAAACAAAATCGTATGTTCATTAATTTGTTTTATAGTTTTTCTTTCCAGGGCTTTTTCGACACTCCCCACTTTGAGTTTTAAACAACTTCTTGGTAAAACTCAAATAACTGTTAGATATTCACTTTCTTTGGTTTTATTAGTCTGCCATAACGTGAACGCTGAGGCTCCGATGGTCGAGTAGGAGTTGGATCATCAGTTGATACTCTGAAATCTTCAGTTTTTCTCTCCAGCACAGCTCCATCATTGGAACAGGATTGGCGTGGAGTGTTTCCCTCCTTTGAACATCCTCCTGTACATGGGTCTAAATTAGAGGATACAGAAATGTATTTCATAAAAATCTGAAAACGAAGGAAAGTTAGTAGGGTATAAAGATGTTTTTTCCTTTTCCTGCAATTCCAAAGGGAACAATTTTGCACAGGACGTAAAAAGGAACCATATGCTGTTTTTACAAGAGCTACTCTAACCCGATGGTCCTTTCCTGGATAGAGTTTCACTATACGCCCTAAATTCCAGTTCAGTCTTTTGGTATGATCATTTCCTAACAAAACTATTTCTCCTTCATTTAAAATCCTTTCTCTTTTTACCTTATATGCTTCTCTCAGTTTCCCTAGATACTCAGTTCTAAAACGCTTTCTTAAATCCCTTTTCACTTTAACACGATATGCAAATTTCTTTTTTATCTTATTTGCCTCAATATTGTCAAACTCGGGTACACCGATTTTTCTAATATCTTGTAAGAACATTGCAGGAGTCAGAGGTAAGTGCCTTTGAAATTAGAACCATTGTCTGAATAAATGATAGTTGGTCTTCCACGGCGTGCTATAAATCTCCTGAAACCAAGAATAAAATTTTCAGTCGAGACTGAGGTTAACAATTCGAGATGTACTGCACGGTATACTGCACATGTCAGGATCAAAATCCAAGCCTTTTTTCCTCCTTTGAGAATAAGAGGACCTGCAAGATCCACTCCTATAATTTCAAAAATTGCGGCATCTCTTACACGATCTTGAGGTAAAAGTCCTTCTGATACAGTTACCGGTTTCGTTTTAAACCTATTGCAGATGATACAAGACCTGATTACTTCTTTAATAGTTTTTCTAGTTTTCAGAATCCAATAATTCTCTCTAAGATGGCTCATAAGCATTTGGATTCCGGCATGTCCTAAACTTTCGTGCTTATAAATAATGAGAGTTTTCACAACTGGATGATGGGATGGAAGTATAATAGGCAAACGGAATTCTTCATGATCTTCTCTGAAACATATTTTTGTTTTCAACCTCAAAATACCATCCGAGTCTTTAATTACTTGTAAAGAACTTAATCTCTTGTCAGTCTCATTACTGAACGCATCCTTCTGTATTTGCTTTAGCAAAATACGTTCAGCCCTTTTGATTTCCTCAGTCATCAAATTCCCTGTTGTTTTATGATATTTTATTTTCTTCATATTTGTTATAAATCTAGTCATCCACGCTGTAATTCTTACAAGTTTAACGTAAGATGAATAACGATAGTAATACTTTTCTTTGCATTGTACCGAAACTGCCGTTACAATAATTTTCTTCTTTTCTGAATTAACTACCTCCATATTTGGAATGTGTTCCAATTTTGGCCATTCTTCTTCCTTTTTTATGAGCCAAGAAGGTCCTTCCCACCAACTTTCTTGTATAAGAGTTCTCACAGAACATCCTCGCGAGGGAAGATCGGCAGGGTTCAGTATACCTGGTACATATCTCCAATTTTCTTTAGAAGATAGTGTTCTTATTTCTTCCACTCTATTCGCTACGAAAATCGCCCAAGGACCTTCCTTTTTTATCGAGTAAAGAACATCCATCGAATCTGTCCAAAACACTGATGTTACATCTTCCATATGCAAATCTTTCTTTATTGACGTAGCCAACATTACGCCAATCGTACAGGCTAATAACTCTAACCTTGGAATTGAAATTCCCTTTAAAGGACTTTTGCGACTTTTGATCTCGCTTGAATCAATTGGCACGTTACTTCACCAACCCTTTCGCTTCGAAGAAAGACACAAGTAACATAAGCCAATTTAGATGCGTCACAAAAAATGTGTAAGGATACGTTGGCATTCTTAAGATCGAGGTTCGAGAGCCTTCGAGAAATTTTGATGTTTTCTAGATCTACAAGCTGTTTCTTCCTACTTTCAAATTTCTTTTCTATGTCTAAAGGCAGTTTAGAGTCCCACGAAGCTCCTATTTTCCAGTATTCCTGCAACAGTAATTTGGGAATTAAAGTAACAGGACAAGTAACTCCGATCGGGTCAAAAATTCGATGTGCTAACGAAAGGATTTTTCTTTTTGTAATGAATTCTCCTTTCGTCTCTGTTTCTCTGTATGTGACAGACAAGAAATCCTCCTCTAAATTCCATGCGAGTCCCAGTACCATCACTTCAGGTAAATCTGATTTTTGATGTTCAATTTTTCTTTCAAAAGTTTGACCACACATTTCACTGTGAAGCCAGCCACGCAGATCAAACTTTCGCATAGCTAACAGTTCTTTGGCATCTCGTTGGAAAGACTCTAGTTCTTCAACTCAGTTTACACTCGTAACGCAGTTGTCCACATACAATCTTTCAGTTTCTCAGCTGCCATTTTCAAACGGTTAGGTGCATTCTTTAGATGATAATTTAAAACTGCCACTAATAAAAATGGGCTGCACGAAAGGCCAAAAACAACGCGGCAATGCCGGTATATCACAAACTTCTCAGGATTTCCTCCTAACCACCACAAAAAGCATAGGAAATTCCTATCATTTTCATGTAGAGCAATTTGCAAAAAAGCTTTCCGAATATCCGATATGACTCCGATTTTTCCTAATCTAAAACGATTCAAAACTGAATTTATCATTTCAATGAGATTGGGGCCCTTTTCTACACAATCATTGAGAGAATTAAAACTTCTCTGTCGAGCAGAACCATCAAAAACAGGTCGAATCTTAGTTGTAGAATTTTCTTTAAACACTGTTCGGTGGGGTAAATAATAAAATTTTCCAGTTTTGTTAGACTCTTTCAAATCGACCTTTTCGATTATTCCCTCCTTTTCCCATTCATCAAATACATGTTCATAATCATTTAATCTTCCTGTAGTTCTCAAAGATCTCACAGTGTTCTTCAATCGTTTTTTAGCCAGTTCAAAACTATCTCCAAGTTTTTCATGGCCCTCAATCCAAGGAATGCAAACAATGTATCTGCCTTCTTCATTTCTAGCCACAGTGTTTTCAAAATGCTTCAAAGCAAGATCCTGTAGTTCTAATTTTGTTCGCTTTTCACTGGGATCTTTTATGCCTAGCGAATCTAATTCCCATAAATCTGATATTTTTTCAAGATTCGTAAGCAAAGAGTGCACCAACAGTGAATGTTTTGCTTCAAAGTCAGATTCATGTTCAGATTTTCCTAAAATTGTCCACCCTAAATGAGTTTCTACTGCAGTGAGACCATCAGAAAGTTGTTTTACATTACCAGTTAATAATTTTCCCACAGTGTCAGAGCCCAATAAGATATGAATTTCATTAACGTCTTTTTCGAAAAGACAAAGCTTCTTATTCATATAAGAATCGGTTACAAAAATATTCATTCTTTTTAATTCTTGTAAGATGTTATGATCATTAATTCTAGGTATGCCTAAGCAAATATGTTCCTGACCATTGACTTCCATAACAAATTTAAATTTTTCATCAAAACTGCATAACTTAATCGTATATCTATCATGAACTGAGGTCATTTTTTTACCTCCGAAAAGCCCATGAGTTATCGTTTCTTTTCCTCTACTCTTCAAACCCATGGTTTTTGCAACATATTTTGAAATGTAACTTTTCTGGCTCCCAGTGTCTATAATCGCCCTCACCAGTTGCCTTGAACTTTCATTTTCAATGTAAACAGTTAACGTTTGCAAAAAAACCTCCCCCTTGCTTTGATTAGTTAGATCGGTAGACTCTGAATCCATATTATTTTTTCTTTCCTTTTTCTGTTGTTCAAAGCAAAAAAAATTGTGATGTAATCCAGAACAGAATTCACATTTAGCTTTCTTAATGGGGCAGTTCCGCGATAAATGCTTAGCTTTTTGTAAACAATTAAAGCAGGCTCCTTTGCGCAATAAGATACTTTTTCTCTCTTCCAACGTAAGATTCATCACTACATCGCAACAGTCAGAAGTATGAGTCATGGAATCACAAAATACACAAGTTGTTTTCTTTTTCTCCATATTACATCCGACTGGCGTCGAAGCCGTCAATAATTCATTCGCAGTTGGAACATACGTTAAATTTTGTTTTTTATTCAAATTCTTATCTCGCGGAAAATTATGTCTGGAGTCTTGTTTTCGATCGTTTAATCCGAATGACGACTTGTTATTAGAATATGTCTGTTCACGTGCTGTCAAAGCAAGAGTAAGAAACGAAAGTAAACGTTGTATGTCCGAACCAGATTTATTTTCTTGTGATTTATTACATTCTAACACTAAATCAGTCGGAGTTTTAAAAGCATAGGGCATAAAATACTGCCATAATGTTTGGGAGACACGTTTAATGATTCTAAACTTCTTAATTGCACATTACAGTTATCTACAAACTTCCTAAAAGATTTAATATCATTAGAGTTTTTTAATGGCTGCATAGTTAAAATCTTGTTCATGTGTGCTTGAATCAATATTTCAGGATTGGCAAATCTCCTTTAATAA
>KK114163.1:0-58036 GCA_000611955.2 Stegodyphus mimosarum | reverse complement strand
TCTAAATCATTAACTGCCTTCGTAACCGCTGTTCTCAGTGATTTACGTTTTCTTTTTAATAACTCATATGATTGTGCTTCGGCCATATTTTAAAGTATATGTGCAAATTTCTAAGAATGCTATCAATTCAAATTAATTCAGAATAGGAAAAGATTCAGTAAATGCCTATATTTTAAAGGCATATATATATATACACAACACAGTTCACCTTATCAATGTCAATTAATTCAAATAAAAATTCTCTATGCTAAGCTTCAATATTTCACAATGATAAAATGAGCACAAGTTATTTCAAATTATTTCTAGTTTCGATTTCATTAACATTAATTTTTCATTCCAAGATCAATTAATCAAGCTCACATCCCGGCAGGGATGCCATATGTGAAAACCTTTTAAGAACGTTAACTTCTTAGTTTTCAATTTCTAAGTTCTAAAAGTAAGGAAAAAGGTTTCACTTACCTTTCTTCCTTCTAAAAGTCGTGCCCGGGTGAGCTTGCCTAAAGATAATTTCGAAGTTCTAGGAAATCTACATCTCAAGAAAGAAAAAACTTTTAATTTCAAATATTTCAACGTTAAGATATACAAAAGCACACTAAATCGAAATTACATTCAACATCTCACATATCGTCCGTTCAACTGTCCTTTTCATTCTCGTTCCAAAAAAATTAATAACAAAAATTAAAGTCATAACACTTCATCGCGCGCCATCTAGTGAAAACAAAATCGTCTGTTCATTAATTTGTTTTATAGTTTTTCTTTCCAGGGCTTTTTCGACACATGGATTTTTGAAGTGTACTTTTTTTTTTAAGAAAATAGGTGTCTAAATTTGCCTGAACATGTTTTTCTTTCGTTATAAATAAAACGATAGCGCTGCTTGGCATCATGCGCAGCTTTTTATTAATTAATTAATTTAATTTTTCAGCCCTTGAACAAATTTCACTGTTTGAGAATAAGTTTAATCGTATGCAGAAGTTCGTAAACTGGGGAGCGTCTGTATTCGAAAGAACATCATTCATTTTTTTAAATAAAGCGATGTAAATAATTGCAGGGCACGTAAATAAATGTGTAAAGTACACTATAAGCTAACAATATTGTAAACATTTATTTCTATTTCCAAATGAAGAAGCTAGTTATCAAATATTTTAAAAGAAAGTTGCTTGAAATATCTATATCCCAGTTAGCTGGTATAATTTTTTTTAATGTAATGTAAAATTTATCATTACAATATATACATGTGAGTTTACGTACGATTCATTTCACGTTAATTAATAATTTTATTTCTTCAATTAAATTACTTTTTATTCTTTGCTTTAGAAAGCTAAAACAAACTAATCAGCCAAATATTAACTAAACAGAAGCTGCAGTTAATGTGAATAAATATATTTTTTCCAGTGGCAGACTGTGAACAGTTACAGTTTGTAACACAGTCCATTTATCTATACTAAGGCCAGAATTGGTGGTATCTTTATTATGAAGGCACCCAATAGGTGGGCCACCTTTGCTTCCAATGAAGGGACGGACAATTACAGCCATGCCTTCTCCGGGACTCGAACTCAAGCCTTTTGGCCCCGGCATGTGGATGAATATAGGCAATGAAAAGCATCATTAATTTAGGCAAATTGTAATTCACAAATTTTGATAAAAAATCAAAATAAAAGTAAGTTAAAAATGAGAGTTCTGGCTCGGCAACGTACGGAGGGAAAGTAGGAGGAAGCTTTAGAACACAAATGGTCGCATATGGGAGGGAACTTTATTTGATAACGAAAGTAGGAAACCTTATCGAAGAGAGGATGTAGGGGAGAAGGATACATTACAAAGGATGGAGACATGCTTTTAATTCTTTTCTTCAAAATTTTTCTAGTGCTTCTTCAGACTTCATGAAGTAAATGAGAATTCATGACACTGCTTTCTTGAACTAAGGTTTATAAAGATATATGACAGATATACCTAAAGCAATGATTTCCATTGGTGAGATTCAAAAAAATTTAAAATGTTTAGAATGATAATAATAATATTAACGGCATTTTCTATATATGATAATTTTAAGAATATGAAACAATTGTTTTTCTGTATTATACGTAATTAATTAATTAAAGTTGGAATTTCGTTCTTATAATTTATTTATTTTCGAAATTTAATGTTTTTTTTTCTTCGAAAACTTTTTCTTTCTTACGATCCTGTATTTCCCAAACAGCAACATATATCATGTACCATTAGTAGAAACCCATCTGTATTTTTCCTTATTTATTTTCATACATTTTAAATTTGCAGTCTTTTTTAAAATTCTTAGTGGTAATATACACAATGTCTCACAAAAGCCTTCGTACACTTTAAGAATTTGCAAAAAAAGCGCTGTAACCCGAAATTGAATTCGAATATAAAGCTCAATATTTTTTCATATCATCTCCATGTGATTTCGAATAAAACCAAATTTTTTACTTTTTAATACTGACTTATTTTCTTTTTTTAAAAATTGAAAATGTAAGGAGGCATAGATAGAAAACGCCACAAAAGGGATCGTACAACGAAACATTTTCGTAAAATTTCATAAATAAAATTATCATCGGCCACTTGTTTTTTATTTTTGCATTTCGGTAACGTTTACAAAATTGTTTGGCTTTATTTTTTGTTTGTATAATTCGTTATAATACATATGTTTAAAAATGTCTTGTAGTCATAAGGAAGCAAAGAACAGTATTCGAAAATTGATAACTTTTTATCATAGAGATGGAAATTCGATTCAGGATATTGCTAAGTTAGAAAATTTATCTCATTCTACAATGCATTATGTGATAAAATGCTTTAAAGAGGAAAATCGGATCGAAAATAAAGTAAGAAGAGGTTGTTCGGCAAAGAGGACTCGATGTAACTCAAACATGATCACAGATTTATAGCTAGAAAAGTCTGTGAAAAATTCATTTTAGTGTTATAAAGATTTCTCAGAATTCCCTGAAAAATTTTATACTTCAGTTTCACTTAAAACTCTTCGACGAGTCCTCAGATCAGTTCTCAAAATCAATGATAAATAAGCCCAAAGTGTATTGCATTCATGTTCTATTTACATATGAAAGCAAATTTAACATTTTTGGTTTCTATGGGCGTATAATTGTACGGAGAAAAAAAAAGGAGAAGCTTAATCCGAAAACTTTTGTTGGAACAGTTAAGCATGGCGGTGGAAGTATTCCAGTGTGAGAGTGCATGTCAGCATCAGGATTAAATAATTCAGAATTTATTGATGGCCCAATGACCATGCTCTTTATTTAAATATTTAAAAGATAATTTAAAATTATCCGCGCAAAATTTGGATACTGAAAACAACTTCATTTTTTTATCAGGCTAACGATCTTAAGCACATGGCCCTCAACGTTCGCATTTTGGGTGTCTATAATTGTCCACAAGTTCTGAAAGCATCACCTACAGAACATATTTGGAGAGAATTAGAGTACGAAGACAAAATATTAAAACAAAAATCGAACTATATTTACTGATATACGCAGATTTCTTTAAAGCGCACGAAGACTTTAGTAAGGTAACTTTTCTGTTACATTTGTAGGGATTTATATTTATTTTAAATAACCAGTTAAATTTAATTTTAAGTTACTTTTCTATAAGCCTTTAAATATTCTGGCACTGACAGTTAGGGAAATTAACTGTCAGTGCCAGAATATTTAAATTTGGTAGCGCGCTTACGAAATGCAAATTCTACCAGTGGGAGAAAATGTTTAAATATCGACGTTCCAGTAAGGAAAATTAGAGAGAGTCTGGGAAATCCCTGTGCGTTATACGCAAGCTTCCGCTTAGCAGTTATTGCTGGTTAGACGTGGCTATTATCTTGCTGCCACTAAACTCATCTACGCGCTGTAGGATACAGGATTGAATGAGTCCTGTAGTTTAATTCTACTACTTGTGAATATCTCCAATTTTGAGTTTTGATTCTACTGTTTTAGTTACCACCCAAGTAGAGACGTAGTATGTTAGTGTCAAGTTCACGCATTGTAAATAATTTAAAGAGTTTAATAAAGGGTACTTTATAACCCTTATTCTGTCAAATCACTATTTTTCTAGATTCTACACATCAGGTAGACAGTAGAACTTTACACATTTTTATTATAGATTTTGCAAAAACAAGTTTTAATACAGTCATAAAATAATTAATGTAGTTTTGTTAAGAGAAATTTATAAATATTATAAAAAGTGTTCATTCTAAAATATTAATTTTTACTAATGAATAAGGCAATATTTCACTGAAACTCGTAAGCGTATGAACACTTCTGTGTGTACACTAAATATTATTCGTTCGGTTCTTAATGTGTATTAGCTTCTTACATTCGATATTATTTCTTGATTCTTAGTTTTTACATCTCATCAACTTATTTACAGAGATAAGGATATAAGATATTTTCTCCTTTCCAGCGTGAATCAAAGGGCAAGAACGCTGATCTCAACTGATAGCCAATTGATTCAAACGACGCCAAATTTGGCTATATAAGATGGTTGCCATTTACATTTCCTTTTTCTTATTATATGCAATACTAACAGAAAACATCTCATACTACCGTTATAAAGGATACCGCGAACTGGAATTCATTTTTCTTCAATTAAGTCGGTAATAAGACATTTTATCTCCGTGTCCAAAGCCAACTTGATTGATGCCATTTGCATTCTTGTTTATAATCTCGTCACTCGATGTTTCCATCTTTGTTTCCTCTAATTGTTGATCGATGGCGTAATTTCTCAACGAGCGATGTATTTATTAATGAATGATTTTTTTTGCGGCATGCAGAACATCTAGAGAATTACGTTTTGTTAAATGTAGGGTCTCAACAGTATGTTTTACTCTTTTTACAAGGATGTCTCTGAATCTGTGCTTGTACACGGCGCAAAAAAAAAGAAAGGACAGTTCTATATCTCTCGTTCTACTGGACCGATTGACGAAATGCAAATTGACGTTTTTCATGTCTCGGAAGCGCGGCTCAGGATATGTATTAGATTTATAGGTAGCATTGTTCAAATATAGGTATTTTTACAAAAAATAGGACTTTTTCTGAGATGACATGCCACTGTTTTTCCACATTTCGATTCTACGACTCCAATTATGCCATACTGCCAAGTGTTGTAAAAATCCCACGCGTTGTTTTTAAAAAATTAGTTTTCAAAATTTGAGCTCCTCAATGTTACTTCAGTTTGGTATGTATTTATTAATATCCCTTTTTTATGAAGCTTATATGATTCCTTCTTACACAGTTCGAAATTTAGGTTCATTCAAATAAAATTCACCCATTTTTTATGATTTTTTTTAAATTTGTATTTTTCAATAATTTTTATTTATTTTTCGAAAAAATGTTGAATTATAACCTATAAAACTTTTACAATCATCTTAAAGTAGATGTATTTCTACGCATACCTGAAAAAAATTAGAGCTTTTTATTCAAAATTTCCGAAATATATGTGAACTTATATATTCGCGCGTTTTGAAATTTGGCATATTTGTTGCAAGCGATAATAACGAAAATGTGGTTTACGCACTTTAAAATTATTCGAAAGTAGAACGATGCGACTTTTTTTTTCTCTCATCCACAATGTGAAAAGGTAGGAACGATGTGAGTTTTTTTCCTCCCCCTGCACAGTGGAAGGGAAGGAAAATAGGTTGCCACATATTAAGAAGTTCTCGAAGTGAATTATTCTTGGCTCAAACTGAAAAAAAAATTAGCCAAGTTTTATTTTTGAATTTTTTCGTAAATTTTTCACCACATTTTACAAAACTTGATATTTAGACATAATTTGAATCGTAGAATCGAAATATGGGAAAAAAGTATATGTTATTTCAGAGAATGTCCGATTTTGTGTCAAAATACCTATATTAGAACAAAGCTATACATAAGTCTAATATATATCTTAAGTCGCGCTTTCGAGACATGAAAAACGCAATTTGAATTTCGTGAATGGGCCCTGTAGAACGGAAGATATAATAAACTGTCCCATTTTTCCCCCCTGAACTGTACGTGTGTGAAGATATTTTCCTTCACGAACCCTCATATCAAACTTCTCTTCCAGTTTTAAAGATTTCTTTCAAGCATATAAAGAGTTGATCAAAACTGAACAACTGGAAATGGTTCTTTACTTCAAGCCCAGACTATAAGAATTTTTTATGAAAAACTGTATTAAAATGTAATCGAAAACTTTGCAATTTTAGTATTTAAGACTTTTATATCAATAAGAAAAATATATTAGATTTTGCTTAAAATTGATAAGTAAGAAGTGATACTTTAAACTCTGAGGAGATTTTTGAGATAAAATATATTATGACATAATGCAAGACTTCTCATATTTAGTATTTAAAACTCGTGTATACATACGCAATCACGACTGAGAACCATATATTAGATTATAACTATGTATGATAAACCGGAAGTTGTACTTTATTTAAACTTCTCAACAAATTTTCGTGGATAAATATACAGTCACTGTAATAAGAGTTTAATATGAAATAATGCAGTGCATTTTAAGGTTATTTCTATTATATTTAGACATGATATGTATTTATGTCAAGCCACAGTAGAGAAGGATTTTTAAATCACCGTTTCACTTTCCAGAACTTCGAAACTCTCGTAATGCAGGCAGGCAGGTTGCCAAGAAATGCTCTTGTTATCCTCTTACACTGTTGGTGATGACGAGGCACAAGAGCAAACAGTAAATTTAGAAACACCTGTTGCTTTAATTATTACTGATCAGTAAACATACCGTAGTCACTACTCAGCTGCAATTCCAAAGCTACTGAGCGTTTTTTTCTGATATATAAAGTATCGCGGGGATTTAAGTGCAGAACAGAATGAATTTAGATTTGTTGATGCTTTAGAAATAACATAAAAGGAAATTAAACTATAACACTTAATACCTTTACATAAAAAACTACTAAAAAAAAGAAAATCTGAAAGGTTTCAGATTTTAAATTTCGTCCAAAGGAGCGCTTTTTTAACATTTTGTGTGCTAATTTTATTTATTAAATATCGTGTTCTTCGCACTTAAACCATAAAATTCCGTTCAAAAGCAATATCGCAAAATAATTTTAAAATGCACATATCTTTAGAATTTCCGAGACACAGTCTCACGCGATGGAGATAAAAATGTTTTTTCTGTACAACGTTGCCATTGCTCGCTTTGAAATCTTTGAGTTTGTTAATCAAAAATTCCTTAAAATTTTACAAAATATGAAATCGATAATAAAACAGATTCCAAATTTCAAATTTGGCCTTCCATATGCCCATATTCGCAGCAGGATTAAGTCATTCAAAATTGGATGGCTCTAGGTATCGTCGTTTTATCACAATGCGAGATACATGTATACATTTATGCACTTTCTTCATTATTTAATTTCTTTAAATATAATAGAGGGCTGCAATATTCGGTGGCAACAGTTTGAAAAGAGAACAGGCATTTAATGTTTCCGACGCAAAATCGCAAAACGTCCTTCAGGGACAAAGCCCCTTTGGACTAACTATGTTACTTAACTGCCCATAAAATGCAATTTATAATGAAAAAAGGGACGGGAAGCGAAAATTTGATTATATTGATATAAATTTAGGGGAAAAAATTACTCGTGGTGAATTATACCAAATCAAATGTTATCCAAAATTTCCTGTCACAGATATTTCTATTTATCAGAGTTTTTTTTTTCAGTTGGAACATAATTTCTGCCTGTATTTTGCTTCAAAAGTTTAATTTTTGTTCTTGAATAAGGACAATATTTGGGAGTGGATAGTTTTGATTTCCTCTTTTTTTAACCTGTTGCTTTCGTATCTATTGCTGCATATAATAACCGTGCTCATTTTGAATTATTTTTTAACTCGTCTGTGTATGAAATAAATCGTAATTACATATTTAGGCCAGTAGTACAGGTTGCCCAACTTTAAAATATAACTGTGATAATATTTTGCGTAAGATCTTTTAGCTTCTCTTACTTTTAATTCATTGTACGGAAACAAAATATATTTTTATTGGTACAGAAATTTATTGGAAGGAATTTTTATTGTAATATATAACTAGGCAGCATGAAAATTAGTTTTTATAGTTCGACCGTTTCAAACGCAACCCTGGCTGGCATTCTGCCAAAACACATAGGCTCGTCCAAAAGGGGTGTCATTAGTTGCTGCGACGTGAAAGGTCACGTGAAAGTCTTATCTTCTCCGGAAAGAGATATGTTGGAAGGAAGAAAAGTCTTTATCCTTCCACTCTATTTTGAAAATAATTCGGTCCGAATGGCGCATGCGTGTTTACGCTCATGGTCGCGGATAAGGCGGTCGAACTATACAACTGTACGATTTAACCTATTTTATTATCATTATAATAACGTTTTAAGTACTTCTACTACATCAGCAAAAGTTTCCTTAAATGTTCAATGTGCGCCGGTTTTTAGAGAAGAACTCAGAATAATTTATACAGTTTTGCTTTTATATTAGAATTTATTCTTATTAGATCGCTGTATCTTAATTTATATTATTACAGATGGAAAATTCCTCTAAAACGATATTATGCGCATTCGTAGTTTATATATTTGCTAAAAATCATGTTATGGTTGTATATAATTTTCCGTTGCATAAAATATTTAATTTTAATTTTGTTTACTACTGTGTCAGCTGAACTTAGGAAAAAGAATATTATTTTATTCGAACTAGTCTTTATAGAAACAATCCCTGATTTACATGTTATGGAATTGTTGGATATTCTTGAAAGACAAATGGAAAGCATAAGATTTAATGCCTCTCTGAAACAATCCTAATGCAGAATTCTCAGTAAATGATTGTTTTATTTATTTCTCAGTGGACTGTAATACTGTATTCGTAATAGAAAAAATATTAAATTATATTTGATGATTACTTTTATAGACCGTAAAGGATAATTGTTGTTATGTATCAGAAGGAAAATATTTAATCGTATGATTTATTGCATTGCGAATTTAAAGAATGTATCATCGTATGATATTTGATAGCTACAAAATTTAAATTAAAAATTTTAAATCTGTATTATTAAAATCTGTGTGGGTCTGTCTGTTTGTTTATGGCATCTTGTCCTCCGGAACGGCAGGCAGTTGAGCTTTGGTAGAGATACTCCTGGATTCCAAAAATTCGTGGGAAGCCATTAAGACCATTCTTATCTTCGTACGACTTTAGTAAACAAAGATAGTAATTAAAAACTTTCAAAACGCAAATTTTCGCACTCATTTTTCAAAGTGGCAACAATCTCGCGCTGGAGATAAAAATCTGCTTTATTTTGAAGAGTGTTGCTACTGCTCGTTTTCAAATCGTAGAGTTTGTGAATAAAAATTTGTATATTTTACAAACTATTAAAAAAAGAGCCTTTCCAAGCATTAAATCTGTTATTAATATAAGGCCATATTCTGACAAACACGCGATTGCATGTAACTTTGTTGTATGTCGAAAATGTTTAGTTAATGTTTGCATTTTAAGTAAATCGTTGCTGTTGGCAACTTTTTTGTTCTAGGTTAGGATAACTGACTTCCACGTTAATTCTTTTATTCATATTCATAAGTGACGGGGGACGTGGGCACTGTCCTTTTACCATAGTGGTTAATCAGTACAGCACCACGCCCACCATTATCTAGAGAGCAGCATTAACATAGGTAACTAGTATTACAAATAAAGCATGGTACAATGTACATAGCAGGAGTAATTACATCTATAAGAACAGGATATAAACTATATAACATATGTAATATTTACAGACTGTTGTGCTTCCATACTCCTTTCGGAAGTGATGCTATATCAGAGATACGAAATGAATACGCATACTAAAAATGCGTGCACATAATATGTGACATATAAGATAAAAGTAGTACACTAGTTCAATGCAGAAATTCGGATGTAATACATAGAGCAAAACTTAGTAATGGAATATACAGTCATGCGTATAAGACAGTCATCTGCTAAATAACTTGCAAATTAATACATGTTGCGACTACTATATGAGAAGAGGTTGCAATGTTACAGTTGAAAAATTAGTACAACATGTATATATTTATGTAATGTTACTATTAAGGCATGAATTGATATACATAGCAGAAGTAATTACATGTCGGGGGAAAAATATAAAAACAAATATAACATATACAGATTGTTATGCGACCAAACGGCATTCGTCATAGTGACGTTATATCAGAGGTACGGATATATGTTGGACAATTTGTATGACCTATATGACGTATAAAGAATATCAGCTAAATGATAAATACAGTTAACATATAAAGCGGAGGTTACAATATTACGTACAGACTGATTATAACAGCACTGTTCATGTGAACTACAACATAAAATACAATAAATACATATCTAGATTAACATGTTACTGATATTCTGGGGTAAATACATTCAGGGGTATAGTGTACATAATGACATTCAAAATACTATATACAAGTTATGTAACACAATATAATTACTATGCGATATACGAGTTAGAAGATTACTGAAAGATTAATTATTACATTTCAATAGTATAAACAGCACATTTCAGTAGTAAGTGTATTTCAGTAGCACAGTGCGCGAAATATGTTCTAGAGTGAGTACAAATCAATGCTAAAGAGTGCAAAACATACCTATACACAGAACTATGTAATACGAGCTCCTACATATAAAACAGCGACCATACTCGTCAGAAGATTACCGGTAGATTCAGTATACAATGTTATTCTAGCAAGGGGTGTTACAATACAATATGTAGTATGGGTAGACAAAGTGCTAGAATCATTACAGGGCATACTATTGTCATTTCAAAGAATATACATTTGGGAAGAAAGATAAGAAATTCGTAACAATACTAATTATGTAAGCCTATGAGAATAAAGATCAGATAAAGTGCTATATACAATATATACATTGGGTGTTGCATAAACAGCATAAACGAATATTGTAGCAGTAGTAGAGTATTGTTATTTTACATAATATGATAAATGTTAAAGATAAATTGATGCATAATGATATATACATATCTTGCATATAATGTCATATATAGTGATATCTTTAATACAATACAGTCGTGTAATATTCAGACACTATAAGATGTCATAGATTATAATACAATACAATTCTGTTGTTAGATTCGTAAGGTATACGAGGTAATTGCCTCCTCAAAAAGATTTAAAACATTCTTAATGCTCTACGTAAGGCAAGATATAAAAATACACAAGATGTAAATAGTGTTGCAACAAAACGTATGATTGCTATGCACAATACAGGGTACAAATTCAAATAATTTAATGTGTGAAAATGCATATCCGACTTAACTGCTCTATGAAAATATACTACACTCATGTCCATAAATTAAGGATAATTCGGAGTCACGCGGAAATCGAACTCTAAAATAAATATATCACCTGTAAAATCACTACACACATCTTCAAGAATCATATGCAAATTTCAGGAAGTAACCAGATGACACCGATGGTACGTCACAATGACGAGAGTGTAAGAAAGTAATATATAAAGAATACAGGCAAAGAAGTAAAATTGTTCACAGGCGTTTTATAAGCATTTCAGTGTAATAACCGAATAGTTATGACACAAAGGACGCATTTGGATGATTTTTTACGTGGTAGAATTATCGGACGTCTGGAATGTGGGCGTACCCAACTGGAAGTATCAGACGAACTTGGAATTGCCCAGAGTGTCATCTCCCGGCTTTGGCAACGATTCTAAGATGATGGTAATGTGAGTAGACGTTACAGCACAGGTCGCCCCAGAGTTACAACGCCGAATGCGGACCGGTATTTCGCTTTTGGCGAAGCACAGCCTCAGACCTGTCTCGTCAGCTCTCTTCAGCCACTGGTACGACAATTTCAAGGCAGACCGTGTACAGACGCTTAGGGCAGATTGGTCTATATGCTCGTAGACCTGTCAGATGCGTTCCACGTACTGCAACTCACTCTAGCCTGCGGTTAGCCTGTAGTAGAGACCATGCATTGTTGACATGGCAACAGTGGGCTTGTGTGAGTCCAGGTTTAGCTTGCAGTCTGATTCTTGCCGGGCTTTCATATGGAAAGCTCCAGATACCCGTTACCACCAAGAAAACATCGTTGAACGACACCGTAACGGTGGTGCAGGCGTGCCCGTTTGGGGTGGAATTATTCTGGGCTCCAGAACTGACCTGCACGTTTAAATTGGAACCATGACAAGCCAAATCTATCGGGACGTCATTCTGGAACAACATGTACGTTTGTTTCGGGGCGCCATGGGCGCACAATTTGTGTTTATGGATGACAACCCCCGTCCTCACCGTGCAAACATCGTAAGCGAATGCCTTCAATCGGAGGATATCACCCGTATGGACTGGCCAGCATTCTCATCGGACTCGAATCCAGTAGAGCATGTATGGGACATGCTTGGCGGACGAGTTGCAGCCCGTCAATCTCCTCCTACATGTCAACCGGAATTTCGGAGAGCATTGCTTTTTGAGTGGTGTAATATCCCCCAACATCAGATCGATAATTTGATACTCAGCATGCCTAGGCGTTGTACGGACTGTATTGCATCGTCTGGGAGACATACAATGTATTAACAATCATACCAACCATGTAATATTGGTCTTTTGTAAATAGGTTTTTTTTTTGTAATTTGCTCCAGGGAGAAAAAATCGATAATGTTTTTAATAATATCAAACATGTAGCATCTTTTTTGCTCTTTACCTTTTGTTTAATAAATAAGCTTTACAAATAAGTCAAATTTTTGCTTCTAACTCTTCCTTTGCCTGATTTTTCATTATTCTTAATTTATGGACATGAGTGTAAATTAGCATTAGATACACATAAAACGTAATTCACAAATGAGGTATTGGATAAGAAGACTATTGCATCACAGGTGTGTTTAACACTTTGCATAATTTTAAAAATATACAGAAAGAGTACTTGGCTGTAGAGCTTCAGAGCTGCACAAACAGAGTAGCAGACAAAGAATCACATTGCCAAAAAGTTAACACTATGTGAGTTGCATAATACCAAATACATTCTAGAATGCATATAAGTAACTATACAATAATTGAGTACATCATTACACCACAGGTGTGCTTAAACACTTCTGCGTGACTTTTATTTATAAATTAGTTGCTACGTTTGAATTCTGATAAATATGTACCAATATTGGCATACTTTTACATTGCGGATATATTGGAATATTTTGATGATTGATGCTAGAACTACATTTTGTGTATAATGATGCAGGATTAAACTTTAGGCAGTACCTGATTCGATGCAATACATTCAAGAGTAGGTTGGTGCGTACTGATAATTAAAACATTTCTGACATAGAGTTCAGGATGCAGTAGTACCTTCAGAATATGGTTGGAATTCAGTTGTGCGCTTATGAAGTTTGACATAAGTCCAAGCCTAATGTGGATAGTTTATCCATTATGTTTACAATTTCACGGATCAGATACGGCTGTTTAATTAAAAATTTGCAAAATGCTTGACGATTAGCATCTGGGAGAGGAATATGGGAACCAGCAGTGAGTGGGCATGTTGAGAGGTAACGTTCTGGCATATCCACATCTCCTCAACAACAGAGCTTATCGATATTGACAAAAAGTTGTTATATTACGTTAAATTAAATCATGATGTCATACGTATTAAACTGAAGTATTAAGTTTTTTGTTTCCTGGTTTGGCAACAAAAAATTATTTGCGAATTAGTTGTTGCTTAGAAAGAATGAAGTGATTTTATTCATACTGAAATGTTTTTATGCATTTTCTTTTCTGTTGTATATAATTATATTGTACAGGTGTAATTATCTACAATTAAAATTTATAATTATATTGTACAGGTATACATAATTATAAATTTTGTCTTGGCCGCAGTCCTTTAGTAATATAAATTAAAATGTTCATATCAAATGCCCATCCAAATTTAATCTGTATCTAAGGCTGAAAAGAATTTAATGTGAGATCCATTTGAGATATGTAGCCCAGAGAAGAGAATGCAATTTATCCATACGAGATAAGAAAGAAGGAAATTACGTCAGTGACAAGTTTTCACAAGCTCCGCAAATACGAGCTGACCCATAATAGGAACAAAAGAATGTGAAACTATTCCAAGGAAATACGAAGAGAATTCTTATTAATTAGAAAATCAAAGTAAACATTTTTTGTTTCATAACATTTTCTTAATTTTCCGGTTAAATGATATGCAAAAATTTCCGCGGAAACACGTAACAAGGCGATTTATCTACAACTGTCAAATAATAATATTATAATATTTTTAAGATGTGCACAAATCATAAAGAATATAAAGAACGTATTTTCCCAAACATATGGAACCCGTGATACATTGAGTTACAGTCTGTATGTTTCGGTATCAAATAAGTTCTATCGGCTTGATCGGAAAGTCATGTTGTATTTTTACTATGTTTTTCAAAGGTGATTTATTTCTATAAAAATAAGAATTCAATCAATAATGTATTGACCATTTCGTTCGATGACCTTTTTCCATCATTCAACAAGGTTCATAATTCCACGCTGGTAGAATGACCTGTTTTTAGAAGCGAAAACCTGTACCAGGTGCCGATTTATAGCCTCATCGGATCGAATGTTTTATGATGCAAGGAATTCTGCAAAGAGCGAAACAAATGGATCTAAAGGCGCATGGTCAGGCGAGTACAATGGGTGGGCAACACATCCCAAGCAAGTTCCAACAGCTTTTGGCGGGTAACCAAACTAGTGTGTTGTCTTGCGTTATCTTCGTGAAACGCAACGCTTTTACGATTCACGAGTTCTGGCCGCTTTTGATTGATTGCATTGTTAAATTTGTCCAATTACTGACAATACACAGCTGAATTAATCGTTTGATTCCTTGGTAAGAGCTCGAAATGAACAACACATTTGAAATCCCACCGCACTGACAGCATGACCTTTTCCTGGTGAATGTTCGCTTTGGACGTGGATTGAGGTTGTTCATCGTACTGTTTCCAAGACTGCTTGAGTGTGACGTTATTGTACACAATCCATTTCTCATCACCAGTGACCATACGCTCCAGAAAAGGGTCGTTTCCTTCACGCTTAAGAAGAGAATGGCGAATGCTCAAACGCTTCACCAAATGGATTTCCTTCAGCTCGTAAGGAATCCAAACTTCAAGCTTGCTTACGAATCCGAGCTTCTTGAAAAGGTCGTGAACGGTTGATTGAGCAATGTGTAGTGCCTCTTCAATCTCTCGTTTCGTGTACCATGGTACACGACAAAGTACCATGAATACGAATGAACCATGAGTACCATGAGTACGAATTAAAGGCATGGTACTTAACCATTGCCTTTATTCCATAAACTTTACTCAAGGTTTCACACGCTTGCGTCGCATTCTTGACGTTGTGGAAATGAAAAAGCAAAATATAGCGAAAACCAACAGTTTTTTCCTCCATTTTCAACTCTGTATAAAATCTATCCAACTCATTCGAATCGAACAATTTTCTGCTTATTGAGTGGGTTAGAAGTATGACTTTATACAATATTTCAGTGAAGTGCGTGCGCTTGGTGCTTCTATTCCAAAAAACGCACTAACGACATTTGTTAGCAAAATATGACATGACTTTCCGATCAACCCAATAGATCTGGCATTTTCTGAAACTTCAGACAGAAGTCTCTGTCTGTGTCACTGAACATGCACTCTGAGTTACATTATATCCCTAAAACTTACACGTGGTATTTAATATCTTAAGATGCTGTGAATAAATATGTATGAAATGGTACGAACTACCAATGAACAACTACAAATTAAATTTAAAAAATGAATCTCTTTGTGAAACGTTTTACCAAGAGATAGAAAAACTGATATGGAAACAAGATTTCTTTCTGAGTATTTTTGAAGTACATATCCAAACTGAAACATTTTGTGAAAAACAATTCAAAGGGGATTATGTGTGGAGGAAATACTTTGTGTCGGCAAAAGAAAGAAAAGAAAAAAATAGGAGAACTAACTTTGGTAAAATATCATTCGAAGAGAGAAAAATAATGAATCAGAAAATAAAATGTTAAACATTATTTTATATGTTTTAAAAAACAAAATAGAGATGCAACACAGATAAAATATTAAGAACGCCGAAAAACTGTAAAATAAAAATACGAAAAAAATAAAACATCAAAAATAAATTTATGTTAATGAAAAAAACGAAAATATTAAGAAACATTTTATGAAATTACACACACAGCGAAAATGAATTAAAATTAGAGATTTAAGATAAAATTTGAAAAGGTAAAAATAAAATACGACAATCAATTTGCATCTGAAAAATTCGAATCGTAAACTTAGCTTTAAAATAAAATTTTGTTCGTATGCAATAAGTAACAAAATTCTGACTAACGTCATAGGAGAAAAATTCAACTAACTCCGCATTAAATATTTTTAGAACAGGAAAGTTTAGAAAAATGTGAGGAAATATCTAATAGATTATTGTGAAACACAAACGAAATGACAATTTCTTTAAACTTTTCGAAATATTCCATATACAATTAATTTGTCAAGTTTCACAATTTATTACGAAAGTAACAATGTTCATTTTTAGGAGCTATTCTTCAAAATACCATCACTTCTTTAGACCACGAGCACTGCCATGCCGTGCTTCAATTGTTTTCGATTGTAGGAAATTAGAACGTCTAGAAAGAAACATTTTGGACCATTTATTCAGCTTAAAATCTTTCCTCAGGAACCAAATATCTAAGAAAGGGTGTGATATTGTCTTCAAATATTATTCCTTTATTACATGGCAATCAGCTACAACATGTGTCACTTATATTTTGTTATTTGAAGCTCGTGTTAAATCAAGTATTCCAAATTTCCATTTACTTGTAACGTTTCTTCATGATTGAGAATAAAAATCGAATAGTTTACGGCAGCCTTTCTGAACTTTGTTGAAGTGAAGACTGCTTTTATAAATTAGAATATTCTTCGGAATAAAAGAATAAAGTACTATGTATAATGAGGTAAATACAGTGCAGCTCGCTTATAGCAACCCCTGATTTAACGAGAACACAGGTTTAACAAGGAAATTGAAAATACTTGATACAATGTTAAATCTATAGGAGAGTAACTCGCTTTTAACGTGCAAGCCCCTGTTATAGCGAGCAATAGTTTTGTGACTCATAAAATTTCTATTGATTTCCACCTCTCCAGTTCAGCTAATCCTTTCATGGAAAAATTTCTTTAACATTCCGAAATCAACCGAAAGTTAGTTATGAGTCATAAATCCTACGCATACGTGATGGCGAGATTTTTATCTTGGGAAGTGATCAGGATTCAATTTTTACAACGGAATTCTACAAGTACGGACCAAGGGATCATCAGAAGTTTTAACTTTTGTAAGCAATTGATGATTTTATGCTGTTCTATCGAAAAGGAAAAAAATAGGAACAGCCACAAATGCTAATGTAAACGTACTCGAAGCGATACATTTAATGAACGATGCATGGGAAAACGTTACATCAATATGCATTGCCAGTTGCTCCGTAAGGCTGGATTGGACATTTTTCAAGAGAAGAAAATCGCCGAGGAACAACAAGTAGACGTCTTCAAAAATTTGGAAATGAGAAGAGAAGAATTTGAAAATAATGTACCTGTTGATGCCAATATTATCACTTCCTAGATACCTACTCCCGAGGATATTGTAGCTGAAAAATTCAAGTTACAGAAGATGAAAAATTAATGAAAGCGGCGATGATATCGACGAATGGGAAGAATTTCAAGTTGAACTGCCTCCGATATTCGATTGCTTTTGAGTGCGCAGAAAAACGCCAAACGTTTTCTGAAGCCAGGGGTGAAAATAAATAAAGTATTTATAATATAGTAAGTATGTATGAATTTTTCACGAATCCGTTTTTTACGAGCATTTGTTATAAGCGAGTTCGACTGTATTATGTTCCGCTTATTTCTAAAGTAAAATTTAAATTAATTTGTAAAGTTCCTTGAGGCTAAATATTCATGGAAAACCTATCCAAAAATTTGCGTTGGACCTTGACCGGATGAAGGAAATTAGTGACCCATTCAACCCCTGTCTGACATGTGATTCTGCTCTGAACAAAAATACAAACTAGAGAATCATACGACTCGAAAGTTCAAAGAGTCACTTCGCGAAAATCACTAGACCTATTAATAGTTCACTTATAAATTTAAGTAATTTATGTTAGTAATGTAAATATAAATTATTATTTATATATATGAAAAGGTATGTTAAAGCATTAAATTAAAATGAGTAAGATATTATTAAGCAGAAATTGCTGGGACAACGTTATATAAGAAGAGTGAAAATAAAAATTCTGCTGGCAGCTCTCCAAAAGTAATGAAACATTGGACGTTTATTAAAAAAAGTAAGAAAAACTTTAATAATGAATACGGATGGAAAAAAAATTGATTTCCAGTAAAAGAAATGAATCAAAAGGAATAATAACGAATATAAGAAACAAAAGAGAATAATAATAATAACATGGAATATCACAAGCGTTAAAAAAGACCATCAAATTCAGAAGGCATGAAAAGAAATAAGGGAAAGATATACAGCATTTTTATAACGATACACGTGAAATTTTTTTGTTCGGAAAATTAATCATCCTAGGCAAAAAACAAAGATTTTGGAGTAAAAAGATATTTCTCAAGTTCAAAATAAATTATAAGACTAAAATTACAACTCTAGTCCATTGATGCCAAAAAAAGTTATTATTTTAGATTCTCAAAAATAATTATAAAAAGAAAGATTTGTTAATATATTGCTATCATGTTAAATAATATTTAAAATTTTTAAATCTACATGAAGGAAATCATTGCTTTAGATACATGTCAAATATGCATTTGGAACTTTGCAAGAAAATAGTTTCACGAATTAGGGCTGGCAGGGAAGTTCGCCTGAATGTAACAAAAAGTATTCCATTTTCTTTTGCGATGTATGCATGTTTACTGTCCAATAAGACTCCTTCCTCTCTGAGTCTAACCACTCCTTCTCGGAAACTCCACCTCTTCTCCCCTGCCTGACCTCCCGAGCAGGAACTTATTTTTAACTTATTAATATTTTATTTTTTATTGTTAAGAAATGGGAAAATGCTTTAATTGAAAAAACAACTAACAGAACATTTTATGAAGCATATGAATAAGAAGCATTTTTTGGTTATACGTATTAAATATTTTGCTATATTAGAATCAAATTTCGTTCAAGTTATTCAAAGAAGTATTAAATGTCTAAAAATATAGAAGACATACAAGATCATTACGAATTTATATTTCGTAAAATGCTTACTAAAAGAAAAATTAATGTGAAAACGCGAATTAATTTTTTTAAATGAAATTTTTGTAATATAAAATACCAGAACCGCTAGAATTCATAATAGATATTTGTAATGTTCACGTTACATATATTCAGAATATTTTTAATATAAAAATATCAAATTCATACTGTTTTGATTATCAAATTTACGTACGTTTATAATATTATATAGATTTATAATATCAGAAATACTTAAATTGCTAAATTTTAATAAAAAATAAGTTTTGGAAGTAAACAAATGTAGCTATCTTTAGCCCTCACCTGTATATCAAAGCACTAATAGTTCTGTAATTTTGAGAGTATATGCTGTTTACTGATTACCTCAATATACTTTCCACCCGTCCTTATTTCCCATGGATATTTATAGTATTTTTAGAACAACTGACAATAGCTGGCACTGACTAAGTAGCGTCTTAACGGGAAGAGAGCTTGAAGCAAAAGTGTACAGTTTTTCAGTATGGCAGCCTATTAATAGAAAAATTTCAGTTCTAGAAATTTTGGTTTCAGGTTCCAAATTAGTTACGTGAAAGTTTCGTTTTAGGTTTCGCATTAGTTAGCGTCATCACCGTTATTAAGTCATATGTATGGATATATCTAGAAATGAGGCAGTCAAGAGAAATTTTGATGCATTGCAGATGCTAGAAGAGGAAATATAAAAATCTAAAGAAGAAATTTGAAGAGCTATTGCTAATTAAGTTAGTACTTTATTAGACATTTATTTCCTTATTTTAGGTTTCACATATTAGATTTATTTTCTTATTTTACATAGTCTTCCCTCTTCAAGAAGAAAAAGGCTTGGCGAGAGTAAAGCCTTTGCCTTTTTAGCAAAAGCATTAGAGCAGTAGCAAAGAAATTTTATATAATATATGCAGTTGATAGTAGAAAGCAAAGGTATCAGGAACATTGTCTTGATGCTTCACTATCCGGCGTCATTTGTTTCACAAACTTTCTCAGATATATTAAAAGGTATTAAAAATATAATTTTAAAATCAGAATACATAAAACATATAAAAGATGCAGTTTAGGAATATGAGAATAAAATTATGTGAATTAAAAGTTCAAATTGAAAATCTCTAAAATTCTTGAAAAGATAAAAAAGTTCTTGTGTTCAAGATGTATAAAGTCCTTGAGACGATATCTTGATATCATCTCAAGTCTTGATCAAGTATTTTGATATCAACAGTTTCACAGTTTGGTGTAAAAACTCAGTCTTTTGTAAAAGCTTTGTAGCTGCAATTGAATTTCATGATTATCTAATGAAAATTATTTTAATTTTTACTGATTGCAACATTTAATTTTTACGAAGAACTTTCAAAAAGACAAAAACTGTACAAATTTTCAACTGTTTCCTGAACAATTAAGGTTTAAAAAGTATCAAAATTTATCTTTTCGCTTTATTATAATAATTATTTGGTTGAAATTTTATAATTTGTATTTTTCGGAATTATTTCTATTCCTCTGCTTATGCCATAACGCTTCCTCTCTAATTTCTCTTCAAAGGGGGAACATGTGAAATTTAAATTTAAAATAAGAAAAATAAGTCACTAATAAATTACCAGCTGAATTAGTAATAGCCCTTAAAATTTCTTCTTTAGCTCTAATTGCGTATCTCCTAATATCTGACCTCTGCAGTGTTCCGCAATGCCAAAAATTCTTGACTAATCCCTGCTTAGATTCTAGACGACGACCCTGCATTCCTAGAAATAGCATCATCTTACTAAGTTGTTCCATTTTTCTGTTTCTAACTCTTGCTTAGTTTAGAAGTAGTCGTCGGTGGACTCTGTCCATTGTTTCAAGATGTGATATGTTGTATAACAATTGAAAAGGGCTCATTGCATTCATAATGTTATCCCATCTCAGCTGATATGTATTTCTAAAAAATCATTCTCCAGTAAATAAACTTATGCCGTGAAAAAATTGTTTTGTGATTCTTCCAAAGTGCTGTCATCTACAGCGCAGCCTAATTGTAACGAGTAATCATCCATCGCCAATGGGCTATTTGCAAGATAGGCTGGTTATGTTTCTCCATAGAGAATGTTTCTTCATTTCCACAGCCTAAATTGTTACATGTTATAAGTTTTTCACATGATGAATATGCCCTTGTATTATGTCGCACCTACTTTTATGCTTCGGAAATGGAAACAGCTTGAACGATATAGAAATATTTATTGATTCTAAAATAACATTTCTAATGCGCATGGATATCGTGCAAAAACAACTTCGTAATGGAGAGGAAAGGAGGATTTCCCTTAAAGAGAGCTTATTTTTGCAGTTAAGTGCTAGAGGGAGTATTCCATACTATATGCATGTCATATTTTAAAGCGTAGAAGAAACACTGGAACTTTTAACAGCTTTTGATATTCGTCATGGCTGGGGGTTAAATGCGAAAGGATGAAGATAACAAAACTGGATTTGGATAAATCACCAATCTTTATTTTTGCACATATAAAAAATCATCCTTTTTCAGACAAGATATTTTTTAATCATAGTGAGAACACAATAATTTATATGTACATGGGTTTTAAAAGTACGATGTAAGCATTTTGGACAGGACAGCCTAAGCGGCGCGGAGTCTTTTCAGAGTGGAAGCTATGAAAAGAAAAGACGTAGTTGTGCCAAGAGTATTTATACCGATTATAATGCATAAGTACAGCTAATCTGTGATTGGTTAATTTTAGGCTATTACGTAACATGGAAAGATCTCGAATTTGTGAGAACTGAGGAATTTAGAGGGGAGAACATAAATCTAGAATACTTAATTTTGAGGTCGCAAATTATTCTTAAAGAGACCGTCGTATTTTGTTATATCTTACATATTGCCCCCTTTCAAACGAAAGGTTGGTAGAGTATGATGGAAGAAAAAAGCATTGCTATGAGAGAAGCAAAGAAAGTTTATCATACAAGGCCTAGAGGTTTTCCTACGCCATGTCATTATTAATGCCCTTTATCATATGCAGATTGCGAAGTACTTAAACATATAATTCACAACTATTACAATACCAATATAATTTGTAAATAAAAATAAATAATAAATTAATAAAAATATAATTTTTTAAACGTCCTCAATTTCTTAGAATGTCCAATGTAAATTTTGTAAAGTCTGTTGATGAAAATAGCTCCTAAATGTTCAAATGTTTTCCCAAAGTAAATCTACAATAACAGAGTTTAAAATTTTTGTTGATGAAAGTATTTCCATTATAATGCAGCCTGAGCTGCCAATTTTCATGTAGAAATATAATATTCATTTTATTATTAATTGAATAAGTTCTTCTTATTGTGGATACACATGTTTAATTCAATAGAAAAATTAATACAAAAACGTAAGGAGTTAATGCAATACTGAATAACACAATAATACTTTGAAGATTAATTGGTATGTCCTCTCCAACAAAATCAGCGTACCAGCTTGCTTGGTGGTTGGGGGATGTTTAAGTACAATATGTCAAAACACCTCCGTTCCTTAGAAAAAGGTAACTGGTTTTTGGTATTGTACAGTTGTCAAAGTCATTTGCTTCAAAAATCTTTCATATTAATTAACAAAATACAACATTATACAAAATTAAAATTGAAATTTAAGACAAATAACTCGTATAATCAACTTAAAGTTTTTTAGATTTTGCAAAATATAATTAAATATTACCCTACAATGAGAAGAAAGAAAGAGAAAAAGTTTTGTTTTAAAATTTGTGTTTGTGTGCTTGTGTGTGTGTCATAGCACTTTTGTGCTGAAGTATGGTCAGAGGATCGTGATTGGTAAAGAAAATAGAAATAACCCAAGTCAGTTTCATAACCATAGCTGAATCTCCTAACAAATAAAACAATAAAATTTTAGTGGGGTGTTAGGAATGTTTTTAAAGGGGACAGCCGGCGTGTGCTATCACCTCTTTTATCCTCCCTAAAGAGAGGATACAAGGAGTAATACACATAGTGGGAAAACTCATGACGGAAAAGGGAATAAAAATACCTTTGTCTTTGAATGAGAATCTGGTATTAAATTCAGACTTCCAAAGTGCGGTGTTAGAGTTTTTCCCCTCCTCATCTTCTGGGCTATGATGGATGTATGCAACAAATTTTGAGCGGAAAAACTCTGGGAAGAAGGAAAGGCAGGATAGGAAAGGAGCCAGACTGGGAAAGGTCAAATTTGGAAAAAATAAACTGTCATAATTAGGTTTTAAAGTTTTGATCAGTTTTTAAATGACATATAATTGGGGAAAATAGCTTTAATGTAATTAACCAAATCATTTTGCACAGAAACAAGAATTCTATTATTTCTAACAGTTAATTTAAATTCACTAGCTAGATTAAAAGACCTGAGCTGGTTGAGTTAACAATTTCTGATTTCATTTTAGTTAGAGGATTAGGCTTATCTATTTCAAAAGTAACACTAGAATATTGTTTTAAAATTTTGTAAGGGCTCGAAAAAGGAGGAGAAAGTTTACAGTTATTAGGACACTGAAATTCTTCGTACATTACTCAATCACTTATTTTAAAATGACTGGGTTTATAAGGAGCATCAATTCTTTTTTTATTTACATTGTGGTAATCATCAGACTTTTTTCTGCAATTTTTCTAGCTTTTTCGATTGGTGGATATAATTCTTGATTTTTAGAGGGTCATAAGGTCATTTTCCATACATTAAATATGATGGTGGGAATTTTGTTACAGAATGAGGTGTATATTCTTCAGTAACCTGAGGTAATAATTTTGTTCATGCAATATTACCTTGACAAGAGTTTAACTTACATTTAAACTAGTTATAACTGTCTGATTAATTCGTTCAATTTTACCATTAGTTTGAGGTTTATTAGCAGTAGTTAATAATTCTTTTACATTATGATTTCCCGTTGCTTAAATTTTGAAGAAGTAAAAGCAGCATTTCTATCACTTAAAATTTTCTTTGGTACTTGAATTTGAAAAATCTGTCTTAAACAATTAATATAAATATCAATAGTTACACTTTTAGAAGCAAAGTCCATATATAACGAGTAGCATGATCAGCAATAATGTGAATATATTTCTTAGTAGAATTATAATAATTTAAACCACCAATAGTATTATGAGGACTGAGTGTTCTGTGAAACATGGTAAATTCTGTAAAGGGTTCTTAACCTCAAGTTTTCAGTCCTGAACTGGAACAGTGAGCTGATTAGATGTAAGCTTTGTTCTGATGTACCTGCTGGGCTGGATAGTAACTGCACGTGAAGGGATTTAAAATCCTCTTTTATTAAATCACTATTAAATACAAACTTCCCAATTCGGGAGAGATACAGAAAGTAAAAGACCGCTCTTGGGTCGAACTTAACAATCAAATCAATTTAAAACTAAACCTAAAATAGAACTTAAATCAAAGGTTGCTTCGCAGAGCAATTCGCGGAAGTTGGCCTCTCACTAAATGGTGCGTAGCAAGATATACCAATACTAGCGCACTTCAAATTGTTTTACAATGCAATCACGTAGTAAGCACTATGGCTTATAAATTTAAACTGCTAGCTGGTCAGGCGAACGTTGAGCGGCGTGACCGTGATCTGAGACTAAGCTCTCATACACTGAGAGGTTTCTACCTCTGGCTTAAATAGTACTTGGCCGTACTTCAAAATTAGCATAAGCTAAAACCGCGCGCTTCTTCTGACGGGAAGTTGAAGCAGAGAGGAGATAGACAGATTTAAATTAAAATAAAACTTGGTTAGTTTAACTAAAATCTTACAGTATCAATAGACAATATTTCGAAAGGTTCACTAACGGATCGTAAAGATTGAATAAAACCAAATTTCTTTTGTTTACTTTTCTCATTTAACTGACATATTTCACTATCTTTACAATAATTTCTGACACCTTGGACCATTCCTGGTCAATAGTTGAGGATATAATAAATTTATTATTGAGGACACACCGATATGACCAAAATTAATATGAGCCTTTTCAAGTAATTTAGTACGAAGATATACTGGAATTACAATTTTATATAATCCTTGCTTTTTAATAGTTATCACATCATTAGTTTTCTTATAATTAGAATTGCAGACATAATCTAAATTGTGATTTTCTTTAATTTCTTCTAATGATAGTAAATTAACTTGCAAACAGAAATGTTGACAAATAGCATTTCTAGTTAACATATCAGCTTAAACATTAGAAGAATCCTTTTTGTACTTAATAATCAAAATCATATAGAGATAATTTCAAAGACCGTCAAAATAACCTATCTGTAGGATATTTAATATTCTTAAGTCAAACTAAAGCAGCACGATCAGTATGTACAGTAAAATGATTACCATGTAAATAATAATAAAATTTCTCTAAGGCATCAAATATTTGCTAACAGTCTAATTCAGTAATTGCATAATTTTGCTCATAAGTCCTTAATTTTCTAGAATGAAAAGTAAATTGGGTGTAGGTTACCATCTGGATGTTCTTGTTTTAAAACTGCACAAACAGCTTCTTGAGATACATCTACAAATACATGACAAGGGTATTTTGGATTAAACAAAGTTAGAATGGGTCCTAAAATTAATCCATCTCTCAAATTTTGAAAAAGCTGTTCGGTATTCAGTAGTCTATTTGTACGGAGTATCTTTTATAAGTAAGTTTGGAAAAGAGGCACTAATTTTTGCATAACTTTGAATAAATTTATGGTACACGTGTATACTTCCTAAAAATCTTTGTAATTCTTTAACATTTTTAGGGGGTTGTAATTTTTTAATAACTTCAATATTTGCATTACTGGGCTGATATTTTCTTACTTGAGCGTCATATCCTAGAAAATTTATTTTTTCTTTAACAAAGTTACATTTAGATTGCTTTAATTTTATATTCTCTTTTTTACATTTGTCAAATATTATCTTAAGATGTTTGTCAAAATTTTGAGAAAATACTATAATGTCATCAAAATAATTTAAAGCAAACTGAATCTGATATTTGTTTAAAAGTTTTCTAAGAGCTCTTTGGAAAACACCTGGAAAATTTTTCCAACCAAAAGGTAATCTATTGAATTCGTAAAGACCAAAATTTGTAGTAAATGGTAATTTTTCAGTGTCTTTTTTTCATTTCATTTTATATGCCAATAGCGAGTTGCTAAGTCCGATGTGGAAAAACATTTTGCATCGTTAACAGTATAAATTCTAGGAATAGGTTCAGAATCTGTTTTAGTAATTTAATTAAGTTTCCGACAGTCAATACATAATCTGTTTTTTGCATGTTCATCTCTTTTATAAGCTAAATTCACAGGTGCAGCCACAAGAATTGAAGGATGGTTTTATGAATTTAGCATTTAACAATTCATCTATTTGTATCTTAATTTCACAATTGTCTTTAGGAGAGGCTCGATATGGTCTACACGCCATAGGTAATTTTGAAATGAATACCTTTACTTATGATACGCTTAAACTCATATACTTCTTAATTATTAAAATTCAATTGCAATTTAAATAAAGAAACACAAGAGGATGTTAGTAATAAATATGTCAAATTAGAATTTACAACATAAAATGCAATAGTATTAGTGAGTTTACCAATCTTTCATGACAATTTAATTACTTTAGTCACACAAAGATCTCCAGATAAAGATAATAATTTTGTATTAGGACTATTTTTCAATAATTTTCACTTATGCATTAATAGAATTTAAAATTGTTTCAGTAATTACATTTACCTCTGTTCCTGTGGCAATAATAGCAGGGACATTTAGATTATTAAACTGAATATTCACTTTGAAATATTCACTTTTGTACACTTTTTGAGAATCTTCATTATTATAATAACTTAATAGAAGGAAATGATCTATACGGATAAGCTACTTGTTGTGGTTGGAAATTTCTCCGTGCCTGGTTTTGAGGAGCTTTATACCTAGGCTTGAACAAATGGTCTTGGAGACCTGTATCTAAATTGGTAAAAATCTGGATGCACACTTTGTCTTGGAGTTGAAGATTTGGTGTCTGATTCATTTCTCCCAGTAAACTTGTGCTAGGAAACACTTTAGTTCTCGACGTTACAATCGAATCATTTAAACTGGTGAAATTTTGCATAGTGAACATCAACATTTGTAGCTCTGGAAGACCCTGATTCAATGTTTCGATTATGATGTGATCGTTTAATTTTAAACTAGATGCGAATTTTCGTTCATCCGACACATTCTCACTTACGCATCTCCAGCTTGGGCTGCGGCTAGTATTAATGACATCAATCAACTGCAGATTATTCAATCAAAAGTTCTTCGACTTATTACCAGTGCTTACCTTTATGTCCACAATGAACGTCTTCACTCGGATCTAAAAAACAGACTTTATCGGAGGCTATCTAACCAAAGCTAACGACCGTTTCTTCAACAGTGCCAAACACTGCGACTTCCTCCCTTACTGTGGGACATTCCACTATGAATCACTAAACGAAAACCGCCACCTGAGATGACTGGCTGCCTACTGGTTCATAAAAGACCTTAACTTTCTGACTTAAGGACTTTGAGTCTAAATTGTGACTTCTATACACGAATACTAATGAAACGTCTGTGTTATTTTAAAGATTTTGTATTTACCTCCCCTTGCAACAATCACATGACTTCATTCGGCGGAAGAGTACGATTCAGCCTTTGAATTACTTTCCTCCTCAATAAATTCACATGACCTTTTTATGTACACCACCTTATTGTACTTAATCTTCTGAACATTTTGATAGCTCGTTGAATGTATTTGTAAGAGGTTTTAATGTTCTGCGTTGATTTTCACGATTTCTACCATTTTTACCATTTACCTTTTTTTTACTTATTTACCTTTACATTTTACACAAGTAAAACCCTACAAGGAAACCGAAAAAATATACAGTACTTTCATCGGGATTCGAACTCCAAACTTCCTAGTTGCTATCCGGACTTGTTTTTAATTATATCTCGAAGACATACAGTAAGTATAGAGAAAATAGTTTATAAATAAGGAAAATAATAAAGCAGGACTCATAGATCCTTGCACTCGGGCATGGGATAGTAGTAATTAATGAATTTTGAGCATAATAACAATTTTTTAATTCTCTCCCGCTTAAAAAGAGCCTGCGGAGGCGCGGACCAATAAATTCGGTCGCCACTATAGAGAGATTTAGAATTGAATAGAAGATTTAGAAAGCCATGATGTAAAGATTTTATATTAACTAATTAGTTTTAATGATTTAAACTTTTGTTTTAATTACTTTCCGTGCTCCTCACCAGGATGCAAATTAGATGTTAGAGGGTTTAATTCGAGAGTTTTGAATGTTAGAGCTTTTGGCAGCTCTCTTGTACTTTATATTTTAGCTCCAGCTTCACAAGAGATTATTTCGGTTGAAAAAACGCGCTATTTAAAATATTTGAGCCAGCTTAAATGTCAAAAAATTATAGTAATACAAAATGGTCTACTTATATTTTGTGTATTTTCCGACTGCACAATATAATAAGCTGAAGTTGGATTTCAACTTTAACTACCTGAAAGCGGTGGAGTTTTGTTATTACGCGCAAGTAGTGCCTTCTATTTAATATAAAGATCATTTTAACTTTTGCAAGACCTTGCCATATTGAATCAATTTAGAGGCACAGCTCTCTTGTCGGCCTAATAGGGTCTGAAGGACTTTGATTTAACACTTTGAAGGCCAAAATTCTTGAGACAGCCTTTCATTCAAACCTCTTGAAATGGTCGAGATTGCGATATTGTTTTCTTCCCTCCCTGTAAGGTATGCAGTAGCAAGTACAGTTTCTCCAAATGTATTGTATCAGTTTATTGCAGACAGCTTGTCCTAAAAGGCTAATGAAAGCTTCTTTGTTAGGAAGTAGAAAAGATATCATTTGAAATCTTCAAAGCCCTTTGTAGTAAACCTTTTAAACTTAATGGACGGTGAGGGAGGAAACGGACGGGACGGGTAATGGACGAACACGGACCTTTCGGTATTTTAAGCGTACAGAGTAGTGAAGGCTTCGGTTTTCTAACGGTTAAGCTTTTACACAAGTAAAATTCTACAAAAAAATAAAATAAATTCGCAGTACTTTTCGCCGGGATTCGGACTTCAAACTTCCCAGTTTGTATCCGGACTTATTTTTAATTATATCTCGAAGGCATGCTTTTAGTAGGGAGAAAATGCCTTATAAATAAGAAATAATAAATAAGAAAAATAAATAGAAAATATTACGTTTATTTTCTTCATAAACAAGGAAAATAAATAGAACACAATTGATAAATTCTTGCATTCAGTCACGGAAAAGTAATGGTTCATGAATTTGGAGCGTAATAACAACTTTTTAAAACTATTTTGCAAATATTTCTTCTTTTAGAAGCTATATTTACTGTTTTGTTATTTTATTTTTGGAGAGCAAATCAAAACTCTAATTCAGTGATTCGCAACCACTCTGTCGCGGCACTTTTGTATACCCCCAAATTTTAGAAATGTATATAGCAAAAATTATAATTGGTTTAATCCTAGTATACGCTACACATGAGAATCGAGGAAATTTCGGTTTTTAAGACGTTAATAAGTGCGCTAGTTGTGGTATCCAAGCCGATTTTGATGCTCTGGAGGAGAGCGTAATTAGGAGCATTTTCGCTCGTGTTCAGTATATGATTTAAATTGAGAAATTCTGATTGATGCAGATGAGAGATTAGCTTACTTATCAGACATTTTTGTTATTTTTAATAAAATAAATTGAAGTATGCAAGGGCCGAAAGAAAATATATTAAACTCAACAAATAAACCGATGGGATTCCAAAAACAAATAACTTTATGGAAGAATAAAGTTCAAGAAGGATCAATCTCAAAAGATATTAATAAAATTATTCATAAAATCGTTATTGAGGATTTGACAACATGAGAGGAGAGAATCATTCATTGTTTCCCAAATTAAGACATAAAAAAATTGATGGGGTTCGTAATCCAGTCGCGATAACGAATACCTCTGTATTTGAATTAATTCTAAATGAAGAGGCAAAACTAATTTCGATTTCTAATAATCGAGATTTAGTTCATTTTAGATAAACATTAGATGCGATTATCCCATGACGGCCATCTTATTTGTGTGAATTCGGATTTTCTGTATTAACCAACATAAAGGGGAATAAATGATCGAGAACTGTTAAATGTAGAAGACGATATGAGAGTAGCATTGTCAATTTTACCACAAAATATAAATGCAATTATCAAAAAAAGTTAAGCTCAAATTTCTCACTAAATGTATTCTTATTATTAATTAATCTCTTAATAAACGTACTATTTTGTAGTATATATTATTTTATTTTAGATTCAAAATTATTATCATAAACTATTTTACACAGTATATTATAGGTAAGTAAACAACTTTTAAACTTACCTTTTTCTTTGTGTGCCGCCAAATTTTGAAATCGTGAGAACTGTGCCCCGACAAAAAAAGGTTGAGAATCATTGGCACAGATTGTCTAAGTTTCAATTATATATTTATTCCAAAAGACCCTGCCCAATTGGTTATACATTTAATAAAAAGTTATTAAAAATTCCATTGAAGTATTTTATTTATACATCTTTTATGATACATTGTCCATAGTCCAATAGGAACATTAAGTCCATTTTGATGCGATCATATTTGAAAATTCATCAAAACTCTTGTATTCTCTTATCTTACAGATGAACTGTAGAGACATTAGGCTAATTTAGAAGCCGGAGAGATAAAAATGTGCAACGCCTTCGCCGGGAATCGAACCGCGGACCTCTGAAATACCGGCTCAGTGTGCTGACCATTACACCACGAAGGCACGCTACGAATATGGGAGATATACCTTATATACTCCCCTTTTTAAAGGGCGACTAGGGTTTTAGGAGACCTAGTCGCCAAATCCTGGGTGTGGAGAGTCATCATCCACAACCGTTTTAGTTCGGGCGCCAGTGTAGAGACATTAGGTTATTTCGTAGCAACAGACATGAAAAATTAGCAGCGCCTTTGCCGGGAATCGAACCACGGACCTCTGAAATACCGGCTCAGTGTGCGGACCATTACACCACGAAGGCATGCGAAGAAAGCGGGAGAAATACCTTATATACTCCCCCTTTTAAAGGGCGACTGGAGTTTTGGGGACCCAATCGCCAAATCGCGGTGGTGGAGAATCATCATCCACCACCTTTTTTAGTTCGGGCGCCAGTGTAGAGACATTAGGTTAATTTAGAAGCCAGAGAGATGAAAAATGTGCAACGCCTTCGCCGGGAATCGAACCGCGGACCTCTGAAATACCGGCTCAGTGTGCTGACCATTACACCACGAAGGCACGCTAAGAATATGGGAGATATACCTTATAGAACAAAAAGAGATATCCTTATGATAAAGCAGAACCAGGACAAGAATGAGGCAAGTGATACGCTTGCTTCAGATCAATCGCTAGCAGGACTACCAAATTAGCTATGAAAAATTAGAAACGCTTTTTAAAAAGAAATTATGATTTACAGTTTTGCGGAGAATGGAGCAACAGCGTTTTAAAATACGGTACACATGCCCTACGTCTTGCCTTTTATACTTAACAGCAATAAAAAGCGCCCTACGTCTTGGCACAGCGTTTCATTTTCAGCCCGTAAGGCCAACTATTTTATTTTCGTTAATCACATGTTTAGTCAGTTAATCATCCTCAGTCAGGCCTTTTCAGTTTGACATCGTCAATAACAACAAAGTTATTTATGTTACTACCTTCCCTTATAAAGAAGTAGAAACAAAGAAGTCTTAAAGCAAAATGTTATGATTTTATAACATTTTATTTATTATTATATATAATTTTATAATTATTTTATAATAATTATAAATAAATATTTATAATTATAATATCATTTTATTTATATAGCAAATATATCAGGAAGTCGACTGCTGAACGGATTTTGGTCGATTATAGGCGACAGAGGACAACTTCAATGACAATGCAACTTAGATTATCAACAAAATAATGACTTGAGAAAAAAATTAAGGAACAAATTAAAAAAAAAAATCTGGAAGCTTTCAGATTATATATGACGCCCAAAGGGACATTTTTTTAATACTTTGCGTGTTACCTTTATTTATTAAATATCATGTTCTTCGCACTTAAACCATAAAACTATATTCAACAGCAATATCACAAAATAATTTTAGAAGAGCGTATCTTTAGAATGTCCGAAACACAATCTCGCCCGCTGGATATAAAAATGTTTTTATCCAACAGTATTGCCGTTGTTCGCTTTGAAATCGTGGAGTTTTTTAATGAAAAAATCGTTAAAGTTTTACAAAATATGAAATAGATAGTAAAACAAATTCTACATTCCAAATTTGTGCTTCCAAATGCTCATATTCGAGTGGAGGACTATTAAAAATTTGATGTCTGTAGGTACCGTTGTTTTTTCACAGTGCGAGAAACATACATACATTCATGTAAATTCTTTATTATTTATTTTCTTTAAATATAATTCAGGGCTCTAATATTTGGTGACGCAAAATGCCAAAGCGAAATTAATAGCCTCTCTGGCATAACAAAACTAAGAATCTTAAGACTTCAAAAAAACGTTTCTGAAACGTCCATGTTGAAATCAACCAAATGTTAGTAAAAAAAAAAAAACGCTACGCTCCTGAAGAGAAATTTATAAAGGGAACTTTCTTAGAAATATCAGATTCACATTTTAATGATTTTATGAACAAGATTGAAATCATTGTCGCAATTAAAGGCCTACAATTGTCTCCAAATAGTGTGAAAATATAAAAGAACAGTTATATAACGACATTAACAGATGTTCTTGTTTTCAGTTTCATTAATCGACAAGCATAAATGGCATAACACAACTGTTTTTTTTCATTCACATTGTTTGTAAAAAATTAAACATCTAAAGAGGAATTGTTGGGTATGATTTCTTTGAAGGAAAGTACTAGAGGTGTGGTATATTCAACTAAATATTAGTTATTAGTTTGAAAATACCGCTTTTTTAAACACTCTCAATAATAATAGATAGAACAAGCGCGAAAGGCCACACACAAAAAAAAAACCAAAAACCTAGAGACAACAAGTACCTACAGACATCAAATTTTCAATAACGTAATCCTCCACTCGAATATAACCATCTGGAAGACCAAATTTTGAATTCGTTTTCTCATCTATTTTATATTTTGCAAAATTTTAACGAATTTTTGATTAACAAACTCAACTATTTCGTATTTTTATGCCAAAATGACGACGAATTCCCAAATTATTGAGCTACCACTGCATATTTCACCAGTAAGTCTGAGCCAGAAAAGGATTAAATACAAAAGAAATTATGACATTACCTTCAAATTAGTTAATTCCATTCGTGAATGTTTTCGGAAATGGTATCTCTCCCAGTTTGAGCATAATGTATGACAGACAAAATTATTATTATTATTACAAACTTAAGGTATTTTTCCCCTTCTTTCTGCCTGTCTTCGTGGTGTAACGGTAGCACACTCGGCGCGTATTCGAGAGGACCAAGTTCGAGTCCCGGCGAGGGCACTGCTCAATTTTTATGTCTCTCAGCTTAAGGAAAAAAGGCATAATGACTCTACAGTGGCGCCCGAACTAAAAGGTAATGGATGATGATTCTTCACCACCACGATTTGACGACTTTAGCACCTAACCCCTAATCGCCCTTTACATGGGGAGGTATATAAAGGTATTATCCCCCTTCTTTCTGCATTTTTTCGTGGTGTTAAGGTAGCACACTCGGCGTGTATTCGAGAGTAACATGTTCGACTCCCGGCGAGGACATTGCTCATTTTTCATGTCCCCCAGCTTAAAAAATGACCTAATGACTCTACAAACGTATATAAAGTGGGTAAGTAGAAATAAATTTCAGCAACGATTTCGTGAATTGTTGCTTGGGATAAAAATTTTTTCTTTGATCAAGATCAAGAATGTGTAAATTTAAATAATGAAATCTGGCTTAGGGATTTAGCGTTTCTTACACATTTTACATAGAAATTAATTTAGAATTGCAATTTAAGAAACACGGTAAATTTAAGAAACAAGGTAATAGTTGAAAGAATCAGTAGCATTAGTGCAAACAAAACAAAACTTATACGCGAATAAAAGTTTTGCTATAAAACTATTTGAATCGCTTTCTAAGTATATTTAATCACCTACAAAATAAATCAAAATTATAATTATAATATTGAAAAATGTGTTGCAGAATTTAAACATTGATCAAAGACATTAATCACTTTTTAATACACGTTTTGGAAAAAAGTTATTTATCTGTCTCTTCCTTTTAAAAAAGTTATCACAACGAAAATATCTTTTTTTTTGTTTTGATATGTTAGGAAATTCATAACATAAAACCACGCTTTCTTTGAGTCACGTTTTTGAGCTACATAGAGCAAATTAATAAAAGATTAAAAATTTTCAGAAAAATAATTTAATGGTAGCAGCAAATTAATGGAAATTTACATTGCAGAATCACAACTCATATTAAAATACGCGATGGAAAATTGAATTCTTCGAATTACCTAATAAAGCAATTTATTTCTTTACAAATTTAAATTATTTATTTTAATATTTGAAAAGGAAATCATCTATACTTATTCAATTTCAGAGCTTTAAATGATAATTCAAAAATGTAATTGATTTCTGTTGAGCCATAGTGGTTTCTGTTGGCAATAGTGTTGTGTGCGTTAAGCTTGCGGTTGGACGTAGCGTGAGACACGAAATTTTGTAAATAAAGAACTAATGTCCTTTTTTTATTTCTAACTCTAAATTTTATTAGTATTCCTGTAAAAAACTCAAAATATAATTCTGCAGAAAATTAAAGTTTAATATTATTTTTCTAGAAGTAATTTAAATTACTCTAATTCATATTTTTAATTTCTGTACTTTATGATTTTTATTCCGTAATAATTTTCTTTGTTAATTTTGTCATGAGCTTATGCATTAAAATAATGGGTTTATGAACGTCCCATGTTTCATTACTGACTAGCGAAAAATTGCGTTGGATTTAGGCATTTTGAAGAAGCAGGTTGTCATGTAATATTTAAATATCTGAAGGATTTAAATTCTGAAAACTTTCATCAGAAATATATAGTTTTAAAAACTTCGCAACTATATCAGTTCTGGAAACTAAACGAATAGCTATACGACCTTCTAAGAATAATACGCGAAATGCTATTTATTTCGGCCATATCTGAATTCAAAAGCTATGTAGTATATTTTAAGTATATTTTAAAATTTTCTAATACTTTTGTTAACGTATAAGAAACATCGGTAAACTTAAACTAAGCGTTATAAAATTTTAACATAGTCGAAAAAAATAAATTTGAAATATAGTTATTGTGTCTATAAAAAATGAGTTAATTAATCAAGTAAATTACAAAAAACTATCGCAGATTTTCCTCTTAGAAAGGCAAGGAAGGATTTAAAATCAAGGCTTGAAAACGAAGCTTTATCTTACAAAAGAAAATCTTTGAAAACAAAGCCTATATTTTTAAGGCCTTGAAACAAATCATGGCCATATCATAATATCTAACAAACATAATATCTTTCTGTTACTTTAATATTTTCAAAGTTATTTTGATTGAACCCTCAAAAGCATATTAAACCTTTTTCAATTTTAAACGATAGATATTTTATTATTTTCTAGATTTAAAACACTATGATTAAAAACTGCTGTAAAAGTTACGGCATTACGATGATGAACAGTTACGTTTGTTGACTACAATAGCGAACAGTTTTAACGTGCACTTTACATACGGGGGAGAATTTACCCTCTTGCTTCAAGTGAAAGCACAGCTTTGTGAGAAAGAGTATGCCGCAAGGCCTAATTGTGTGTTTTCGAAGCAGGAAATGTAATGTTAAATATATTAAACGTATCCAGAAATCAGATTATAAAAATCGCTTGTTTTAAGGCCAAAAACATTAAAACTTATTTTAAAAATATTTATGCTGTTTCATTTTTTTCATTGACTTCAATAATATGAAAACATAATGCAGTATAACAAAGATAGTTTTGAAAAACGATTAATGTACACGCCTGCTTAAAAAATAAGCAACAAAGGCAGTACACAGAATAAAACAAAAAGTATTTAATGGATGTGCATGAAATTGAGCCAAAAAGCTGATGTGGCATTACTAGACCACATAGCAAACAATAAAGCAGAACCATGCAAAAATACGTCTATGACGACCATCATATCGCGAAGGACAAAATGGGTCGGAAGAATGTGCAGTAGAAACATCACGCTAAATGACGGGTATAATACTCTCCGCTAGCTAAAATGCACGCTTGACAACAGCGAGGCAAAGCTGGCAATACTGTCATTGATCGTTTGTTGTACCATTTCTGTAGTAATGCACGTCGGAACTCTGGGAGGGTGCCTGGCACCTTACTGCGACCTACTATCAGCCGTTCCAACGTGTTCCATGCATGTTGTATGTCCGGTGATCTAGCAGGCCACGCAGATGTGGAATAGTTTCACTTTCCAGATAACTCCACACCACTTCATTTGTATGAGGGCAGGCGTAATTATTATCTATAAATATCGGGTCGATACCCACTGCAGCGATATAAGGACGCAAAAGATGGTGCAGAATTTCATCAAGATATAGGACGATTGTGACGGAACCGGTCCGAATCACGCATGGGTCGTTGCGGCCGTTCGTTGCTATTCCAACCCATAGATGTAAACCTCCTCCTCTGTAATGATCTCTTTCGACGATGTTTGCCGCCCGATAGCTTGTCCCTGGCTCTGGCCATATCGTTCTAGACGTTAAATCGAGTACGTAAAGGGTATGTGGCCCCATTGCTGTGGTGTTCATGGGCCCAATTCAGCCGCGTTCGGAAATGCCATAGGGTCAAAGAAACATAATAATTTGTAATGTTCGGATGACAGCAAAGATGTAATTGACTTGCAAGGAAACGGAAACGTTTAAGGAAAGTGGACATTTAGTTCTAAAGTATTAGTCGTAAAATGGCCTGCAGAGGTTAAATCGATATTGCAGCCGCAATAAGGGGAAAAGACGCACACACACAACAAAGATTTAAGCGAGATTCGACCCCTCATACTACAGTGAAGATTAACAATCAGCCTGCGCTATCTACTACACCATACAGGGCGATGAAGATGGCAATCTCCTACCAGGATTTTTTGTATATAATGATTGGCTTGTCTTCCCACTTTCGGAATATTTGAAATTGTAAAATAATTGGATGAGAAACTTAACAGAAAATTGCGCTGAATTTTTAATTCATTTTTATCCAATTTAGAAACAAGATTTCGTTTTAAATTGCAAAAAAGATTTCTGCAATTTGTATTTCTGAAAATAATACACAGGTATTGTCAATTTCAGTACCGCGAGAGAGGTTTTAAACACGAGAAATCAAAGCTATTTGATCAGGAGAATTCTGATATTAAAAATTTCCATTTCCTACTCATAAGTAAAATACGTGTTTAGTCTTGATAAAACCTTTTATATCTTTGCTTTCCATCGGAATAAATTCTCTAAATAAACAAATTTCAGACATAAAACTAAATAACAAACACGGTATTTCGGATGTTAAACAGCATCAAAATGAATTTAATGCCATGAAACATAGATTTCTAAAACTCTAAGTGAATTCTTCCCTTTCAGACTGGAGAATATTACTCAGTTTTTACCATTAGGTTAATCAGTAACAACTTTTAAGCAAGAAAAATATATTACCTGCTGCTTTATGTAGTAATATAAGAATCTAATTAAAGCAGAATTTGTAAAGAATTATGTGTCAATGGTACGGTTTATGTATTGTCGTGCTGCTGGTGGTCTTAATTTCTTTAGAGTTTCAGCTTTTCGACGGTGATGGGTTTGTTTGTACGCTGTGTGATTATTTAAAGTATGTCCTTGTCCTTTTTCCTGAATTCTTAGTTTTTACTAGCATACAATATATTTAGTTTTATTTCGTTTCTCTATGTTTCCTTTTGTGCCATGATCATCCAGCAGATTTTCAAGTAGGGTTTGAGATTGGTTGTGATGGATGTAGTTTATGATTTTGTTTAGTTTCGTTGTATCAGCTTTTTCGTTACTGGGATATAAGGACCTATGTTTTCTGAAGCAAAATTTAATCTATCTTTCTGTCTTTCCTCTCGGACACGGCGGGGCCTCAGATCGTCCTCGTTTGTGGTTGGTCTTTATGGTAAAAAATTTTAGTTAGAGTCAGGTATGCAAGCTGGGATCTGCCCAGATAATTTTACCGCCTATTATGTTATCATAATTCAGCTTATCAAATGCAAGTTTTTAAAATTAACTGGAAAACTCAGTTTGTTAAGTGACCGTCAGTTAAACGAAAATTGTTAACAGTTAAAAGAAAACTGTTAACAGTCCATGACATTTGGTACCAGCGTCTCCTGTACGTCAAAAAAGTCTAATCCTCTTGCTAGCCGTAGGTTTAAAATCCCGGTGAATGGGCTGGTTGTATGAAACGTTTCGTGATTCCACCCATATCCATGATAGTGTAATATTGCACGAAGCAGTTTCTTATAAAACATCCTCCACGAAGGCCTTCGTCCTCATAGGCAGATAGCCTTAGATTTGCTTCACCTTGATCAATTAATCTAACCTAAACCTGTTCTTGTCCGAACAGTCATTTTGTACTGAAGACTGTTGTAGGTGAATCTCAGCAAAAAAGGAAAAGGGAGACGACAAGTCCGAAATGAGCCTATTTCGTGGGATATAATAGGGGTAGATAAGATTCATCTTACCTGAAATTACGATTTAAAGAAATATGGAGAAACAACGTTGCAGAAATCTTTGATTCAAAAAAGCTGGAGGAAAAAAGGAAGGAAGACTACATGGCGCCACCATTTACACCTGCGTACACTCAAGAATTTAGAAAGCACGTGTTTTGCGTGCTACACTTATGCAAAAATCTTGTCTAAAGCTAAGAAGGAGGAGAAGTTTGAGATCCAAAAAAAACAGGTGTATCCTCTTAAACTCACGAATCTGCGATGGATTTGCATTTTGTTTTTCAGCGAAGCTTCTGGAAACTTAGGTATTCATACGAAAGCAGCGCGTTGACGTCAATAAGCAAACTCTCCAGCGGTTCAAAAGCAAACTTTATGTGTCGAAAGAAATGAAAACAAGGACAAATTTGGTAGTGTTAGTAAAATTACACAAGTTTATGGCAAACATGTTTTACGCCAAGTATTAACGCCAAGACCAAAATTAGTGTTCATAAATTTAAACAATTAATTCAAATTTAATTTGAATCACAATTAAAAAATTCATTTATTTTTGGTCTTCAGTTTCGTACTTTATGGTCTCTTTTTTGACAATAATTAGTCGCTTACGCCACCAGCTGAGTTTTTAAATACTTCTTAAAAAAATGGAAAATATATAATGATTCTAACTAATGTAACTTCTTGGGCTCAGCTAGTGCTTAATAATAATGAAGATGAAGAACCGCGCTTATTGCTTAACTAATAGCGGGGGGTGTTTATAAAGTCCCGGACCCATTTTGATGTTTAATAACTCATAAAATAATAAAGATAGATTAAAATTATTAACATAAATGGTTAGATAGACTCAAAACGTTTCATGACCCTTGTCAATGAACTTCCACGTGTGCCCCCTTTGCCGCACGGAGAATATCAAGTCGATATTCAACTAATTCTATAAACCACCATAAAATCTGCGCTTTCTCTTTTGGTGTATGCATTCTCCTTAATATCCGGTCGAATAAAACATCGCATACAAAAGTACTAGAACAAACACATCAAAAATAAACATAACATTGCAATAGTGCCAAAAACAAAAGAGAGAAAACTGCAATTGATAAGCAGACGATATTTAGAAAAGTACAGATATTTAGACTGGAAAATGAAATTATCTGAAATTAACCACACGCGCGGACGATATTTACAAAAGTAAAGATATTCAAACCTGAAAAGTAAAATATATAAGTTATTCCATCAATAAATGCCATAAGTTTGTTTATATCTTCATTATTTTATGAGTTATTAAACATCAAAATGGGTCCGGGACTTTATAAACACCCTGTATATATATAACTAACAGCAGCAATAATATCGCTTAACTAATGGCAGGCAAATTAAATTTGAAGGAAACAAAATTAAAGAAGTCACGATTTGTGGAATTGCAGTTCATTGGCGCACGCGAGATAAAAATGTTTTATTTCGGAGAATAATAACACATATCTTTTAAATCCTCGAGTTTGTTGAATAAATTTGAAAGACTAATATATTACGCTTTCTCGAGTGGCAACATATATCTCATAAATCGCCGAATTTATCATTAGTCCAATAGGGCTGTCAGTCTCAAAACGCTATTTTGTGTTGTTTCATTTTAATGCATTATTTCACTTTTCATGCTAGTCTGCTGCCATTCGGAAAGATATAAGATAGTATTCTTTCAGATTCAGTCTGTCTGTTATAAATTAACAAACTAAGCTATTTAAAAGCAATAGATTCAGTTCTCGAGAATATTATTTTTTTTAGATTTTAATCTCATTGATTTAAATAAAAATGAATTAATTCATGATACGTAAAATTAAAAGCATTAAATAATTTTATAGAATTACATTATATATTTTTGACTTTTTAAATATACGGAAGATAAATAACGTTCCTATATTCATTAAGATGCATATTCAGATAATATACTATAAGATGTTTCACTATTCCGTCTGAGCTATACCTATCGATGAATCATATTAAACTTTAAAAGAGACATTTGGCAGTCGTTAAAATCTGAATCTTTCAGATTTTTTTAATTGGATTAATTGTGTACCAAATATGAAATTAATAAAAAAAGGGAAAAGCTGGAAGCTTTAGGATTTTATATAACGTTCTAAAGAGCGTTTTTTAACGTCTTGCGTGTTACCTTTAGTTATTAAATATCATGCTATTCACACTTAAACCAGATAAAATTCAGTTCAGCAGCAATATGACAAAATATTTAAAAACAACAAAACAGCATATCTTTAGAATTTCTGATACACAGTGACGCGCTGGAGATAAAAATGTTTTTTTTCCTAAAGTGTTGCCATTGCTCGCTTTGAAATCGTTGAGTTCGTTAAACAAAATTTCGTTAGTTTTACAAAATTTGAAACAGATAATAAACCAAATTCGAAATTCAAAATCCGGGTTTTCAAGAGCCCATGTTCCTTTGGAGTTAGATACCGTTGTTTTTTCACAATGCGAAAAACATGCATGCATTTATGCAAATTCTTCATTATTTAGTTTCTTTAAATATAATAAATGGCGGTAGTATTTGGTGGCAAAGATTTGAAAAGTGAAACGATTCAAAATGCCGTTTTGAGACTAATAGTCCTTTAGGTCTAACGCCTCTGTGGTCTGACAAATTCAAAAGTGTTTAAAATTTGGTGGCTGTAGGTGGCGCCATTTTTCTACAATGCTAGGAACATAATACGAACGCACGCACAGAATTTTCACTATCTAAATAATACAGAATCATTGTTTTATTTTTGCTCTTATTGGCTGGGCGTAAGTGTTAAGTTAATTTACCAAAGGAAGAAATAACAGAATCAGATGTGTAATATAAAGCAATTTGAGAAAAGCTATGTTTTGCTGTCAGAACAACACGTAAAATATATTCTGCAATAGAAATTTGGATTAAAAAAATGGGATTGAAGGAAATGAGATTTAGGGGGCTATATTGTACTTTGGGGCTTTATAGAAGGAAAGAAATTCCTCTACATAATCAATTTAATTTTCATATTTTTGGTATTCGAAAACATTTTTCACCTGAGTAACTGCTTAAATTCATCCATCTTCTTTCAGTATTTGGACTTCAATAAATCCGCATGAAAAGAAAAATTATTATTGAATTTAACTCAGTATGCTTTAAAATTTTTATAAAATTTTAATTTTATTACTTAAGACTTCCAAAAGTTATTAAAACAAACTGCCTTCTTATGTAAGTAGATATTTTAAATCATCAAAAACTTTGGTTGCTGTAGGTGTCATCCTAGTAACTCTGCTTTTGTTTTGGGAAGGCTGTGTTATATAAAGTTTCCATGTATGGAATTAACTATGGCTATGGAGGCTTTATAATTGAAGATAAGTGCAGAGAAACGGGCTCACAGAAGATAAGATTATGATTATTTGAAAAATAAATAAATAAAAAAAAATGTGTAAAATTTCAGATTTTATATTAGGCTCAAAAGGGCGTCTTTTTCATTTAAACACACATACATGCTTCCAGAGCATTTGGGCTAACATTTGGGGCTTTGAGCTAAAAATATTTAAAAACAGCATATCTTTAGAATTTCGGATAGACAGTCTCGCCCGCTGGAGATAAAAATTTTTTTTATCCGACAGTTTTGCTAATGCTCTCTTTGAAATCTTTAAGTTTGTTAATTAAAAATTCGTTAGAGTTTTACAAACTATGAAATATACAATAAAACAAATTCGGGCTTCCAGGTGTCCACATTCGGGTGGAGAACTACGTTATTCAAAATCTGAAGGCTCTAAGTACCTTTGTTTCTTTCATAGTGGGAGAAACATACACACATTCATGCAGATTCTTCATTATTTAACTTCTTTAAATATAATATATAAAGTGATAATATTTAGCAGCAGCAATTTGATAAGCGAAAGGGACATTTATAATGAACTGACGGAAAATGCCATTTCGAGACTAATAGTCCTTCTGGGCTAATGCCCCGTTGGGTTAATAATAATAGTAAAAAAAGAACTTCTATTCTGAGTGAAGAGTGGGTTTTTCTGGGCGCTGGAGGAATTAGTATGTATCATAATGAAGATTATCATAGGCATAATGAAGAAGATGAAGATACAAAGAATGGTTAAGAATATTAAGAATCTTATTTACATTATATGAAATTTTCTCTTTATCCCATGTGTGCTGTCTTGGTGAAACTGGTAGCACATCTGGCTAGCATCGAAAGATCGAAAGATCTGTAGTTCAAATCTCAATAAGGGCATCAGTGATTTTTCAGATTTCTTGCTCTGAAAAAATTTTAATATATCTATAGATTTGTGACGAAAAATTAGAAACTGATTTTGGAAGCGAAATCTTGCGTTTTAATTGAAAATTACAAAAAGGGGAAATAACTTTGTTTCATATGAGAACAGTAGAAACTTACTATTCTTATGAAGCTTACCCTCTGAAAAGAATGCAAGTGTGAAAGCAAGAAAACACTCACGTTTACTAAAAATTCTTACTTAATACAATTCATATATTTTCCGGGAGCTAATCTCACTAGATATAGTAATACTTCTGTTTTGCATGTATGTTTTCTGCTGTAATACAGGATTTTGTGTTTAAAAATCTAGTTTTGCCTAAAAGAGCAGCTTTTCTTCTCAAAAACAGAGGATTATGCAATGCTTTCATAGTATTGCTTCAATGATGAGAGCATTGATTGCATTTTGATTACCAGAAAATAACAGCATCGATTTTCATATATTTTAAATCATTATCGTTATCGTCTTTCTATGCATAATGTTCTGCGTGCCAAAATTTATTTGATAAATTTGTGTACTCAGTTCAATGTAAAAAATAATCATTGAATATTATGCAGTTGAAAGTACTTTATGTAGAGGAAATGAAATATTTACGAATTATTTTGCTAAACAAAATCATCACAAATAATTTTAATTTTTTACATGACCGGGACATTAAGTAAATTTGTCAGCGTTATCCTCGCATTGATCTTTATCAGTCTTAATGGCTTTATAAAGTGTTTCTCCCGCCTTCTTCACATGCCTTCGTGTTGTAGTGGGGAAGCAAGCTTGACGCGTATTCGAGGGGTCCGTGGTTCGAATCCAGGCCAGGGCATTGCTCATTTTTTACATGTTCTGTTTCCAAATAACCTAATGTCTCTACAGTGGCTCCCGAACTAAAAGCTGGCGGATGATGTTTCTCTACCACCAGGATTTGATGACTGAGTCCCCTAATCCCTAGTCGCCCTTTAAAAGAGGGGAGGAGTATATAAGGTATTTCTCCCGTCTTCTTCGCATGCCTTCGTGGTGTAGTGGTCAGCACGTTTGAAGCGTATTCGAGAGGCCCGTGGTTGGAATCCTGTCGAGGGCATTGCTCATTTTTCATCTCTCCTGCTTTCAAAAAATGCCTAATATCTACAGTGGCGCCCGAATTAAAAACGGTGTTGGATGGCGATTCTCCATCACCAGGATTTGGCGACTGGGTAACCTAATCCCCAGTATCCTTTTAAAACGGGGGAGTATGTAAGGTATTTCTTTCGCCTTCTTGGCATGCCTTCATGGTGTAATGGTCAGCACGCTCGGTGCATATTCGAGAAGTCCGTGATTCGAGTCTCGGCGAGGACATTGCTCATTTTTCATCTCTCCTGATTCGAAATAAACTAATATCTCTATAATCTCATTCATTTTTTGTAATTTGCACTAAATTTTTTATAAGAAGCTCTCATTTTTCTAAATGTATAAAGGGAGACAGGAAAATGTACAAAAAGTTAGATTTCGTAATTTGTACAAATTCTAGGACCGGAGGTTTCCGAAATAAAATTCGGTAAGGTATTTTGTCGGTGCGGAGTATGTCGTAAAAACTTAAACATCTTACGGAAACATTTGTATCAGTTTCGCTATAATATTTTCGTTAACATGTAGTCTTTCTTCTGAATTCAGTCTTTTTCTTGCAACATTTTCTCATTCTAATCTGAGACAAACCTGAGACAGGAAATACCAGAAAGAGATAAACTCGAAATTTAATATAAACATTTAAGACAGAATTTCCTACGGTTTTATAATGAATTTAATAGTCTTTACAATACCACGGATAGGCAAACGAATTTACTGAAAATCAGGGATCTTAATTATATGCAAGATTAAAATCAAATTAGCAAAATTAAGAATTAATACATGTAGCAAAATCAAAAGCAAATTTTCGGATCATGTGTACAGAATTAAAATATTTTACTGTCTTCTTAACTCTTGAGTATGGCAATAATACATAATAATATTCATCTTAAGACATTAATGGTCTTCTCATCAGTGAAGATTTTATAAAGAGCAAGACTGTATTTCATTGCGATATCAACACGCAAATCACAAAATATTTTCTGATTGTTATAGTTTCTCGCAATACAGTATGACCCAAAGCATTTGCTCGGAAAACGTAAATGAAAATTAAGGTATTATATTTCGTGTAGGATAATTTTTACTTTTGAAACGGACGTAAAAAAATTCCTTTGCAAATAATGTTAACCCTCAGGGGAGATGACCTATACACACCTTAAGTGATTATTATTAATCGATTATTCTGAGAAATTAAATTTTATAAAACATCTCTTGCAATTAAAAGTATAAGTTTGAAAAAGTATTAAATTTTAGCGATAAATATTTCAAAATGGCTAACCCGAATATCCTACCTACGCATTACATCAGGTGAATCTTCTGACTCATCAAAAGCAGCTGCATCTTGGTATTCAAGCCCCGCCTGTGACACCGAGAAGGCTCCAGAGAAACATGCGACGAAATTGTTGAATTAGCTGCACCTGAGTCACGGCAATGGAAATCAAAGTCACGATTTTCGGTGTATAAAAGATGCTGTCGTTGGACTGGAGATCACACATTCGAGAACAACCCACAGCGATCATTAGCCATGGGGTGGATAACTCGACTCGCCTTCGTACTTTTCTTCACCTGCACGCAGATTTACTCTGCTCTAGGAGCTTCAGCTGACGTATGGGGAAATCCTTCAACGGCAGAAGGTCTCCTTCAAGCATTTACTCAACAACTGCAAGCATCTGGGGCTTTTTCTTATGACCAAATGGATGACATATCATCCATCAGCGATACCATTATGGACGCCATCGAGAGAAGTGCTCGCTCGAATAGAAGCTCCAAATCCAAGCTGCAAGCTCTGAACATGGCTTTCGCCTCTTCAGTAGCAGAAATAGCTGCCGCTGGAGAAGGAGGACAACCACTTTCGTTCAAGACTGGAGCAATAATCGATGCATTGGCAAGTGCATTTATACAAACCACAGGCATGGTAGATCAAGTATTCTTAAATGAAATGAATGAATTGATAACCATGTTTACTCAAGCCAGCGCAAACGAAGTCTCCAGTTCAAGTGCCGCTGCTTCTGCTGCTGCTGCTTCCGCCGCTGGAGCAGGAGGTATACTTTTCATTTTGATTTTAAAAAGTTCTTGAATCTTATTGGATATTAATTAATATTTAAATGCGGGAAACGTATTCAGGGTGATTTTCTAATCATGTCTGTAACGAAAGCAATGTTCTGAGCTGTCTGGCAGGGATAATTGAAAGAATTTTATGCGAACATTTTTGACAAATCGATCACCATTAACGCCACTGAATGTTACTATTTTAGTTAATTTTTAAAATGCTAACCTAAAAATTACGTTTCATTTAATTTGTATTTAATGCCATTTGCATTCATGCTCGCAAGTTGAAAACTTCGTGCTTTCCACGATATGTTTTAGCTCGGGGCGAAGCAACTTGAACTGCTTCAGGAGTTTACTCTGCTTTAGGAGAGGTTCACTCTGCTTTAGGTCTCAGCATTTCTTCCCGGTGCGAAACATTTTGCACATGATTTTGATTGCATTTCGATTTGATGGACGCGTTTCATTGGAATTTTTTTAAAGTTCTTGACTAAGTCAGCTAAGTTTAAGATCTAAAATATAAATCAGTCAGTATATATCGCTAGGTCAAGATAAACTTATTAGACACGATCATGGCGTTGAATTGATGGAAGACAGGAACGGAAAATGTCTACAGGCAGCTCTTGGTTAATGTTGCCACCGTTAAAATGTAATAACATTATTTTTAATTCTACGTGTCTTTGCTGATTCCTTCTTCAATCAGCTTTGCTGATTCTTGCTTTAAATTCTGCTGATTGCTACGTGTCTTTGCTGTCTTTGCTGATCTGATTCTGAGAATGCGGCTATTCAAAAGAGTATAACGTTTTTTGATTTGTATTTCAAATTAAATCAGTTTTTTTTATTGACAAATTCAGCAATTTTAAGTATATATTATCAAGCCGCGAAACAAAAGATTTTTAATTTGTCTAATGAACAACCGCCTGCGTTGTCGCTTCTAGCGAAACTGCCGTTCGTCAAATATAACACCTTTAACGTATCTATTAGATTTAATCAGTTTGCTATTGATTAATAAACTGAACGATTAAAAGCAGCGTACTGCCAGTGTGTGAAACATACACCTGTATATAAGCTTTTAAACAAATAACTAGTTCTCAAAATATTGCCGTTCGGCAAAGCATAAAATCTTTAAAGTTCTGTCTTCTAAGATTGAGTAGTTTGTTGTGGATTCATAAACTAAAGAAACAAACGTGAATCTTAAAATTTAAAGCTCTAGGTTGCTTTTTTAATAATGTGTCTTATCTATATAAATTAAAATACATCAGGTTTGAAATATATACAACTGACGATTTCTATGAATATATGGGCAGTTTTATTATAGTACTTTATAAAAGATTTTTCAAACGTTATGCATTATATAACCAGTATAGAAATCGTTTTCTATAATTCTGTCGTTGTATTATATTTATTTGTCTATATTTTTCAAATTATATTTTTTATTCCGTAAAATTTTAATGCCTTATACCATGATCTTAATCTTTAAATTCGTGCTTTCACAGAATGCTTGGCGCCCGTTCTTTCTTCTCCTCATTAAGAGGTTGGTTACATTTCCATCTGACTGACTGTCACTAGCTATATTTTCATTTAATCTCTTAACAGTCACATAATTCAAGAAAGCAATAATATGTATACTATGCAAGATAAGGGGGGGCAGTTCTATGTCTCCCGTTGTACTGGGCCGATAGACCAAATTCAAATTACGTTTTTCATGTCTCGAAAGCGCGTCTTAGGATATATATATTAGATTTATATATAGCATTGTTATAATATAGGTATTTTGACACGAAATCGGACATTTTCTAAAATGACACCCCAATTTTTTTTCCATATTTCGATTCTACTGCTCAGATTATGCCTAAATACTAAATTTTGTAAAATTTGGTGCGAAGTGTACGGAGAAATTTAAAAATTTATCTTGGCGAATTTTTCTCAGTTTGCGCCAAGAATAATTCACTCGGTGAACTTCTTAATATATTGCAACTTATTTTCCTTTCCCTTTTTATATTGTGCACGAGGAAAAAAATGTTACATCGTTCCTACTTTCAAATAATATTAACAAAGTGCCTGAGCCACATCTGATATTTTATTGCTTTCAACAAATATGCCAAATTTCAAAACGGGCCAATGTATAAATTGGCGTATAGCTTCGGAAATTTTGAATAAAAAACTCTAATTTTTTGCAGGTATGCTTATAAATACATCTTCTTTAAGAAAATATTAAAAGTTTTATAGCTTATAATTCAAAATTATTTTCGAAAAAAATACAAATTTAAAAAATAAATCATAAAAAATAATCGAATTTTATATGGAATGAACCTAAACTTCGAAATGTGAAAGGTAGAATCAAATAAATTTCATAAAAAAGAGAGAGATATTAACATATACCAAATTTAATTAATATTGGGGAGCTAAAATTTTGAGAACTAATTTTAATTTCCACCGGTAAAAGTTAACAACTGTTCATTTCTTTTTATGGAAGAAAATATTATCTGGAAACGTTATTCTGAAATTTCTCGCCGTATTCTGCTGAAACATCACTAATAAATTTAAAATACTCTAATATTTATACTATTATAATGGATTGTGAATCTGTTACCAAGTCTTTATTTAAAAAAGCTAACATGTGTATTTCTACAAGGCTATGGAGGTAGAGGATATGGTGGTGGATACGGAGCTGGTGGTGCTGGAGCTGCTGCCGCATCTGCCGCAGCAGCAGGGTTTGGTGCACAACAGCAAAGACAAGATCAAGGAGCTGCTGCCGCTTCTGCTGCTGCCGCCGCCGCTGCTGGGCAAGGTTATGGAGGCAGAGGTGGATACGAACAAGGTTCTAGTGCGGCTGGCGCTGCTGCTGCTGGAGCAGGATCTGGCGCTGGAATACAAAGACAAGATCAAGGAGCTGCTGCCGCCGCCGCTGCTGCTGCTGGTGGTGCTGCAGGAGGTATGTTACATGCTCCTGATTTATTTTTATATCGAGAAATTTGTAGAAATAAAACACAGTATACGTTATCGATAACAGTAAGGAATAAGATCACAGTATTATCAGAATTAAGTACCGTCTATTAAAAAGGAAGTTATCGATCATATTCTGGATACTAGAATGGCGACTGACGATAATTTTGATTTTCTGTCGGAAAGAATGCGATGGAGATGATGGAGATTTACAAATTCATTGTCACGCACCAGGCGTTCCTCTGGATTGGACGCCATTCATACTATCATTGTTAGATCTTTATATGAATTTTATCCTGAGATTTGTATATTTTTTATAACGCCTGTCTTCGTTTTTCGTATTTTTCCGGGGACCTGGAAAATGGCTTAACTGGCCTTGATCCCAAAACGTAATGAAAATTTAAGACCGATTTGTCTTCTTAAGGTCCTCGAGAACGTTTTGGATAACCTTGTTGTGAATCAACTACAATATTATATTCCAAGAAACGTTTATCTGATAAACAATTTGATTTTACTTCCAGGCGGAACACTGAGAATGCTTTATATCATGCGGTATACTTTTAAGAAACTATAAAAAAACTCGACGTTAGTGGAGCGTTCAGTTCAATAAGATGGCCGTCTCTTCTTCATAAACTTATTTATGTAGTAATTCCAGGAAATATTTTTGAACTTATTGTGGATTACTCTAAAGATAGGAAAATTGTGTATCTCTTTAATGATACTATTCATGCTATTACTGTAAATATCTACAGTGTTTGCCCTTAGGGGATCTTCCTGTGCTTCCTTGTACTGGACCCCATTGCTAACGAGCTTTTGAAATGACAATTAAACGATCATACTAATCTAATTGCTCATGCCGATGATCTTATAAGAGACACATCTTTGTGAAATATTGAAAAAAGATTTAACGAACTGGCAATATATTTAGAAGACTGGGAGACAAAAGAAAATTTGTGGTTTCACATTATTGAGATAAATGCAGTTGTTTTTCCACGTGAAGGTTAAACAGACATATAAACCCAACATAAAATATCGAGGTGAAAAAAATTAGATTTAAAGAAGAGTTTCAATACCTTGTTTTTGTAATTGATAGGAGTTTTGTCTCCTATTTTAAAGTTATTCATAGGAAAACCTGAATATATTTTAAATTATTCTAAGAAAAACTTTTCAAGGAAAGTTTCTTCTGGCAAAAATACTATTCTCAGAGGTATTTATGAAAATGTTGTGGTTCCTCGGGTCATGTCCGGCAGGGGAACTTGTTCGTTCGCGTTCTAAACTTAATTCGATCCAGAGAGCTTGGGTTTTAACATTTACTATATGCTTCCGAACTGTCTGTACGGAGGTCGCCTGTGTTTTAGCCACCGCAATTCCGCTCTCAGTTAAAATGAATTTATGGAAAGAATATAATATCCGTATTTATTCTGATTTCATGTCTGTTCTTTAGGCAGACGAACCTATTGATTCTTACATCTATGAAAACTGGAAAGTTTCGTGGCAGAATTCTAGCCGTAATACTGATTATATCAAATACGTGAAAATTACAAACGATTTTTATTATACTGATTTTGATCTAAATTAGATTTTGACTGGGCAATACCGTTTTCCTAATTACTTTAAGAGATTTAGTTTACAGAGTTCTGACACCTGCAGTTTCTATAATGAACTGGGCATTGTTAGATACTTTGTAGAGTTTTGTCCTTATTTTGCTGTTATTCGGGCAGAATTTAGGGATATTGTTCGGAGAACAGCCTTCATTGCGCCAACTTGGCTTCTTTAAGCGTATGGGCGACATTTCATCATGCCAATGGAAGTAAATACTTCAGATAATCAAATACTACAGAATAAATACTAAAATAATAAATACTACAGTAATAAGTACTAATTACTATATTACAATAATAAATACTAATAATAAATATTACAGATAATAAGTAATACTGCAAATAATCTCTTAGCAAGGGAAAAATATTACTGCTGTCTCCCTAGAAGAAGTACGTCATCGAATGGCAACCATTGCCTGCCATACCACAATAAGCTGTTTCTCCCTTTAATTACTATACTATAATAAAAAATACTAATAATAAATACTACAGATGATAAGTAATATTACAGATAATCCCCTAGCAAGGGAACCGTATTATGCCTGTCTCCCTAGAGGAAGTACGTCATCGAATGACAACCATTGCCTGCCATACCACAATAAGCTGTTTCTCCCTTTTTGACGTCAACGCTGTTCTACGAATAATATCCGAATTTAGTTATAATAGAGAATTTAACGAACGTCAAATATTCATTAATTACGATTTAGCAAAAAAATTGGTACGGAAGATTATGGAGAGAATAAATGATAATTAGAGAGCAGACGGCATTTTTGTTTAAAAGATAAAAGGATGAAAGGGGAGGAGGAATAGGAGGGACAAAAAAGGAAAAACAGTTATGCATGTGTGTATATATGAATTTTGTTTGTTTGTTTTTGTTGGGATTTGGCTGTTGTTTCTGTTTTGTTCTGGCGCAGCTCTTAAAGAGACCATTGGGCGATGTGAAGTCTGTCTGCCAGGAGGGTCGGGCTGCACCCTAGATCACATCACGGAATGGTTATTTGGGAATTCCCAACTGATTCAGAACTGCCTCTTAATATTTAGGACTAAGAATGTCCGAAATATTAACTTACCCTTGTTTGCTTTCAGTTGTTGTTGACAGTCAACTACTTTAACTGACAAATCAATCATGGCCCCCGTTTATGTATCACTGTTACTTTTACACATTAGAGTACGTAACATATTGCCAATAGCATTGTCTTAGATTTTATTACTTCGTAAGTTGCGTTCTGCATTCAAATTCCTTTTCACTCTTCGCAGTATGTTTAAATCTTGCGTGCTTTCAGAAGGCAATTTTCTGTAGTTCACGGTTTAATTAATTTAGGATTTGCTTACATATGTCCATTCTTCGAAATATTGACTTAGTCGGAAGTATATCTAGTCAAGTAAATATCATTATTATAATTAAATTTCAAAATAAACTAGTAACTCTGGATTTGAAACGTTCAAGGGTAATGGAGACCAATTAGAATATTCATTGATCATGTTTCGTAGTTGGGAACTCCCTCACATGTTAAGCAACACGTATATAATTTAGAGTATTTGTCTCAGCTTTCCTGTTAATATTTTGAAACTTTGCCATTTTAAGAATTCCTACTAGTTTTTGAAAACAACTCTATAAAATTAAACGCAGAAAAAAGTGTAAGATATAAATAGCTGATCGCCTGTCCCACTTATATATGTGTGAGAATTTTTTCAATAAAAGAAATGTTCTACTTCAAAGCTATTTGTTTAAATCCGCTATAACTTAACATTTTGTCAAGGATTCGTGTTGTGAATCAGTGTCTACCCACAATAACACTGCATGGAAAAACTTGAATTGATATTTTCCAAAGACTTTAGTACGGGTTTTAGAAGGTATTTGCACCTTCATAAGTGACAAAGAGACTCAGATCTTTAATCCCGTTCTAAAACATAGCACGGAAATCCACGTTACAATTTTCGGTGAACATTGCTTAAAATTAATATATTAAACATTGCTTGTCTTATCCTATGATTGTAAATATTGCATACCAGTTTTGACATTTCTTTGTTTCATGTATTTAAATACAAACAATTCCATTTTTCGAATATGTAATTTAGAACAGTCGTTTGGTTAATTCTAATTTTAATTCTTCATTTATGTATACTCAAAATCATAAAAATTTCAACTTTTGAATTTCTCAAGATAACATTTAAATGAATTGCAATTCTTACTAGATAGTCAGATTCCTCAATACATTTCAAACACGTAGTTGAATCTATTTTTTAAAATCCCCCGCTGGAATATTTAACGTCTCCTTTAAAGAAAATGAGATACACGGAAGATCGTATTCACATCTGTTTACATATTGTAGCGTCACGCATGGTATGCAATATGTAATACATAGTACAAGCGCTGTCTTAGATGACACTAATTTCTAAGTTGCGTTCCGAATTCAATTTAACTTTCACTCAATGTTGCGATCAAAGGTCATTTAGTCTAGCAAATAATCTTCCTATAATTAAATTACAGAATGAGATTAGAACCTTTCACTGATTTTCTGTACGTGGAACCTCGAATGAGAATAGAGATTAGAACATTTCACTGATTTTCTAGTGCCTGGAACCTCGAATGAGAATAGAGATTAGAACCTTTCACTGATTTTCTAGTGCCTGGAACCTCGAATGAGAATAGAGATTAGAACTTTTCACTGATTTTCTAGTACCTGGAACCTCGAATGAGAATAGAGATTAGAACCTTTCACTGATTTTCTAGTACCTGGAACCTCGCTACGGTGTTTCCCATGTTAAGACATATGTATTGAATTTAATCATCCTGGTCTTGGATTTCCGATTAAAATTCTGAAATAATTCTATTCTACGAATTCCTATTAATCTTCTATTATGAGAACAGCTCTATATAATTAAACATAAAATAATAGCAGAACGTCTAATTCATTTATTTTTAGATGAGAATACTTTCATTAAAATAATTGGTCGACGTCAAGCGTATTTATTTAGGTTTGCTGTATTTTAATGTTTTACAAACGCCTTAGTTCTAAATCACTATCTTGCTTATGAAATTAGTAGTATTAAACAAATTCAGTTTTTCTGGACAACTGAAATACGATTTCAGAAGGACTTTGTATTTCCTCCTTTATAAAAAAAATGAGTCTGGGATTTCGAAAGATGCCATAACGTTTAGCAAGGACATCCCATATTGTTTGATTTTTCTATGATTGTTAAAACACTTAGTAGCTTGGATAGATTCTCTTTCACATGTTGATCCAAAGTTCTTAAATTATTCGCAAGTTACGTATAGTGCTACATACTGATTCATTCAAAATATAGTTCCTCATTTATCTATTACTATAATCATAACAAATAAACTTTAGAACTTCAGAAGGTGAATGCATTCCGTACCTTACATTTTAAACTCAATCCCAAGCCGTTTTTATATATATTTGTTTATCATCTGTTCCTGAAGAATTATTTAAAGAAAGAAACACATACATAAGAAAATATTAACAGATGCATTCACTCATTGAAGCATGGGAAAATACATCTAATATGCCACAAGTAGTACTTTTTAAACGAAGAGAATTATTCTAAAATTGAGACACATTCTAATCATGTCTGAAAGCCGAGTCAAATTTGCGGAATGCTCAAAAGAGTCGTTTGCATAGGTAAACATGAAAACTCTAAAGATTAAAAATTCTCAATGCTTTTTATATGAAGCAAATTTTAACTGTCAAAGTGTTGTCAACTATTTGGCAATGTTTGGCCGCAACTTCAATAAAACGTCTAGAACTGTTTCATGCTCAATTACGTTACAAAATGTTGTCAACATAATTCCGATTCATTACTTAAACCATAGCAATTTTATTTTTGCAAGGCTATGGAGGTAGAGGATACGGCGGTGGATACGGAGGTCAAGGCTCTGGAGCTGGTGCCGCATCTGCTGCAGCAGCTGGAGCTGGTGCAGGACAACAAGGACAAGACCAAGGAGCTGCTGCTGCTGCCGCCGCCGCTGCTGCCGCCGCTGCTCAAGGCTATGCAGCCAGAGGTGGATACGGACGTGGAGCTGGTGCTGCGGGCGCTGCGGCTGCTGCTGCTGGAGCTGGTGCTGGCCAACAAGGACAAGATCAAGGTGCTGCTGCCGCTGCCGCCGCTGCTGCTGCTGCCGCTGCTGCAGGAGGTATGTTTTCTGCGCCTGTTCTGTTTTTTTATATGGATGTGTTTTACGAAATATCACATACGAGAGCTTTGAAAAGTGTCTACTGGTAATGAACTCAGTTTCAATATTTGGGCATTGAATCCTAAATCGTCGTTTCCGTTGCAGACGTATTAAGTATTCATTTGTCCGTAATGGATAAATAGATTACGTCCCGCGTATTAAAAAGCATTTTATCTGTAACATTTAAAGTACGGAACAACACATTGCCGTTAGCGTTGTGTAAGATCTCACTAATATCTACGTTGGATTTCAAATTCAATTTAACTTTGAATAATTAATAAAGGATATAATCAGATATGTTGCCATAGAAGGTCATTTAGTCTAGCAAATTTTGTTCTTATAATTAAATTTCAGAATGTACATTTAAATAGGTATTTGAACCGTTCGTTGGTAATGCAGGTTTACTGCGATATTCTATTGGATATTTCTCGTGCTTGGAACGTCGCTGCAGTTCCCCATGTTAAGACATATGTATATAATTTTACCGTCCTAGTCACATGTTTCCGTTTATAATTCTGAAATATATGTATTTTATAAATTCGTGTTAGTCATTCTTTCTGACAAAAGCTGGATAGTATTAAACACGAAATCATCATAAAAGATATATACGCCTGGTCCATTTATTTTAGAAAAGCATATTTGGAATAAAAATTACACTCTTAGACAAAAAACGTGAGGCACCAAGAAAGAGTTATCCGAATGGGAGGAAAATCGGTGGAAGGGATTTTCATGTACAGAAAGTCAAATGATTACAGTTTGAGAGTATTTAAATAATTTATTGAAGTGATAGAGCTTCACAAAGTGAAAACGTTAGTAGCGCGTTTGTCCACCTCTGACCCTTATACAAGCAGTTATTCGGCCTGCTATCGATTGATAGAGTTTGCGGATGTCCTCCTGAGGGATATAATGCCAAACTCCGTCTAATTGGCGGGTTAGATAGTCAACATCGCGAGCTGGTTGTAGGGCCCTGCCCATAATTCTCCAAACGTGTTCAATAGGAGGGAGATCCGGCGACCTTGCTCTCCAAGGTAATGTTCGAGAAGCATTAACGGAAACACTTTACGGAAGACGGGGACACCTGATGCATGCCTTAGGTTAACAGGCATATGTCCCTCGCCCTACCCATTGTCTGTTTTTATACAGCTCCACCAGAGCCGAGGGAGCGGACAAGACAGTACCAGTACGGTCCCTGCCGAGCCTGATCCGAACCTGGGTACAATACCCGGGTTCTAGTCCTGTGAAGAATAAGGTACAATAGTACCTGATATTTTACCCCCGTGGTTGAGACTGTCTAACGACAGATCCTAGCCAGTACTTCCTAGGAATTCTCCTGAGTCAACCCCCGGGGGGGATTAACGAAAACAGTAGAGACATGTGCAACGTGGGAGTGGGCTTTTTTTCCTGAAATTTAAGCCCAGGGTGGCGTGATATGAAGGGCAACACAACGGCCCTTAGAACTTTACCGATGTACAGCTGTAGTGTAAGATTGCGACGGATGACAACCAAATGGGTTCTATTATGAAATGAAATGGCACCCTAGAGCATCAGTCTTGGGTATCGGCCTGTCTATCGGAAGACAGTCAGGTTGGTATCACATCGCTGTCCGGGGCGTTTCCAGACTCGCCTTGGCTGGTCATCGGGGCTCAGTTCAACGGGGCCCATGACTGAAGACCATTTTACTCCAGTCAGTGACATTCCACTGCGAATGAGCCCGACACCACTGCAAACGGGCTTGACGTTATACAGAGATCAATGGTAGTCGGCGCAAGGGGCGCTGTGACCTCAGCCCCCTTTCTGTGAGTTGACTATTAATGGTCAATCGATGAGAATGATGCATCAGGGGCTATGATTTCCGCTCTGACGATTGCTCGTTTTTCACTTTTTGTCGTTTCTCTAGGCATACCGCTTCCTTCTTGACGCTGTGTGCGGACATGGTTCACCCATTCCTGACAACACAGTATTAAAGTGGCATCGCTCCTGCTCAAGTATCGAGCTATTCGCCGATAAGACCCGCCATCTTCTTTAAGCCCAACTGCAGGACTTCTCTCAAATTCGACATTTGCGCATATCGTTCGCGCACCTGTATAAGAGGCATAGTTACTGTCCACCGGACTAGACGGAATGAAATTCCTGAAGAATTTATGACCCGGAATAGTAATTTCTCTTCTTAAATATCCTGCCAGTTGCGCAGATCAGATGCGCTGAAGCGACAACCGTTCACTCATTGGCAGCCAAAATGTAAAATTTTGCATTTTCCGTCGAAACCTGTATGCATATCAATTTGTGTCCAATTTGCTTTATATCTTGCCGTAAATCTCAGCAACGACATCCCGTATTATTTCCTTTCGTTGTGATTGTAAAAGCACTTAGTAGCTCGCATAGCTTTTTTGTTTAATATGTTGTATAAAAATTCCTTAATTATTCGCATGATTAGTACAGAGCTCTAGATCAATGAATTCAGATTATATTTCCTCATTTATTTGTTTTTAAAATCATAACCAATTAACATTAGAAATTCTAAACATTCACATAATTTGCATTTCTTACGTTACAAGTTTTAAATTCCTAGAGAGATTTCCAGAACGTTTAAATCCATTTGTTTTTCTTTTTTCCTCGGGCTTCAGGTAGCGCATTTACGAATGTTCGATATACTTAATATAATATCCACACATGTTTCACGTATTGAGGCATGGGTAATGGCATCTAATATAAAGTAAAAATTGAGTCTTCTTAAAGAGAGCAATATTTTAAATTTGAGACACATTTTTATCACGTTTGCATAGTCGAATAAAACGCACGCTATGAGTAAAAGATTGGTTTCCATGGCTAACCATAAAAATCTCCAAATTTAAAATTAAAAATTTTACTGATATAGAGCAAATATTAGCTTCCAAATGTATTGCAAAATGTTTGGCAACGTTTTGCCACAACTTTACTAAATGG